>SJXQ01007780.1:77005-288113 GCA_006408695.1 Aepyceros melampus
GCAGACTTTATTGTTTGGGGCTCCAAAATCACAACAGATGGTGATTGAAGCCATGAAATTAACTTACTGCTTGGAAGGAAAGTTATGACCAACCTAGATAGTATATTCAAAAGCAGAGACATTACTTTGCCAACAAAGGTCCGTCTAGTCAAGGCTATGGTTTTTCCAGTAGTCATGAATGGATGTGAGAGTTGGACTGTGAAGAAAGCTGAGCGCCGAAGAATTGATGTTTTTGAACTGTGGTGTTGGAGAAGACTCTTGAGATTCCCTTGGAATGCAAGGAGATCCAACTAGTCCATTCTGAAGGAGATCAGCCCTGGGATTTCTTTGGAAGGAATGGTGCTAAAGCTGAAACTCCAGTACTTTGGCCACCTCATGTGAAGAGTTGACTCATTGGAAAAGACTCTGATGCTGGGAGGGATTGGGGGCAGGAGGAGAAGAGGATGCCAGAGGATGAAATGGCTGGATGGCATCACTGACTCGATGGATGTGAGACTGAGTGAACTCCGGGAGTTGGTGATGGACAAGGAGGCCTGGCGTGCTGCAATTCATGGGATCGCAAAGAGTCCGACATGACTGAGTGACTGAACTGAACTGTATTGATAAGGCACTTGAGGTTTGGCCTCAGGGAGAACTTGGAAAACCAGAAATAGAGGCTGCTGCTAGGTGCTGTGGACATTTGGTTCAGAGGATTCAGAAAACTTAAATCAGTTTCTGGTATTTGATGGCTTGCTGTGGGGCGAGACGTTTGACCATCCTGGATCCCAGTTACTCTTCAGTCAGAGAAGTTTCTAAACTCTCACATCACAGGGCTGCTGTGAGGATAGAGAGGAAATGCTCAAGTCCTTTGTAAAACTGCAAACCCCTTTCCAGACCGGTGTGCCATCTTCCACCACTGTTACTTGTCATAAGAAAGGCAGTAAATCAATAGGATCTCAGGATACTAATTGCACAGAATCTATATTCTGTTTGAATGAGCTGTTATCACTGCAGCTTCCCTGAACGGCTTGGTTTTAAGAAAAAAAGGCAGAACAGAAGGAGAGAACATAATGGGGTGTCTACTAAATGTCATACACTGAGCTAATTTTTTTCACAAACCCGATCTTAGTTAATCCCTACAATAACCCTGTGAGGTAGGCATCATTAATCCCATCATATAGACGAAGAGGCTGAAGCTTAGAGACTTTAAGTGACTTTTCTAAAATAATGACACAGTCAGTAAGTGGCTGAGTTGGGATTTGATCTCACAGCCCATGGAATATTTTACTTCCCATGACGTCTTGCTGAAGCAGCTTGAGGAATGCAGCACTGATCATTGCACACTGATTCAAAGTCTAAATCTGAGAATTATTCTAATGCCCCGTGCTGTAGAATGTAATGTTACCTTTTTGTAGGAATGCAAAAATGATGTTGCATCATCAGTAATGTTTGTATTCTCATTTACTTTCTAGATATGATGTGCTCTTGGCAGAGTCAGCCATATGTTCTTTCTTGAACTCCTGGGGACTAACTAAACCCAGAGACAAGACAATCAAGTAAGGGAGAGCATCACGGTTATGGCTGATTTTGAATATCTAGAGTACAGCAAGTTATTTTCATTTCTAGTTGTCAAAGGCCGATTATCTGTATCAAACATGCTGGTTTGCATCCAGCTCTTCATCTAGAATTTCGGAAACTGGCCTAAATGATTACAAGTTTGTAATGGAAAGCAGTTTAGAGAACCTCTACTGTTGTTAACCTGACAAAATGTTTTGACTTTCAGAGTCTTCTGGATATTATTTATAATTAGTCCATTTTTATTTTGCAAGACTATCTTCCAATATGAGAATAATGAGAATGATCAGAATGCTTTCCGGGAGTATGACATGATTGATTTAGGATGATATTTGTGGCCAATCACACTGCCTTCCATGCAATCTTGTAAGCCCGGTAAGTGTTACTCAGCAGCCCCATGTAATATACAAATCAATAACTGTGAATGTAGATCACTAAAGTGGTTTTCTTCATTGTACAGACATTGCTTGGGCATAATTTCTTTCTGAAATTTTATGCCTTTTTCCCCAAGTGTGGCTGATTTGATTTTGTGTCTCTTTAGTTTCCAAGCACAAAGATTTGCTGCCTTCAAACAAATTAAAAAGCTAATTTATTACTGAATGGACTTTCTCTTCCATAGCTATTACATTTTTTTTTTGCAACCTGATATACAATGATTATAAATCAAGTTCTACCCATCTGGTGTATAATTCTATTTCTCTTATTCAAAGCTTCTTACAGAATTATTAACTATTAAAAATGAAAGAAACCTTAGCAATCAGCTAATTTACCCCCTTTTAATTTTAAGAGAATAGAACTGATTCAACTGATGAATTTTTGCTCTCTTTTCTCATCTTTCTCTGTCTCTCTGTGTTATATTTAAGAACTTGATTGAAACCCAGTGGTTTTTACTGTCTTGCTCATTCAGTGATCCAAAAACCTCTCTATCCTCTTTCCCATTTTATGATTGTAAATTATTTCTCCCCTTCATGGATTGCAACTTTGTTAGGGGAAGGGGCTTGTGTAACTCAACGAAGCAATGAGCCATGCAGGGTCACTCCAGATGGACGCATCACAGTGGAGTGTTCTGACAAAATGTGGTCCACTGGAGAAGGAAATACAACCCACTCCAGTAGTCTTGCCTGGGAAAGCCCACGGACAGTTTGAAAAGGTAAACAGATATGACACTGGAAGATCAGCTCCCCCAGTTCAAAAGGTATCCAATATGCTACTGAGGAAGAGCAGAGGGTAATTACTAATAGCTTCAGTAAGAATGAAGCAGCTGAGTCAAAGCAGAAACGATGCTCAGCTATGGATTTATGGTGGGGAGGGAGAGACTGGGAGTTTGGGATTGACATGCACATACCCTTCTCTTTTAGAATGCAGTGCATGGAGCTGAATGCAACTCCAAGAGGTGTTTATTTGCCTGCACTGGGGAAGGTCTTTTGCTATCCTCATTCTGGGCACTTTCATTAATGAATCCATATCACACATTTTCATATGTAAACCAACACCACTGATCCACTGTTCCAATACCATTTCTAGCTCATGTCTTCCATTTCCCATACTAGTGTAATTGATTTGGGGGGACACAATTTTACAATCTTTTATCTACCCTAATTAGGCTCTTTAAAAGTGATTACTTACTATCTGTTCAGTCCATGTAAAACTCTGTTAAGAGAAAACTTGAACCTCAACATCACACTAGCTCTTACTAGGAAGTGTCATTCTTGAATGTATCTGAATGATTACAAAATCCCTTGGTGTGGCTAGCTATCTGTCCTTGAGGGGGTTGTGGGTCCTACTGGTGGTCTCTAGTCTCACTGCCCTCATCTTTGCAGCCAAAGGCCTGAATAAGCCTAGTCATATATTGACAGGCCCTTTTTCACTAGCTCGTGGGACCAGATTGACTGTGGAGACCACTTGTCTAAAATCAACTCTGCCTAAGACACCCATAGCTAGGAGTGTGTCCTTTACTCTGGAGACTTGACTGAACTTGGAGCTTTTAGTCTATTTCCTTGGAGAGATACTTGGATATCAACACCGTATGGCAAGAAATATGAGTTCAAGACATCTGTAGCTTTGTGACTTGAACTTCAGGCCTGTTTCAGATGGAGAGGATGCCTATAAAAGTCCTGTTAAACATCTCCACTATCTATTGGGTTGGCCAAAAAGTTCATTTGAGTTTTTCCATAAGATATAATGGGAAAACTCAAATGAACTTTTTGACCAACCCTATAGTACTTTCAAGCTGAGACAGCTATGGCCCTTCTGCCCTCACAGGACCAGTACTAGTTTCAGCCCATATTTGGGGGGCTAGGGACAGTGATTTGTGATAATAATGAAAGGGACACTAGAAGGCAACTCACTCTGTGCATAAATTTCAACCCTGTCTAAACAAATGAACCTCTGGGTGATATTTTTCACAAAGAACAGAATGCCTACCAGCTTAGGCCATTATGGATCTTGTTAGGATGGTTAACACAGCACAAGAAATATCTAATGCGACAGAAATATTTCTCAGCAAATGTGGCCACTGTCAAGATGAAAAACGGATCCACTAAGGAGCTCCAGCTCCATGCAAGTTTGATTATTAGCCAAATGAATCAGTTTAAAACTGAAACTCAATGGCTTAGCCTCTTTCTCTTTTAAGAATTCTCCTATGTGAATGGAGTGCTCCTAAATGATTGTGGGCTGACATAATTAGTCACATGTGGTTTTGCCTGAAGCTCAATTTTTGCAAAATCATTTCAAGTCAGACTAAGAATCTTGAAATTCAGAGTGCCCTCTTACCCTTTATTGATTGTAGGATTAACAGAATTTCAGGCTCTTGCAATAGAGAGGCATATTGCCTGCAGATTTGAGGAGCTAAGAAATAAACCTCCAACAAGCAGAAATGATATTCAGCAAGTGTAGATGCCTCCTGCTAGTTTCAATGCTTTAAACTGGGTAGTATGTGGGCACACCAGAATCCAAGACTGGCCCAAGGGCTCTGAAAATACTTTGTAAATATCAGCAGCTGTGTCTGAATTAGCCTCCTGGAGTGTGGGAACTGAGCCTTGGAGGAACTGTTTGGGCAGCAATAACCCTGTAATCATCAACAACAACTAAAATCAGTATTATGTCCCAGGAAAATGTTGAAATTTACATAAAGGGTTGATGTGTATCAAAGGCTGCCATGTGCGAGGAGTACAAATTCTCTTAAGATGGTGTTGTGATTAAACTATAAATTCAGATTCACTAACTGAGTGCCTATCTTTATGTATATGGGTCAATATACACATTCCACTTAATCTCCCAGCAACCTGGTAAAGTAGGTATTATTTTCTCCATTTTATTTTATTTTCTCCATTTTAAAGATGAAGAAACCAAGGCTTAGAGTTTAAGACTTGCTTATGAGATTTAAACTCTTTCCATCACTTTATTGTAATTACTTGACCCATTGTTCCCAGAGAGAAATATCTCTGTAGTTTGTCCAGCAAAAATCCATTCTGATAAAAATCTAAGCCCATCTGGAATTGCTTTAGGAACCCTGTAATTGGGAAGTAACTTAAAATAACTCCCAAATGGATGGCCCTACTTCCTTTCTTCTTCCTAAACAGTCTGGTTTTCTTTTAATCTTTGGGAAAACCCTCTCCTAGTGGTTTATATCAGCCCTGTTGGGAAGTGGGATTTTCTTTATGCCATGGCAAACATCAATTTCTCTGCATAGCAAATGAAACGGACTTTAGCCCTTCAGTAAAGACAACTCCCCTCCTCTGTGATTACTTTCCTGGTCTCAGGATCACTTGAACGAACTTTTTTTCTGATTGTGGGGTTTGTGAGTTGACCTGCCAGCAAAATGGTGCTGAAAATTGAGAGTCTAGGAACCTTGTCATGGCCTCGGTTTGCACAATACAAAGTGACAGCAAGCATTCAAGGTGCACCTCATCTGCTTTTTCCTGGTCCCTTCTCTCTGTTGTGATTTTCAATGAGATCCCGGGAAACAGGGCCCCACGCTGACAGCAAAGAGGCTTCTATGATTTCCATGTGCTCAGGCATCTCACAGGTTCTTCTCCTAGAAACAAAGGCTAGCTCAACTAACTATCTTTTACGTAATTTTGAAAAGATAAACGAGATTTTTTAAGAGAAGTGAGACTCTTATAGTGAAATCGGTTTTGGACAATAAGATTGTCTCATTAGCAGAATTTAGATAGAGCATCTCATTCTCTGACTGCACGTGAACTCTTCTTAAGGGTAGGCTGCCTAAGGTGAGTGCTGACAATCAGATTTGTCTGTCCATTGGTGGTTTTGAACAAAGGTCTGTATAGTCAGAGCTGTGGTTTTCCAGTAGTCATGCATGGGGGTGAGAGCTGGACCATAAAGAGGGCTGAGCACTGAAGAACTGATGGTTTCGAATTGTGGTGCTGGAGAAAACTCTTGAGAGTCCCTTGGACTCCAAGGAGATAAAACCAGTCCATCCTAAAGGAAATCAACCCTGAATATTCACTGGAAGGACTGATGTGGAAGTTGAAGGTCCAGTACTTTGGCCACCTGATGCAAAGAGCTGACTCATTGGAAAAGACCCTGCTGCTGGGAGAGATTGAAGGCAGGAGGAGGAGGAGATGACAGAGGATGAGATGGCTGGATGGCATCACTGACTGATGGACATGAGTTTGAGCAAGCTCTGGGAGTTGGTGATGGACAGGGAAGCCTGGCGTGCTGCAATCATGGGGTCGCAGAGTCTGACAGCTTATGCATGGGCCCTGAGGCAAGAGCAAAGTAGGAGGAAAACACTGTATGGATGGAGTGGTCTATAGGCATTCGATTCCAGGATGCACCCGGGTGACAAGAGGTAAGAAGACCAACCTTAGACACAGAACCTATAGGTCCAAGTATGAATCCTAACTTCTGTTTCCCTAGCTCGTAAATAGGCTAATGAATATTCACTGAGCAAGGTTGCCATGAGGCTGGTGTGAACACAAAACAATGATTCATCAAGAGTGGGACCCTTCACTTCACTGGAGACTGCAGACTGTTGGCCCAAGAAAGTTGTGGTCTTTACTTCACTTAATCCTGAAGCATCATGTCATCAAGAAGTCCAGAAGACTTTAGGTATATATCAGGGGACAGGCATGGGCTAAGGACAAAGGCAGTGGCTCCATAAATGTCAATTTAGAAAGAAGAATGAGACAGTGCTGTGTGGTGTAGCAAGTACCTAGGATTCTAAAATAGGCTCTGTGTGACCTTAGAGGAAATTCTTTCCCTCTCTGGTCTCTGCTGCTTATCTACTGAAAAAAAAAAAAAAAAAAATGTAACGTTGGACTAGCTGATCAGTAAGCTCCTTTCCAGGTACTCGCCAGGATTCTGGTCTAAGATGTTTTCTCAAGACAGAGGGACAACACTCAGACAGATGTGCACAGGCAAGGCAAGAAAGAGACATGAGCTGGTGGGTTGTGTTGAAGCCTGTTGGTTCAGGCAAGTGGCGTTTCATGCAGGAGTCAGAATGACAAGGTCTTTATCAAGAGAGCAGGCTGTGAACAGCAAGAATTAATGCTGCAAGTCACTTTCATGAGGTTCCTGTCTCTGTGCATGTGTTGGAGGTGGGTAATTGGTTATGTTTTCTCTTTTTCCACCTCTTCAGATTAGGCTGAAATGTTTTCCCTCCACTGCAAACAGTGTACAACGGCTCCCGCCTGGAGATGAACGCCCACCGTCCCTCCCCACTTCACCAATCCCCAACGCCGGGTGCATTGGTTTGGAAACAACAACTAAAATTGTATTCACGTTGCAGCAGTGAATCCAACAAAAGAGCTTCTGGACCCAGTGATGGCACATTGTTTGCGGAGCTGAGCTGCTGCCTCTCCAGACAAAAGCTGCATTAGGGATGTGACTCCAGGCTTCCAAATAAGAGCGCTGAATCACTCCCCAGCCTTTCTATACAGTGTTTTCCTCAAGATTTTGAAATAAGCAATTTAAGAGAAAAACAGCCCAACAAGTCAATATTCTTTTCAGAAATATTAGCTAAAGCATATCTAGGGGCAGAAAAATAATTGCTTGTTTCTCCCACCTTCTTCTTATTCTCTCACCCCTGTGCAGCTAGCCTGCCTCTTTCTGAAACTAACAGTTGAAGTTATCTATTCAACATTTTATTCTGCTACCACTGACATTTTGAAGTTGATTGATATCCAAGATTTGCCTTATCTACCTACCGATATGGCCCTAGAATATCTCCCTTAATATCTCCTATTTATGGGAGATATTCAAGTTTCTCTCTGGAACTTACTGTCATCTTTCTCCTTCATGCCCTCTGCTTTTCCTTTCTCAATTCAGACCCTGATAATGAGCCAAAAAACACTAAAATCCCACTAAGGAAACAGACAGAAAATGCAATTTTAAATATGGATTTGCATATCCAATTTGCATACATAAAAATAAATGTATTTTATGTGTACCATTGCATGCATATGTATATCTGCATGTTCTGTGGATGTGTATTTATTATATATTGAATTAAAAATATGTCTGGAACTTTGAAACAAGGCATATGGATATGTGTGAGGGTGTGTGTTTATTTTATATAGATTTTTTTCTAGATCAGACATGGCAGTATGATACCAGGGAAAACAGGCTTTTAATCCAGTTACATGTAGACTGAAAAACATTGCTTCCCACCTAAATTCAATCATTCTTTGTTCAATAAATATTTTCACTACCAAACACTGTCCTGGATACTAGAGAAACAGTAGTAAAAATGGCAGATTTGCTATTTAAAAAAATATTTTAATTTAGATTCTACTTCTAAGAGGACTTGGGTAGATCTGTACCTGTTAATAAACTAAATTACTTTAAGGTAAAATAGGACCAAAAATATCTAAAGAAAGCAGAAACAAAGGACACTTTCTGACACAAGACTTGAGTGAATATTGAATACTTGGACAAAAAAAGTTAAGCTTTCTGATGGTAAAGCAAATATGAAAACATTGAATTAAAAATTATTTTGCTAAAAAAACAAAAAAACAAAACTTTTCTTTAAACTAAAGTAGGAGAAGGCAATGGCACCCTACTCTACTACTCTTGCCTGACAAATCCCATGGACAGAGGAGCCTGGTGGGCTGCAGTCCATGGGGTCGCTCGGAGTCAGACCCGACTGAGTGACTTACTTTCACTTTTCACTTTCATGCATTGGAGAAGGAAATGACAACCCACTCCAGTGTTCTTGTCTGGAGAATCCCAGGGAAGGGGGAGCCTGGTGGGCTACTGTCTGGGGTCGCACAGAGTCAGACACGACTGAAGCAACTTAGCAGCAGCAGCAGCAGCAACAGGAATTTATCATGCTTTCTTTACAGGAAGTGACGTCATTAATAATAACTAACTCTAAAGAAAGATAAAAATACTTTTCAAATATTATACTCTAAAGGTAAAAATTAAAATTATGATTAATTTATAATCCATGAGAGTAGTTTTGATAAGGGCTCTGGTAAAAGACTATTGAGAGTCCCTTGGACAGCAAGGAGATTAAACCAGTCCATCCTAAAGGAAATCAACCCTGAGTATTCATTGGAAGGACTGATATTTCAATACTTTGGCCACCTGATGCGAAGAGCTGACTCATTGGAAAAGACCCTGATGCTGGGAAAGATTGAGGGCAGGAGGAGAAGACGGTGACAGAGGATGAGATGGTTGGATGGCATCACCGACTCAATGGAGATGAGTGTGAGAAAACTCAGGGAGATAGTGATGGACAGAGAAACCTGGTGTGTTACAGTTCATGGAGTCACAAAGAGTTGGACAGAACTTAGCAACTGAACAACTGATAAAAAGTTAAATAAGCTTTACTTTCCTTATATCTAATTCAAAGCAAGAAGAGCAGCTACTGAATTTAATGTGACCATTAGACAGCATGTCTTAAACATTACATGTCTTAAATGAACTTTGGGCAAAATGGTGCAATTACTCAATTAAGCTAACGTGTACTCTAAGGCAGATATTCCATTTGCTTAAAGCTAGAGCCCTAAATTTGAAATAGCAGTATCATCAAAAGCAAATTGACATTTACTGCTGATAATGAAGGGTCCTTCAGAGGACCTTTCAGTATAGCCGTGTTCCCAAAACAGAGATTATCATTCCAATGCCCTAACCTGTTTGTGGCCTATTAAACAAACATTGTATGCCTGATTTAATATTAAAGAAAAGGGCACACTGACCAGGAGTAAAGAACATCCATGTTAAAAATAAAGATTAAATGCCCCTCTTCCTGGGATTCCAATGTTGGTCCCTTGATGACAAGACTCACTTCCCAGATGCCCAGGCCATATCGACTCTTTGTGTAAGTGGGTCGTTTCTTTTTCTTTTTTTGAAACCTTGACGAAATGTTTCCCTGACTTGTTTAGTGTTCTTAATTCTTTTTTCAGAGTAACCTGGGAAGCTGTCTTCTGGGCTACAGTTCCCAGTTTGGTTCAGAGAAAACTGGGGGACACATGTACACCCATGGCTGATTCATGTCAATGTATGGCAAAAACCACCACAATATTGTAAAGTAATTAGCCTCCAATAAAATAATTAATTTAAAAAATAAAATAAAAGCACCTCCATGAGGGGAGTAGCAACCTTAGGGGTAGGAGGCAGGTACATCACTGGGGCTCTAGGAAAGGGGTAGAGATTTCTAGAACAGCCAGGGTAGCTGGGGCATGTGCAATCTGCTATGCTCCTTTGCACCCGGCCAGAACTGTGCCTGACAGAGTTTAAATCCCTTGTCAGGTAGAGATCTTAGCATGTAATGAAGCAAAGGTCACTTTCAGACACCTCTAGTCTCCTCTGTGCAGGCAAATTCCTGTAGTTAGGTCAGAGCCTATTAAGGGGAGCTGACCACAGCCATCTCTCTCAATGCACAGGTGCAAAACATCTCTTTCAAATACCATCAGCTTTTGATACAAGCACAGAGGTAAATCAAGGCACCAGCAGGAGCAGCATCACCTGGGAATTGTTAGAAATCCATAATCTCAGACCTCCCCCAGTGCTTTTGAGAATATACATCTTAAAAAGATCCCTGGGAGATTCATGTACAGATTAAAGTTTGGGAAGCCTTGTTCTTATAAGCGTTAAGCTATTTCTGATCTAACTTCTCTCAGGTCAGCAGAAACCTTCTACCAACAGTAATTTCACTCCCATGTTTACAAATTGAAGATTAGAGGGATGGTGGATTTGTAGTGGTCAGAATTAATCTTTCCAACTGTGTCCCCTGATTGACATGTAGCAAGGTGGTCACTAAGTGGGTTCCAGGTCTTATAGTCTCTCTTTAGTAAGAGCAACTCTTAAAATATTCATGTTTTAGATTTGTTTTATGTTTTTGTGTAAGAAGTTTTCCCATTTTAAACAAAAAGGTGGAAAGACTTTTATGACTTATGGTATTTTATTAGTAAATGCCATTTGAGCACCCCCAAAAAACCTTTTTCTAATTATAGATTGTTTTGATTATTTTCATTGACACAGTAGATAGGATACCATTATTCAAGCAGAAAGTAAGCCAAAGTTTCATACACAGTTTTTTGACCAGCTTCTTTAAAGGCAGCTGTACCTACTATTTCTCATGAAACTTCATCTTTTTTTCATGAACCTCAGTCAGTTTCTATGTTTGGATAAAGGATAACTAAGACTCTTTATAGTCACACAAGAAATAGGACAAAAAGAAAATTCCCAATCCCTAATGGCCTCTCCGCTTTTTTGTCTGATTGCCTCACAAACTAATGCTGTGTCAAATCTGACCGAGCAGTGTTTTTTTTCTTTCTTCAACTGCTTAAATGGGATTTTCATATGACCCACGGGTTATACATTAAGTAATGAGAGTGTCTCTACAGTAAAGATGTTCAATAATAGAGATGTTAAAAGATTCTTGCTTAGACCAGATGGCATGGCAACCCTTGAAACTCATTTGAGGTAACATTTTTATTATTTATTATTTAGGAATTAAAGAGTGGATCAGTCTTCAGGTTGACAGAATTGTCAAGTGAATTATTGTTCAGGGGCACCACTGAGGTGACAGCTTTTGCCATTAAATAATTCAACTTATCTGAGCACACTTATTATTCTATGCAACATATGGTGAAAGACTGATGGCATAAGCGTCACCCAAACTGAGCCAGTCTCCATGCTGGGTTGGTAGGCTCAGGGGACGCCGTCCCCTCCATCTCTTTATTTAACTGACATCGGGTCTCTGATTATAATCTTAGCCACCTGGGAAGCCTTAGTACTGGATACTTAAGATGATCAGGTAAAAGAGAGGGCAGTATGTTGACTTTATTCAAAGAAAGTCACCCATTAGTAGGCAGAAGACTATAGATGTACCCAGGGAAACAAACACCTCCTTCTGTCCTTGAGGGAGCTGACTGGTACCTTCCTTAACGAAATATGAACTTAAGGAGATTTAACACATATTAAGAAAAAAACTTCCATATTTCAATCTTCTGCTCAATTATCCAAAAGAATAAAGATATAAGCCATAGAATGGGCCAGTCTCTCTGTGCCTGTGTTTTGTATGTCTGTATGTATACACACGTTTATATATGTGTCTCTCTGTGTACACACACATACAGGTCTGTGTGCATCTGTGTAAGTACGTATATGGGTGTTCTATGTGTGTGTGCACAGGTGAGTGTGTACTTGGTTCTCAGGCACAGTGAGTGTGTGCACTTCCACAAAGAAGAAAATCTCACACTGACATGTACCCCAGCACTGACATTTACCAGCTCTGAGTTCTTGTGCAAGTTACATTGTTTTTCTGAATCTCAGTTTACTTATCAAATGGCATGTGTAATATAAAATGAAAAGATCAACTGTGTTTTTAGTCATGTAGCCTTTTCAGTAATTAAATGGAATTGACTGCCTTTCCACAAAATTTGGTTATTTTTTTAAATTTATTTTTTAACTGAAGGATAACTGCTTTACAGAATTTTGTTGTTTTCTGTCAAACCTCAACATGAAACAGCCGTAGGTGTATGTATATATCCCCTCCCTCTTGAACCTTCCCCTCATGTCCCTCCCCATTGCACCCCTCTAGGTTGACACAGAGCCCCTGTTTGAGTTTCCTGAGCCATACAGAAATCCCTGTTGGCTATCTCTATTGCAAATGGTAACGTAGGTTTCCACATTACTCTTTCCATACATCTCACCCTCTCCTCCCCCTCCCCATGTCCATAAGTCTATTCTCTATGTCTGTTTCTCCACTGCTCCCTGTAAATAAATTCTTCAGTCCATTTTTCTAGATTCTGTATATATGCATTAGAATACAATATTATATTTCCCTTTCTGACTGACTTCACTCCGCATAATAGGTTCTAGGTCCATCTGCTCTTCTGTGGCTGAGTGATACTCGATTGTGCATACGCACCACTTCTCTACCCATTCATCTGTTGACGGACATCTAGGTTGCTGCGTCTAGTGCTGCAATGAACAATGGGATACACGTGTCTTTTTCAATTTTGGTTTCCTCAGGGTATATGCCTAGGAGTGGGATTGCTGGGCCATATGTGGTTTTATTCCTAGTTTTTTAAGGAATCTCCATGTCATCTTTGATAGTGGCTGTATCAATTTATACTCCCATCAGCAGTGCAAGAGCGTTCCCTTTTCTGCACACCCTCTCCAGCATTTATTGTTTGTAGGCTTTTTGATGACGGCCATTCTGACTGGTATGAGATGATCTGTCATTGCAGTTTTGATTTGCATTTCTCTAATAATGAGCCTTGTTGAGCATCTTTTCATGTGTTTGTTAGCCATCTATGTGTCTTCTTTGGAGAAATGTCTGTTTAGGTCTTTCCCCCACTTTTTTAGTGGGTTTTTGTTTTTCTGGTATTGAGTTGTATGAACTACTTGTATATACTGGAAATTAATCTCTGCTCAGTTGTTTCATTCGTTATTATTTTCTTCCATTCTGAGGGATGTCTTTTCACCTTGCTTATGGTTTCCTTTGCCGTGCAAAACCTTTTAAGTTTAATCAGGTCCCACTTGTTTACTTTTGTTTTTATTTCTGTTACTCTAGGAGGTGGGTCATAGAGGATCTTGGTTTGCTTTATGTCATAGAGTGTTCTGCTTATGTTTTTTTTCCTCTAAGTTTTATCATAGAATATTCAAGATTATTTGCCTTCCAAATAATCAACTGTGGTATCCCAATGCAAAAGTTGGTTCTGGTGAAAATATATGTTGCCTTGACTTTCCACATAAGGGGACTGAAATTTAGAGGGGAAGTAATCTGCCTAGAGGGTCTCCCAGGTGGCTCGTGGTAAAAAAAAAAATCCATCTGCCAATGCAGGAGACGCTGGTTTGATCCCTGGGTTGGGAAGATTTCCTGGAGAAGGAAATGGCAACCCACTCCAGTATTCTTACCTGGGTAATCCCATGGACAGAGGAGCCTGGGAGGCTACAGTCCATGGGGTTGCAAAAGAGACATGACTGAGAGACTAAACTACAACAGTCTTCTTGGAGTCATCCAGGAAGCTGTTGGAGGTCTGGGACACAAACACGCATCTGACTCCAAAGCCAGCTTTGTCACCCCTCTGCCCTTCACCTCACCATAGCCCAGGCTGCTGGGAAGAACAGCAGTGTGCTCGCTATGGAATTGGCACTGGCATTCTGCTTCTCTTTACCCAAATAACCTTTGCCCTCTTCCTGACACATTTCTCCCTTGTAGCCCAGCTGGTCCATGATTTCTTAAAGCCAACCCTTCATTCCTATCTTGGTAGAGACACTAAGAAGAAGGTGACATTGGGGGAAACTCAAACTGGACACACAGTGAATTCTGGCTTCCCTTAGAAATACATCTGCTGGCACAGTTCATACCACCTAATGGTACTCAACTTGTCTTGCAAATTTTTACAGGCACCTCAGTGCTGCAGGCCACCACTCCTGGTAGTCTATCCAGGGAGACAGAAGGAGAACTTCAGGGACATGACTGTATAATCCCCTTCTAGTCTCTGGAATCAAATGAGTTCTTTAACTCTTCAAATATTGAGCTAAAAGAACTTGGTTTACAGAAACATTATGGTCCTAGGAGGTCTAGGGACAAAGCTATGAAATTCAGTGAAGGTAGGGGAACCAAAAGACTGCCAGGGGTTACCTTGAAATTAGTTTAAATATAATCAGTGGAAAACAGAAGCAAAATCCAATTTATGAAATTATTATTTTTGTTTAGGAAGATAGATTGTTTCAATTTTGCACAGAAAATTGCATGGGACAAAACCTCTCAGTAGAGCCGTTTAAAAGCAATTTAACATTTTTAATAAGGCAACTCTTTCTAATTCTAACTATTTAGCCATGAAATCTTAAAATCCAACAAAATTCTGTTGTCAAGAAATGTTGCTTTGCCAATTTTATTGTCTATTTAACAACCCAAGAATATTAACATCCTTTAGAGACCTAAATTTAATCATAATGACAACTATTGAGCTTCCTAACTGCCCTTCATGTAATTTAATGCCTATAAACTATCAGTTTGCTTTTCTGATATTTTGTCTCAAAATTGTAAAGAAGGTCAATTTACCCAGCAGCCTGTAAATTTCTAAGCAATTTTTGTCTTGTTCCCAAGCATACATTTAGAAACTTAAACACAATACATTGCATGATAAACAAGAATCCTTGAGGGGTTTTGAATTTCATTCATTAACAGTTCTTCAAAGAATGTGAGGGGACTTATTCCCATCATCTAAGTGCTGAAGAAAAGAGTATCAGCAGTGGTGACAAAGCCAAGGGAACTCATGAGCCGGAGGGGAGGAACAGTTTTCCTTGCTTTGACATTTCTCTCTCAAGAGCTGTGGACAGCACACTGGACTAGTATTTGGTAGATCAGGGCTCTGGGCTACTTTCCAAAACCAAGTTGCCTTGTGGAGGCTCAGACTTTTCCTCCCAAAGGTCAGGATAGTCATAATACTGACCTCATGAAATTTCAAGAGGATTTAATACAACATAAGAAAGGGCTATCAAACCAAAATCTTCCCCTTTAAAGTAAGAAAGTCTTAGCATCTTTAGAGTTGTTTCTCTGTATACCTATTCTGATCAGGAGCAAAAATACAACTTTGCAGCATAATCACTTTTGCTGTTTAAAAGACCACTCTTTTCTATTACCATAGATTGGCCATAAAATGTTTACCTTGGTCCCTGAAAGTTACAAAAATGTGCCGATAAATCAACACAAAACCACCCCACTGCTAGAAAAGCAAATTCAGCAGTGACTGTGTCTTCTTGGCCACTGTCCAATGCAGCCCCTTAGGCAAGCTTCTTATCCCCCTCCACAGCTTCGTTGTCTTGATGATAAGCTCCTCATTGTAATACACTTTGACTTCTTGCTTATTTTACTTATCTGCCATCTCCTGCATTAAAAGGTAAGCTTCATGCAGGCAGGAATATTTGTCTGTTTTATTCACCATCATATCCTTTGCACAAAGAACGATGATTGACATATAGAAAAATAAATGAATGAATGAATGAGGCCAGGTCATGATCATCATTTAAATGCTCATACATCTGCAGCCAAAGGAAATGTGGAAACTATTAGAAATGATCCATTAAGGCTTATGCTGCTTTTAATGTTTCAATTCTGATGTCAAAGCCCATAAAATGATTTGGTTATTTTAAAATATCTTCTACCACTGGCCTTGTCAACAGTATTTTATACAAGCTGTCTTTGTCCTTTTAGTTTGTATTCTCTCTGAGAAGGATTATAACTCCCATGCTTCAGATATTAATCTTAGATTTACAGAAAAAATACAAGCCATAATGAGGGAGTTCTAGACAGTGAATGTTTATGTCCCTCCCAAATTCATATGTTGAAACCTAATTCCTGATATGATGGTATATGGAAGTGTGGCCTTTGGAAAATGATAAAATCATCAGGTTAACGTCCTCATCAACAGGATTAACGCCCTAGGAACTTGAGATGAATATACATACACTACTATATATAAGATAACCAACAAAGACCTACTGCATAGCACAGAGAACTCTATTCAAAATTCTGATAACCTATATGAGAAAATAATCTGAAAGAGAATGAATATATGAATGTGTATAATTGAATCATTTTGCTGTATATCAGAGACAAATACAACATTGCAAATCAACTATAATGTAGTACATTTTTTAAAAAGAGAGACCCTGAAGCACTCCCTCATCTCTTCTCCTCTGTGAGGACAGAGTGAGAAATCAGCTGGCCATGAACCAGGATGCAGGCTCTCACCAGGCACCAAATCTACCAGGCCCTCACACTGGACTTCCAGCCTCTAGAACTGCCAGAAGTAAGTTTCTGTAGTTTACAAGTCCACCGAATCTCTGGTATTTTGTGACAGCAGTCGAAAAGAGTAACACAGGGGGTCCCTCACCTCCATTAGAATTTATATGTAAATTTCAAATTTACTCCCCCTAAGCAATTACTCATCATTCACTGTTCATAAATTTCCACTGTGGACTCCATTGCAAGAAACCAAAGTGTGGTTATAAACAGTACTACTAATAAACAGGCACAAATATTCCTTTACCACCCTCTGTTCCCACAGTATTTGGGAGATCTGTCAAATTATTCTCTGGCAGATTGGAAAGAGGGGGTTGTGTAAGAAGTCATGATCCAACCTCTAGGGATGCTGTTCCCATGTTTTACAGTCTGGGAATCACTACCTAGAAAATTCTAGTTTTGTTCTTTCACTGTAACAGTAGAGGATGAGCCTGCAGGGATCGTTAGAGAAAGAACCAGTGGAAATGCAGCAGAAGAACAGAAAACCATGATGGTGGTGCTTTCCTGAATCTCTCAAAGGGGCTTTCCCGCACCTTTACATAATCATACAGATAATGGGCAAGGCTTGGCGATGCATGAAACAGATACATTTTTCTGAATTTAATTTCCTCAGGTGTCTGGCTCCTTATGTTTGCAGCACACTTCATTTTGCAGGATTTTCCTAAATAAAACTCTTCACTTTGCATGTACAGGAAGAAACAGAATGCGATTCTATTTTTATGTCCAGAGCCAGTGCAAGCACTTAATGCTGTTGAAGAGAGTTTAAAATGATGCAGATGGTGGCGGTGAAGGGTCTTCATGTCACCCTGCCCCACCAATGACATTGCTGCTTCCTTTCTGACCTACACTTGGCCACTGCTCCTGCTCTCAGGAAATTTTCCAGACAAAGCCCTGTGATTGGCTATCCATGAGTTTGAGATGTGAAGGCTTTAAATTTATCTTGTCTATTTCCAGAGAGAAAGACGCAATGTAGACAGAGAAGGAAGTTCTGTTTGAAGACTTTTACTTCATCTATAAAGTCTAAATTTGTTCCCAAAGTGTGCATATATGCTACAAATACATTTATTTCTCTTTTAATTTCATCAAGAGAATCTTTGGTGCTTTGACATAGACTAAGTGTTTATGGAAAAGTAAGCTTGTAATGAATGACATTATCATTCATAATATTCACAGAAAGGCACTTACCAGCACTGACAGTGATCGCCTCGATGAACTGCTCTCTCCAGCTGTTCGTCCCAACCACAAGGGCTAGGTTTGTCTTCTTAATCAGTTTGTCCACAGTACTCTAGAAAGGTTGAAAAGAATCAGATAATAACGGCTGGGTTGGTTAAGGCCTCGGGAAATCTCAGACCTCCTTGATTTTGAAACCCCAGAGTTATATAAAGGGTAGCAGATGTTAGGCTCAGAACAACAGTATTGACATCAAACACTGTTATGTTTATGCAAACAAGCACAGTCCTGACTTGGAAACATCCGGAAATGGAAACTTCTTTGTAGCAAATACAATCCTCCTTCTATGCCTAATGGCCAAAGAAGAATAGCCTCAGTGGTTAGAATAGAGGATGTATGCTTCATGAACTTGCTTCTCTCTTGGCTTCATCTAGAGTATGCTGTCTGCAACTGAATTTATCTATGGCCTGCTCAGCATTATCTCTCAGTGAACATCCAGAAGTGGCACAGAGATTACAAAATTAAAACCTATTCCTCTTATATTTTTGTTGATCAATGAAATGCAGCCAAACAGCAGAGTCTCAGGACTGCTGCTATATGACCATCAATAAGTGGATTTTTCTTTGGCTACTGGTTTTGTAAGACTAGTGGCTATTAGAGAATTCATCTCACTGGACTCCTGTTTCAAATGAGAAAAGCCAAGAAAAGGTCAATTTGTATGGTTTAGGGCAGTCCCTAACCTTTTAGGCACCAGTTTCGTGGAAGACAATTTTTTGCCATAGACTGGGGTGGGAATGGTTTTGGGATGATTCAAGCACATTACATTTATCATGCATTTATTTCTATTATTATATCAGCTCCATCTCAGATCATTAGGCATTAGATCCTGGAGGTTGGGGCCCGTGGTTTATGGCACACTGCATTGACCTTGCACTGTTTCCACTGCTCTACTAATACTGAGTCACTTCTGCTTCTTTTTTTAAAGACTTTTGTTTAAGCTTGGTTCTGTACAATTAGCACTCTTAGCTTTCCACATAAGTGTCGGTTCATGGAACAACAGGAGCAGCCAAGCATTCACGAGAAAACTAAGGAAGCAGATGCACCCAAAGCACTACCACAAATCACAGCAACTGCAAGGAGAAGGGTCACTTCTGGGACTTGAGGCCGTTCTTCCCAGAGACTACCACCCGACTAATCTACCACACGCCCACACTTACTGTCAGAGCTTCCTCGAATTCCCACTCATTGCAAAGAGGCAGAAAACACATATCATTTGTCTTAGGTCAAAACCTGTACATGTTTAAGGCAGTGTCCCTGAGTTGACTAAGGTTTGAGAGAGAAAGAGAGCATGTTATCAGCTAATCAGGAGGAAGGAACATGTGATCTGCAGGGTCCATCCAGAAGGCCAAAGCCACATCAGAATGTCAAGTACAACTGTCATTGGAACTGAAGTGAAATATTCAGAGGATAATAAACCTGAAAGGGCCCATCTCCAACTGGCCCACTCTGTCCTTTCAACATCATCCTTTGCCAGGTTGTTTCTCCATAGCGTGGTGACCTTTCAGCCTCCAGCTTTGTGTCTACAACTGTTAGTGCCCCTGATAATAGCTGTCATCATCAGGACTGCCATAACTAGAAGCACATGACAAGCCTCTGACTTTTCTCTTGACTCAGCCAATCTTGTTAAGTCCTCCAAGTGTCATGGTTGATGCCAATTCAAAGTTCTCTGCAGAATGTAACAAGAAATGACCTTGACTTTTCCTAAATATGATGGAAACTTGGGGCAGGCATCTCCAAAGGAACCCTCTTTATTCTAAAACCAAGGCTGAGAATCCCATCACCTGGGGGATGAATAACTGAGAAGAGAATTTTCTCTAACAGTTAAATACCACAAACAATATTGCCTCAGAAATGTCTCTAAAGAGCTAAGTTTTAAGATAAACTAAAATTGAAATGTATTATATGTAAAACCTCAGGTAGATCATAAACTTTAGTTCATGTTAACCTTAAGGGACTATGAGATAGCCTGGGTTCTTCTCAGGACTTAATTTACATACATGTCCTCTCTTGACCTATAGGAGGAGATGAAAGAATAAGGTGAATTTGAAATTTTATACTTGAGCATTCCCATCGACACTGGCCTGGAGATTTCCTAAATGTCCATTGTTAGCACTTCACTGCACTAGACTGTGAGCAATTGTTTTAACCTCACTCTCAGTCACGAGTGTTAGAAAAATCCAGTACTACATCAGAAGATAGTAAGTAAGAACCCAGTGGGCAAAGCAGACTTGAATACTGTTAGATGTGACCCCAGATTTGGGTCGTTAATGCATTTCTGAGGGCTCTGAACAAGTTCTTTAAAACGGCTATGGTCTAGAAAAAAATTCTTAAGAGAATAAAATGATATCAACATTAATCCCTGAAGGCACTTCAGAAACATAACCCAGTGTGCCCTTCAGTGTTAATAGTAAACATACTGATGAACTCTTGAGGACATGGGAGGACATGTCCTTTGGAAGCTATTCTAGAAAGATAAGTATCGCAAACAACTAGACTTATGGAGAGAGTGTTGGGTGACTTTCAAATGCTTGGATCATTAGTGTGGTTATCAGAAAGAGCTTTGAACCCAAGAAAGTTTTGCTGCCTAGAAGACTGTGCCCTGCCATACCCAACCCAATTCTTCCTACAGGAAGTGACTATGATTGTTCTTCCTGGTCATGGGTACATGGAAGGGGAAAGCTCAGGGTTATTCCAGAAGAGAGAGGGCACAAAATAATTCCCAGGCAAGTCCTGGGAGGATGCAGGAACTAGTGTTTACAGAAATGCCAAGCTGTAGACTCTCTGCTGCCACAAGTGGCACCAGGCTCTCTCTGATTCTAGGTGAAAAGGGGTGCATGAGGGAGAGTGAAGATGGACACATGAGCAGAGTGGCCCACAAACACGGACAGGCTGAGATGTCTGTGCCTCAGGACTCTCAGGGACATGTGCACACGTCAGTCATGTGTGTGTAGCTGGCCAGGTTCCAGATCTAACACCGGCTGGGTTCTGATGGTCGGGGTCTGCCTAGAAAGCACTGGTCCCAGTGTCTATCCTGCTCTTTCGTTCTGTGGGAATGGCTGAAAGGATGAGTTAACACATCCATGGTGGCCTGAAGGGGAAAGTTTAATTGCATTTTTATCTTTTGAATGCCACTTCAATTTGCAAAGAAATTTTTCTTTCCACCTGTCTCCTATCAGGCACCTTCCTTTGTGAACTAAATTAAAAAATAATGAAAAGGCAAAGAAGTCACAACCATGAAAACTCCAGATACAATCCAGAGGGCTCTGGTTTCTAGGCTGCTGGCCTGATTCTCCCTTTTAGATTCTTCATTCTGGTCTTCCAAACAGAAGCAGAATCTGCTTTTCAAAAATAAGTGGGGAAAATGCTGCTGAGCTCTGGCGTGTAGTTCTGAAAACCTTTTCACATCCCACTGAAGAATGCAGGTGCACTTCTACTGGGGGGCTTCTAGGAGGGAGGACCATGTGAGTGAGATGGGGTGGGAGTGGATGAAGGCTCAGTAAGCAGCTAAGAACAGATGGAAAGTTTCACCTCTAAGTCCTAAGCTCACCCTAAGGTCCATTTACTTAACTTCTGAAAAATGACTTTCTCATCTAGAGAACTGGAAATCTAATTTTTTGTCTGATGAGAAACTCTCTGGTTACGCATTCTACCTTCAGCTTGCAGACTGTACTCAAGTGTCCTGTGACACACATGTACACAGGAGCTTATCGATCGCGTGTTCCATGGGGAGAGCTTACCAACCTCCCTCCAAACAAAAGCCTCGTTTTTAGCAGTGCCAAGGCTTTGCTTCTACTAGATTGACTAGCTCTTTCAAACAAAGCATAGTTTCTTCCACACATAACAGTTCTCTTAGAACCCATCTCTGCCTCTCCTTGCTGTCTTCTTGGACAAAGCCTCCCTTTAGGGCACCTTGGATCCTGTTAGTGATCAGGGTCTGAACCAGACCCCAGACCCTGGTTCTGATGCTGTTTAGTTTACAAGATCCGCTGGTTCCCTACCAACTCTCGAGTTCCATTTCTGCTCTGATGGTCTCTCCATCAGGGAGCCAGTTCCTCTCCCTGGATGGATCATACGGCATAGACCAACAGTACGAAATGTCTGGCTCCAGAGATGGGCCCGGCCTTCCTGACGGGCAGTGCTGATAAGCATACCTTGAACTCGTAGGATTCTTCAATGATCACCTCCAGTCTGGTGTGCTCTCCCAGAATGGGGCGCCCCATTTCTGCAATGCGCCTCTCTTCCTCCTCTTTGCTGGTCAGTGGCTGCTTGTCATCATATTCATCTGTGAAAGGGAAGGGCAAGAGATTGAGGATAAACTCCATTTTATTTGGATCCTGAAACAAGGACACCAAGAACCAAGAAGGAAGTCTTGATGACCTACTGGAAGTCCCTGGGGTGATGTTGCCGGGAGGGGAAAACTGGACAGATGCCTGTCACGTGGGGCTGTGATCACTGTGACAGCAAGTGATCATAACATCCCACAAACTAACCACCAGCCAAAGGGCAGATCAGGAAAAGCAACTGACAGGATCATATCCCTGGGAAAACTCTGCCATATGGCATCTATGATGAGGGAATCACCCAGGTGTTCCCTAGGATGCCGGTTCACCTGGCCGTTTGTACACATCCTTTTAGCACATGATGAAGGGGAAACACAATTAAAGCTGCCAGGTGAAAGAATCCGCTCTCCTCCTCTCTACTTTCAAGAGGCAACAGAAAATGCCCCAGGGGCAAAGAGATGATAGATGGGAAATTCTTATCTTAGCCTCTTATTTGCTACTGCAAGTTAAGAAGCTAAGCATCCATGCATTCCACATTTTAGTAAGATGCCTGTACTCCAGGGCTGTCTCTCTCTGGTGCAAAGCTGATGGGTTGGGAGGACCTTGATCACGTTAATCTTAAAGGAAACAAGGAAGAGGGAGCATGAGGCCTTCAGGGAGTTACTACTCCTCACCATGGGGGCATATTATTTCCAGAACTACCAAATAATTTACACTCCAGGAGAAACTCGTGGGTACTAAGAAAATGTTAATGGACTTGAGAGTCCATTAATGAGGGGAAGCTCACAGTTGGCTCCTCTCCGTGTGAAGGTCATTAGGATAAATCCCAGACTGAAAAGGCCAGGCACATGTGAGGGACAAACACTCTTCCCATAATCACTCAGCCCCCTGGCCTTCAGGCTCAGGATGTGGAACAAGACAGGCCACTTCCCCTCACAGTTGAGCTGAATGGACCTCTTTGACAAGGATCTAGTATTGGTGGTACAGAACGACTGCAGCCCTGATGCCCTCATTTCTAGAACCTTTTAGGCAAACTGCCTGCAATGGGAATCTGTGGACTGGGGAGCGATCAGGGTGGGAAGGACTTGTAGCCCAGACTCCTTGCCTTTTGCATTTAGGCATCAGCTATTGCAGGAGTTCACAATTCCCTTCCTCTCCAAAGACACATGGCTTCCCTCTGCTGAGGGACCCTACCATGGTGGGTCCATGTGATGCGCCAGCAAATGATGCAGAAAACTAGTTCCTAGGCCAGTGGTTACGGAGCAGACGGGCTAGAGGCACTGCTAGCATTTCATATGAAAGTGAAAGTGCCACTTGGATTTTAATTTGAATTACAAGACATTACTGCTAAGTCACTTCAGTTGTGTCTGACCCTATGCAACCCCATAGACGGCAGCCCACCTGGCTCCGCTGTCCCTGGGATTCTCCAGACAAGAACACTAGAGTAGGTTGCTATTTCCTTCTACAACGCATGAAAGTGAAACGTGAAAGTCAAGTCGCTCAGTTGTGTCCAACTCTTAGCGACCCCATGGACTGCAGCCTACCAGGCTCCTCCATCCATGGGATTTTCCAGGCAAGAGTACTGGAGTGGGGTGCCATTGCCTTCAAGACATTTAGGGGAAGAATATTTACTATGTTCACTTTTCATAGTTTATTTACAAATGGGAAGTTGTTTTTAATGGGATTCAAGTTGATTTAGGTAGAAAATATAGAGGAATTACAAAAGAAAGGTGATACAATACAGTGGCATTACTTTAAACTGCATTTCACAAAATGAAATGATTTGGAACACGACATTAACTATATGGACATGGTAGTAAATGAAATCAAATCATGTAGTGAGCAAAAAGGTTATTCCCTTTTAAATCATCCTTGAGTCCTTCTGATGATGAAGACATGCTTATTTGGGGGCTGTTACATCTGTAACTAGTTCCTGATATTAGGGTTTCTATCCTTTAGGAAAGAGAAAACATTTCTCAGGCATAGAGCACTGGACTGCATAGAGCTAGAAGGTAATAACTATTTTCATCCTAAAAATTTTAACCTTATTTTGTATTTATGACAAATACTAGCTTTCCATTAGTGTTAGTGACTTTTTCTTTTTTTTAATGAATTTAGTGAAGTAAAAACATGAGGCAAAACATTGCATGGAGCACATACCTGTATAGTTGGTATGAAGCCAAACGAAATAATGCAGAAGAGGTATGAGAATGACCAAATTTGGGAATATCTGAATGGATTTCAAACTAAAGAAAAGCAGGGCACCTTGTTCCTATCGCTTCCTTCTACACTCTGTTTCCAGACTTGACTTGAATTTAATGCCACACTTTATCCTACTGTCTACCCATCTAGAAAACCTTCCCCATTTTCACCTAGCTGAATCCTACTTATTTTTCAAAACTTTACCTCTTATTGCATGAAATATCCTTCAACTGACTTGCTTAGGAATGACCACTGTAAGTTAGTTCTTAGTATTTGTTGTGTGTATACATTAAACACAGATACTTCTAATATACTACCTTTTGTGTTTAAACTACCTTCTGTTGTTGCTGTTTAGTCAGTAAGTAGTCTTTGACTCTTTTGTGACCACACAGACTGTAGCCTACCAGGATCCTCTGTCCATGGGATTTTTCAGGCAAGAATACTTGGGGTGGGTTGCCATTTCCCTCTCCAAAAACCACATTTACATACAAATATCCTGCATAAAAACTTAACAAGACAGAACAGTAGTCTCATTGCTCTCTGAATTGCCCTCACATCCCCCAGAGCCTATTATGATGTAGTAGTATAAAGTTGTAGGTGCCTACTAAGTATTTGTCATATGACTGTCCAACTCACTGTTAGAAAAGTCTCGATTTACTCTATGCATAGAAAGACTATTCAATCATTTCACACATGTCATCACACTATTACCATACTGAGGCCTTCCAACACCATTCCGTTTTCTAGGAACTCATGGTCCAGTGGGAAGTGAGGCATATAGATCGGGCAACTTCTACTACAACAAGCTAAGGACTGCAGATTCAGGGTGAGGGAGCAGCTTCCCTCTGCCCCAGGGAATCAGGGAAAGCTTTAAGAGAGAGGAGATAACTTGAAATTTGCCTTGAAGCATGTATAGAAGCTCACCAGGTGAAGGTGGTGGAAAGGCTGGCTAGGAGGTATTATAATAGAGGGGGGACTAGTATTCCAGGCAGAGAAAAGTCAAAGCACAAAGGCTTAGTGTCATAGTAGGGTCAAGGCTATTTTCACTTAATAAATGTCATGAACATTTAGCAGATATTTATAGGTAACAGCAGCTGGATCAATCCTTTTATTGCTCTATAATGATACAGATGGGCTTCCCTGGTAGCTCAGCTGGGAAAGAATCCACCTGCAATGCAGGAGACCTTGGTTCAATGCCTGGATTGGGAAGATCCCCTGGAGAAGAGAATGGCAACCCACTCTAGCATTCTGGACTGGAAAATGCCATGGACAGAGGAGCCTGGCCAGCTACAGTCCATGGGGTTGCAAAGAGTCAGACATGACTGAGTTAGCCCTACTACTCTAGTATACAGATAAGTTAGCATTCATTATCCAGATTTTTGAAACTGGCAAAGAGGAGAGCTAAGCAATTTTTTAAAGTGTCTTCTCTTTAGATAGCTTTTATTGAATAGGGAAATAGTTTAACAGCACATTTTTTGATCACCTATTATGCAGTTCATTTTAACATGGTCAAGTCAGTTTCACTTCCTTCTTTATGCACATGCTGTGCTTTTGTTTGGCTTCTCAGAAGAAATTCTCTATTTAATTCTCCCCCTCTCTCTATCTGTATATGTACATAAGCTTGCATGCTTGTGTCTAAATCGCTTCAGTTGTGTCCAACTCTGTGCAACCCTATGGACTACAGCCCACCAGGCCCCTCTATCCATGGGGATTCTCCAGGCAAGAATACTGGAGTCAGTTTCCATGCCCTCCTCCAGGGGATCTTCCCAACCCAGGAATCGAACCCATGTGTCTTATGTCTCCTGCATCAGTGGGCAGATTTTTACCATTAGGGCCAACTGGGAAGCCCCATATGTACATATACCTGTACCTATTTTTAAACTCACTTATTTTACTGAGAAGTTGATAATAAATTATGTAACATCATGATCTGAAAAAACAAGGCAACTTAAATACCAAATGCATAATGAAGAGCCATGGTTCAAATCAGAATTGACAAGACAGAAAATAATCCTGGGATAAAATCATCTGTAAGGGAGCAATCTGAGAGCAGATATTCCCTGGCAGTTTGCAGCAACTTGCTGGCCTCTCTGATTTGAACCTAAAGAGTCCCATAGTTTAATTCCATGAGGAATATTCTGGAACAACTCTGCAGTCAGGGCTGCATGATGATTAAGTGGGTGTGTGGGATGCGAGAAACAAGGGAAGTCCTACTGAGGCATGCTTCTGTCGTCATGGCCAGTGATGGGTGATGGTGACAACTGGAGAGTGGGTATCAGTGTCCTCATCCAGAGATTCAGTGACAAGGGAGAAGGAGCTCAAACTGGGCTCTAATCCTACTGTCGAGATGGGACAGTTCTGTCATCCTTTAGTCACCCTGTCAACGTTCCACTCTGGAGAAATCCCACAGACGCACTGTCTTCTGTTTGTGTTTGGCTAACATCATGTCGCCTGGAGGCAGGAAAGGCAGACTCTGAGAAGAAAGTCAGCCTACTTCTAAACATACTTCGTAATACTTGGAATAAAAGACCCATGCCTGAGAAGCGAGATTTACAAGAAATCTGGAATATGTGAAACTTGGGAGGCCTCTGCACAGAGTCCCCTTTATAGGTCCACGCTGCCCCTTCCACCACGCTTCCCACCCTGGGCTGTTGTGGTGGTGTCCTGTGGCTGACCCAGGACACCCCTCCCTCCGCAGAGAAGCCATGTATAGCAATGTTTCAGTGGGAACAGGGGCTGAACTGTGTCACTTGGACTGATGCTGAAGCTGAAACTCCAATACTTTGGCCACCTCATGCAAAGTGTTGGATTTTTTCATTGGAAAAGACCCTGATGCTGGGAGGGATTGGGGGCAGGAGGAGACAGAGGATGAGACGGCTGGATGGCATCACTGACTCGATAGACATGAGTGTGGGTAAACTCTGGGAGTTGGTGATGGATAGAGAGGCCTGGTGTGCTGCGATTCATGGGGTCGCAGAGTCGGACATGACTGAGTGACTGAACTGAACTGAATATCTGAAGACCCAAAGAACACTTGAAGGCGGTTAACTGTGGTTTTCAAGGCCCGTGAGGAAACGAGTACCTGTGATGGTGATTATAGTAGAGGGGAGTGGATGTTCTCTAGCATGAACTTTCCTGAAGACAGGCTGGCCTAGCAAAAGGACAGGCAAAAGTCAGCAGAATGGATGGTACTGGTTTGCCAACAGAGCTTTGTGGAATTAGTAAGCATCACACCCAAAGGCATACAGCACACACAGTGTTAGTCTGGGGACTGAGTGGTCAGAGGTCACTGTTCTGTAGGTCACAGAAGAGGCAGGTCCATGGGGCAAGGGTTCTAGGAGCCAAGAACCCAGACTGTTTCTATGAAGCACACACGCCACAGACAGGAATGCAGCCATATTCCTGCAGGCGTCCGAGACGCACTAACCATGTCCTCACGTTCCTGCTTCCAGAGGCATCACCAAACTACAGAAAGCACTTCTGCTCCTTTCAGAGCCTCCTGGTGCCAACAACACGGCCTTGAGCAGGCCATTTCCCCAGCTTTCCCATACGTAACATGGAGATAGCTCTGTCCATATCACAGGTTTGTTTGAGATCAAGTAACATAATATATAAAAAAAATGCTTATTTCTCGGGCAGTCTGAAGGGGAAAAGGTTGGATACACTGGCAGGTTTGCAAGAGTGGTCCATTGTCACCACGACTGGCTGGATTACCTAGTGAGGGTTTTCATGAAATCCCTGGTTCATCTGACTGACAGATGCATCTGCTGTTGGTTTCTACCAAGAGTTCCCAGAACTGACCTGGGAATCATAAGACCCACACTCCGCAAGCTCTGCCATATGCTTGCTCTCTATACTTGCACAAGGTGTTTCTTTCAGATTCAGTTTTCTCAACTATTAAGAGAAGTCAAACTTGAAGGGGATTTGTTCTTCTAACCCAAGTACTGGAGGGTCTAAAGTGTGTTTAACTGTTGAAATTTTCATAGTTTGGCTTCCTGAGAAAGCCATGTGCCTTATGAAAACTATCATATGATAAGCATAACATGATTGGAAGAGTAACTTTTAAAGAGGTATATTGACTATTATGCACTTTTAATTAATTAGCAAAAATTTAGCTGCCTGTTTTGGGAATCAAACATGCCTCTCTCTTTGCAAACTGAGCCAGAATACTTAATTTTATTAAAAATATCCAAATTAATGCACTCTAATTTCCTTGCTTTGGGGTCTTCCTATTCCTATTTTTGTATTTGTTTGGAATTCATACCAGTGTATTTAAGAGACACTGTAGAGGTTCTGGGTTGAAATGGGATTAAGATGCAAGTAGGAACATATGAGTTGGGAGGAAGAAATTAAAGTGCTGGAAACAGTCATCACGTGGCCTTGGACGTAAAGGCCAAGCTCTGAGCCCTGGATGAGTGGTTGGAGCAAGCTGATTAATCTCTTTGAACCTTCATTTCTTCTCCTGTAAGTGAGAAAAAATCTTATCCTGTAAGGTTGAAGATCAAATGATATAATGAATAAGAGATGCTTTCCAGATTCTAATGAGCTATAATGTAATAAGGGTTATAATGTTATGGGCCTGGAGGGTCAAGGGGGGATTACATCATAGACAACACAAGGGCCTTCCAATGAGGCAAAGATAAGCAGCAACAGGGGAAGATTTGCAAATTCCAAAAGCATTTAATGTCCACTACTAATGATATTTCTGAAATAGAGACACTGGGTTGTGGACCAAATGACTTTTGCAATTTCCATATATCCTGATTTAAATTAGATTTTCACACTCAGCTGCAAAGACCGCATAAACCTTCAGGCAAAGTCAAAGAGCTAGATTAATTCTTCTCTACTGCTCCTGTGTCTCAAAGCCTTGACTTCAAAGCTTCAAACTGACTTCAAAGGAAAGCTCTTCAGGGCTTACAGCTGCTTTTCACTGTGTAGACCTACATTTGCACATGGAACAACAGACTGGTTCCAAATAGGAAAAGGAGTACGTCAAGGCTGTATATTGTTACCCTGCTTATTTAACTTCTCTGCAGAGTACATCATGAGAAACGCTGGACTGGAAGAAGCACAGGCTGGAATCAAGATTGCCAGGAGAAATATCAATAACCTCAGATATGCAGATGACACCACCCTTATGGCAGAAAGTGAAGAGGAGCTAAAAAGCCTCTTGTTGAAAGTGAAAGAGGAGAGTGAAAAAGTTGGCTTAAAGCTCAACATTCAGAAAACTAAGATCATGGCATCTGGTCCCATCACTTCATGGGGAATGGATGGGGAAACAGTGGAAACAGTGTCAGACTTTATTTTTGGGGGCTCCAAAATCACTGCAGATGGTGACTGCAGCCATGAAATTAAAAGACGCTTACTCCTTGGAAGAAAAGTTATGACCAACCTAGATAGTATATTCAAAAGCAGAGACATCACTTTGCCGACTAAGGTCCATCTAGTCAAGGCTATGGTTTTTCCAGTGGTCATGTATGGATGTGAGAGTTGGACTGTGAAGAAAGTTGAGCGCCGAAGAATTGATGCTTTTGAACTGTGGTGCTGGAGAAGACTTTTGAGAGTCCCTTGGACTGCAAGGAGATCCAACCAGTCCATTCTGAAGGAGATCAACCCTGGGTGTTCTTTGGAAGGACTATGCTAAAGCTGAAACTCCAGTACTTTGGGCACTTCATGCGAAGAGTTGACTCATGGGAAAAGACCCTGATGCTGGGAGGGATTGGGGGCAGGAGGAGAAGGGGACGACAGAGGATGAGATGGCTGGATGGCATCACTGACTCGATGGACATGAGTCTGAGTGAACTCCAGGAGTTGGTGATAGACAGGGAGGCCTGGCGTGCTGTGATTCACAGGGTCACAAAGAGTGGAACATCACTGAGCGACTGAACTGAACTGAGACCTACATTTTAGAACTTTCCCCAGAGGTATCTATAGAGAGTGGATCCCTGATAGTCTTGGTTCAAGAAAGAAGGGTCATGTAAAGTGAGAGGAACAAACCAATGTAGAGATCCTTAGAGGGTTCTGCAAATTCTCTCATTTTAACTGCATCATTGCAAGTTTTGGGAAGAGGTGGTAACACCAGAAAAACTGCTATTGGAGATTAAAATCTGAACCATAAGAAACAGCTTAATGAAGTATATGAAATAGTAGAAAACCTTTGAAAGACATGATTCTATCCTCTTGGATGCATAATGTATCCAAAACAGAAAATGTCAGATATTAGTAGTCAGGTATTCTAGAACTTGATATGAACAATTTCTGAGAAAATAAAATTAGATACCATTAATTAGTTACTAAAAAGAAAGATGCTTCAAGTGATACAGAAGGAAGCCCCTAAAAGCAAAATCCTGACATAGTCAATGATAAAACAGGACGATATTCAAACACATTGATACATTTTAACAAGAGATTCTATCTACCCTAAAGACTTTGTTAAGGTCTCAGGGCTAAGCAGTAGATACTATACTATTCCTACCTTCCTCAAAGCACACAAGGATCAATTACATATTGGGTGATTGAATCAGAATATTTCCAAAAAGACTTCAGTAAATGATAAGATGACAAAGAAAAGATTAAAGTTTTAAAAGTAAATGTACATTTCTGCCTTCAGATTCAAAACTAGCATCATTGGCAGTGCAGAACTGGGAAGACTTGACCTAGAGAAAGTCAGGTAAATCAGGTTTAAGAAATTCTCTATGAGCACTTGCCCTGTTGAATATTTTTATCCTTTTCAAATTCTATATCTCCAAGAGCCTATGAATTATTTTGTCATTAAACTCTGTGTCTGGAGAGAAAGCAGTGGAGAGCAATAGCCCATGTGAAGTTGGATGTATTCAGAAAGCTCCACTTTGACAGAATCATGTTGAAACTTCTTAATCATGTGTTTACACTGATGGTGGTTTAAGTTAACCCCAACCTCCACCAGAACATTTTCAAATACAATTTTTGAAAATGTTTCTTTTCTAAATATTTTTGTTTAACTATCTCATTTCAGAAAAAAAATAATTAGACTGTTGATATCTACATAATTGTATTGGAAAATGCCACAACCATTAGGACAGCCTTTAGAGACATCTTCAACCTGCAGGTTCAGACAAACTAGAAGGATATTTGCTTCCCTCTCTAAATCTACATGGATGATTTTGAAAGTGTGCAAAAATATTTAAGGTCAAAAGAGAGGATGCTGTAAGGAAATATCTCCCTTCTACAAATAAGGAAATAGCTTTAAAGTTGTGCTTAAAAATGCAATCAACAGTGGCTGGGTACCATTCTGAATTTAAGAGTTTAAAATTTTTTAACTAGAGTATTGAGTTTTTACAGAATACTTTGTCATCCACTTCGTTACCATGTTAAGAATGCTAAAACTTCTCAGATGGGTGTGGTGGGCAGAGCGAAGGCATGCTTTGTCTTCTCCCAATAGGACATTAGCTATGATTAGAATCCTGAGCTTGGGCCAGGGAGTTGGCTTGGATGTCAACTCCTATGCTTCCTTGAGACTACCAATCATTGTATTTATTCTGGTACTCTCTGGAGCATCTAGGAGAGTTCTCTCACATTATCAGCACTATGTGAATATCTGTAAATTGATCAGTGTCAAAACACGACCAATTACAGGTTCTCCATACAAATTTGCTCATAAACAAACACAACACACCCATTGTTAATGTGTAAAACATTAAATTGTAAAATCAGCAAGAACACACCGTGTACCACAGCTAGAGGTTAATTCAGGATAAGTAAGACGTGGTTCTTATTTGATATTTAAGGGTACCTGGGAGAAAATGAAGAACATTTTAAAAAATTGCCTTACCATACAGGTATTTCCCTTCATTAAAAGGAAATAAAAATGAGAAATTATTTTTTAAAATGTAAATAACACATGGTGAGAACAGATAGTAAAAAAATAAAATTTGGTTCATTAGACTTAAAAAATTCATACCTGTTATTGTGAAGCCACCTAAAAAAGAAAGAAAATAAATAAATGTTACCATTTATTTCATTGACACTCTAAATAACAAATACCAGTGACACCAGACCACCTGACAACCCATCCAAGGTACAAAAACTTGCCAAATTGTATTTATAATTAAGAAAGGTATGGAAGCATCAATTCATGACTTAACCATTAATCACTTTTAAGGTTATGATGTTCAGTGCACAAATTTAATTCTTGTGCATGCCTAAAAAAATCACTGATTTTTTTAAAAAGGTAATACTAAACTCAAAGTGGAATATAAACTATCTGACTTCCACAAAATTATGAGACCAATCGCTCTAAACAACAATCTTGTTAATAAATCAATAGAAATAAAAGATAAGTCAGAAAGCTACGATGGTACCTGATAGAAAAGGAAAATAACCTAGAAAAATGGAAAGGAAATGCAAGAAATGAAATGCTTACCAAGCTCATTCAATAACAGGGCTGTGAAGGAAACAGACAAAGACAAACACAGAATAAGAGACCAGATGAATAATGAAAGTAAGAGGAATATCAGCAGAAAGAAATCCAGGCAGATCTGATTATAGTGGTAGGGAGCTGCTACTAAATGGTGCAAGCCAAGTAAATGTGGCATTGGGAGTATTTCCAAAAAAAAAATCCCTAATTTCTGCAAATGGGTGTGACTCATTGTATATATAAACAATTCACTTTATATATCATTTCTTGACATGTAAGAAAACATGTCCACTATATGTTTACACACATGTATATATCTAGTTTGCCAAATATAGCAGAAATATTTTATGAAGTTAATCTTAAATCTGTGAGTGAGTCTTCCTCATGAAATAATTGCCTGGGAGTTAATGAGTTCAATAGACAAAAGTCTGAAATCATCCAGGATCTCAGGGATTGTACCTTTCAATGAAAATGGAGAAAACATCTTAGGACATTTCATTTTGGCCATCCCTCCTGATAAGGAGATTTTGACCCAAGGTGAGGTTCTCTCATTGGAGGCTCTATATGCATGATATTTTGGTCATCAAGGAATGTTTAGGTTTTTTTAAATCTTCAAAACTTGAGTCCCAGGAATTAGTGTTTATTTGTGCATCCTTATCTATGACTTCTGCACATTCTAACTGGACAGCCACATTGCTTCTTGTGGACGCATAATTTCAAGGAAACTGACAAGTCAGCAAGGGAAGGTTTGTGGTGGGGGGAGAGCACACATACTTTGTCAGGCTATGTGCTTTAAACTCAGTTTAAAGTTACAGTTTACTGTAACTGTAGCACTTTATTTTGGTGAAATTTACTTGCCTAAATGTATCAAATAAATTACTTCCACAGTTACAGACGAGAATGTTACAATTACTTCTTCAGGACAAGTTTTCTAATGGTAGTGGCATTAGAGGATATTTTCAAAAACAAGTCAGTCATTTTATTTATGATGACACAGATCTACTTGGTGGGTGTGAAAGCAGATAGTACTATCAAGGAATTTTAATTTGCTTTTATATGAAGGCATATTTTACTAAAATGATAATCGAAAGAGCTGTGTATCCAAGATGCTCTTCTTTGAGATAAACAGCAATCCTTTGGAGGAATACGATTAGAAGTAAGTGCTTTTTCCTGTATGTTAATGAGGTATTTTTGATCCCATCTTTGTAAGAAATCAGCGCAATTTTCTAAAGTGTCTTTTTCTTTCACCTGCTGTCTATGGAGCATATTAAATAAGCTGCATTAAAATGGGTCCCCAGTGCTCCTCCTCCATCATTCCAAAGGCTCCTGTACCTTTTTGAACTTGTCCTGATTAAGTCAGGACAATTTTGTTTTTCTGATGGACTCAGAGGCTAGTGTGTTCTAATAAAAGCAAGATTAGTTAAATTCCCCCAAATGTTGGGTCTATATAGGAATTAGTTTTTTGTATTTGATTTTTCCTTTATGTATAAAAGTATATATTTCTTGCAAAGTGGTCATTTAACCATTTAAACTGTTCTCATCAATTGTTTGAATGCAATCAATATGTACTATGTTCATTTTATAGATACCATTAAATTTACCATTTCTTTTAAAATGGCCACTATTAATAGAGGGTAATTATGGGAAGCTTTTAGAATAATTCAAAATTTAAAAAAAAACTGTTTTTAAAGCTGATATAAAATTCAGCTCTAAAATTTTGTTTTTAAACAAAATTAAAAAATTTTTTAATTTCATGCTGTTTTTTATTTTTAGAAAAAATTTCTTTGTTAGAAATGTGTCAGTTCAATAAGAATTGAAAGAGTTTGAAGCATAAGGCAGAATCAGCCTTAATTAAGGGTTAAGTTCTTAATGAACTATCATCATGTCCTTTCTACTAAAGAAAATTCATGTCTATAGGTTTTATACCTTTCAAATTTCATATCTGATGATATGAATAATACTATGCAAAAATGAACACTACTCTTTAAAGATCTTTGTTCTTACTGCTTTTTTTTTTAAAACTGGCTTCTCTAAGGAAGACTAATTATTGAATTCTTCTGAAATTTCCTATTATTTACCATGAGATGCAACTACCATAACTAACATGTATACAGTAGTGTCCATCGCTAACATATTAGGGGATGCTTAATAGCTGGAACCAAATTTTTGAATGATTCCTGGGTAGTGAAAAACTAAACCCAGAAATTATTCTTTTATGTCATCCTTTCTGAATTACAGAACTCTCTTCTATTATTTCTGAAATCTGGTATCAATTAAGGTGAATTGGCATTTCCTGAAGAAAAAGGGCATTTCTTGGTGTGTTGTGAAATAGGGAAGGGAGATGAAATTGCTAAGCTTCAAAGGAGAGGAAGTATAGTACTTGGAAGCCGAGGAAGAGAAGAGAGTTAAGTGTGAGAGTAGGGGACACGGAGAGAAGAGTACAATTTCTCGCTGATATGTCTTTGTATACTCTCACACCTTTCATTCCTCTTCTTATCCATTTTGGTTCCTCAAGCACAAGGGAGAAACTGCACTCTTTCTCATATTCCTCACGGTCAAATATTCTAATGGTAATGATCTTCCTGTGGGAACACAAGACAAAGGCAAAACAAATGGTTGGAGTCACACGCTCATGCTAGGTGCTCACCAAGCAGCATGTTACTGTGATGTTATGGAGGGAGAACTGGCCACACATGGACCTCCAGGAGTATGTAAAAGGGCATCGAAGGACTCTCAGCTGGCCCCTGCTCATCTTCTCGGCCAATCCATCACTGGTACAAATTCTTCTGCTTCAATTTAGCAGTCAGGAGGTACCCAAAATCAAGAAATCAGACAGTTGGCTTTATGGGGGTGTAGCCAGCATCAGCACCAACATTTCCAGCAATGGAAGCGTGACTGCACTGCCGGTGCTCACACTGCAATGTGCAGAGTGGCCCAAACTGGTTGATGGGGCTCCAGGCCAGCCCTACCGTGGCCCCAAGGAGATCGATGCCCTGTTACATAGGTGGAGGGATGTGTGCCGCGTAAGTCACGTTCTGAAGAGTGCAGGCATCCAGGGGCGGCGCAGGCCAGCAGAAGCTGTTGGGCTCAGCCCTGGAGCAGCTCCCCCACCTTTCTTCTCACTCATCTCCACCAGGCGGGGCTCTCCAATCTCAAGGAAGAAGGTCTTGTTTTTCTCATACTCCTCATCATCAATTACCTTGACTGATATTGTTTTGCTGAAACAGAGAAGAATAGAAATTGACGAACAAGGGGAAGAGGAAAGAGAAGAGAAGGAACATAGAGAAGAGGAAAGCAAGGTTAACGAGCGGCACTCCCAGACAAACGCCAACTGAGAAACTTCTGGACTGTGAGACTGTCCTTCCAGAAAGGGTTGGGATGGGTCTGAGAGACCAGAGAGATCACCCAATGCACAGCGCCCCTGCCCAGGGCCACAGAATTATTTCAGTCAGAACACAGCTCTCATACTGCTGGGTTTATAGTCATTGTGGGAAGCAGAAAAACACAGATCACAATAATAAGAAAAGAAAAATATAAGTAAATACCTTCACCATAGGACTGTCTGAGCTATGCTCTGGAATTCACTCCTGTGATACAAATCAGTAAACCGCATCAAAATATGAACAGAGGCTACCTCTGTTCATAATAGGCATGAGGATCATTTTTGTGAGGCTTTCATTTTGCTTTAATTTCCAAACATGACATTTTTATCATAAAATTTTATTAAAATTATATATATATATATATATATATAAAAGGACCACAAAATAAAATATCTTACCCCACCCAATGTCCTAGAATGAAACTCATTTTCAAGTCAGTCAGATTTTCCACCTAGATCACAAGGGGAAGTTGTGTTTTGTCTCTCTAAAGATGAAGGCCTCTTAAAGTAGGGGTGAGGAGTGATGTTCTATTTTCTTCCCTCCCAAAGTTGAGTTTCAACTTAGACAAAACACACTCTTTATCCTCCTTGCAAATTCCATGGATACATCGAGACATTTCAGTAAGAATTCTTCCTGTAATCGATCCTTTAGCACTTTTCGCCTTGTTGTCTTATGGTTGTGATTGACAGGCAGGTATGACAAACACAAATATTATGCAAATCTCAGCCTCCCCTAAGCCTTGATGACTCTGAAAAGAAATCTAGTGTTACCTTCTAATTAATAAGGGTTGAATCACTTCATGTATTACAACTTACTCAGAGCCCCAAAACACGTGTTTGTTCTTGAAAATATCTTTTATTCAGTAACATTGGCCAAGAATATTTCTGACTAAAGGTTTAAAAATGATGAGTTTTCAAAGACATACAGTTTTAATGTCATGCACATTATTTAGTTTTGGTGGAATTTTCCAGGTTTTCTATAAAGATCTCTTTTCTGTTTTTGATTATTGATCAAGCGCTCAAGTTTCATTTAGACCTACACATGTCAAAGAGCACCAGCCTTCTTTTCTTATATGAAGGAGAATAAACGTAGAAGTTGCTTTTAATTCTCTGAATTTCCCAGCCTTTAACGCTAAGTGAGAACAAATGACTGCTTCTGGTTCTAAAGAGCCTCATAACCTCCTCCCTGCTCCTCACCTAAAGAACATCCCCCATAACACTCATATCCCAATGGCTCACTGCTAAGGAATTGGAACACATGATAGTGCCTTTCTATCTCAGCTTTGTCTTCAAAGACTGAAATAGTAAGGCTAGGTGAGCAGCTGTCAATGACTAAAGCAATATCATTTTTAAAGAGCAGTTAGATATTTGTAAAACTACCAACAGTGTGACAAAAGTCCAGCCATATATATATATAGTGAACAATTCCTAACTTCCCAAACTACGTTCTGGAATTCACCAATTTACTTTATATCTATAACCAGCCTGCTCTGACTATACCAGGGTATCTGATCATTTCTCAGTATCCAAAAAAACACAAAATATTAGAGAAAGCACAAGAAGATATAGGAATTGGTGATACATGTGTTTTTCATTTTAGAATGAATTTTGTAGGTGAGATCAAATTTATTCTTCAAAAAACTGCCAAACATCTACCTTATTTGCCATCCAAATTATGCATTTTAGGTATTAATTTCCACCTTACTGCCTTGTAATCATAAACTATATTTGCACATAGCTGCTAAAGCCTTCAGCATCATATGATTGTGTGTGGGAAAACGCTGGTGGGCATTAGAAGGGTCCTGCTACTGTCTTTTGGACCTAATGGCCTCTGATCAAGACACTTCATGGTGGAGTGCATGTTGCAATGCTCTTGCTTATATTACATAAAAACATTTGACTTGTCTTTTTCCATCCTGTATTCCCAACCCATCCCAGATCTCATGCATTATTATAGAAATAAAGCATAGTGGAGGTGCTTGGAGTGGTCTTTCTATTAGGGCAAACATTTGTTTAGGAGGGGCTCCCAGTTTCATCCCAAAAGGCAACATGACCACTTATTCATAAATAAACAGAAAAACCCAAGTAACATAGTGTTTCTGATCCTTGGTGAATTTAATCTGCTATTGCTGTGATAGGTTTATTTTCTACATTCTGAGTAGCTGATCAATGTGAAAAACATAAGGTCTCACCCCACCCATTTCTATAATAAACACTTAAAATTTATCAATAGAGCATCTCTAGTCACTGGGATTATAATCCTTAGAAAACGTTTCAGTACTTGATAACTATGACACTGGAAGATAAACTATGAAGGAAAAGAAAACAGTACTTCTGCAGGTGCCTGGCAAAGGCACCCAAAATAGATGGGATTTGCATAATGGTATATCATTTCAAAATCATTAGTAATACAATCAATAGTGCCCCTGACAGGAGGAGCCATTAAATCACATATTGATTTTACTCCTCTTGCTCAGTATAGCTATTAATAGGAAACTTGATTATTAAAGGAAAATTCAGTCAATTTAAAGAGGCAAGATAAAGAAATCAATATGAATTAGTTCTCTGAATCGAGGGAGGAAAAAACCAGAAGAGATTGGTAATGTTCATCTTTTGCTTTAGAACAAAACTATTTCTCCCCCTAGCAAAGGTGCATGTGTGCTAAGTCACTTCAGTCATTTCTGACTCTGTGCAACCTTATGGACTGCAGCTCCCCAGGCTCCTCTGTTCATGGGATTCCCCAGGCAAGAATACTGGAGTGGGTTGCTGTGCCCTCCTCCAGAGAATCTTCCCAATCCAGGGATTGAACCTAAACCTCTTGTGTCTCCTGCATTGCCAGGCAGGTTCTTTATCATCAGCGCCACATGGGAAGCCCCCTAACAAAGGTAGAGGTGCAACTAACCTACGTCAATTTTAAAGGATCATATCCTTGGCATGTCTTTGGCTCACTTTCCAGAACCTAATGCATGAAAGACTATGGCCACTTCTTTCATCATGGGTGGAGCAAATAAGATAGGGTTGGTTTGGTGAAAACCCCAGTTTCACTTTTTTTTAAAAAATAAATTTATTTATTTTAATTGGAGGTTAATTACTTTACAATACTGTATTGAATGGATGAGAAAGCTGTGGTACATATACACAATGAAGTATTACTCATCCATTAAAAAGAATACATTTGAATCAGTTCTAATGAGGTGGATGAAACTGGAGCCTATTATACAGAGTGAAGTAAGCCAGAAAGAAAAACACCAATACAGTATACTAACGCATATATATGGAATTTAGAAAGATGGTAACGATAACCCTGTATGGGAGACAGCAAAAGAGACGCAGATGTATAGACCAGTTTCACTTTTAGCTTGATAATCAGCAGAAGCATTTCTCTCTCTGCTCCTCACAGTTCTGCAGTGGAAATTAAATCTCAAGGACTGACTGATCTTAGAGGTCCTTCACTTAGCCCCCTATTGCCACACCAATCCCATATTCATAGGGCTTTTGCACTGCAACAAGACTCTCTCTCTCTGAGAAGATTCATGTTGGCTATACTTTGGTTCTATTTATCAATGGGAAGCAGTCAGATAACTGGTATTCTTTCTTTTTTTTAAGTATAGTTAATCTACACTGTTATATTAGTTTCAAGTGTACACCAAAGTGATTCACTTGTATATATATCATTATACTAGTTTCATTATTTCTTTAAATCAGCAAGTTAACCAAAACAAAACTGGAATAGTTGGGGAGATCCAGCTTTTCACCCAACAACAGCACCTGCATTAATTTTACACTGATAAGGAACAAACAGAAAAATTGTGTCATGCAATTTTAAGCTACCCTAATCATGATGAAGAAGGTAAGGAGAATTTCTCACCTGATTTTTTTACATCACTCTAAAGTTGAAGAGTATATTATAAAAATTATGTTTCCTGGAAACTAGCAACACAGTTACAAATATTATGATATCATTAAAACATTAGATAATTTCTCAGGATGGCCAAAATATTTATGCAGATACATTTTGGTTCCATTTCTAGAAAAAAAAAAGCATTTGGTTAAGAAAGATCAAATTATTTAGTGGAAAAACAGGTCCTTCCTTTGATTTTTGCCTTTCCTTTGATGATACTAAGGCTACATCTATGTTTTACTTCTCAGTCTTTCTCTTATCTGATGGGTTTCAAAGGACCCAAATTCCTTCAAGCATCCTAGTCAGGAGTTCTTACATCAGGTGGTGACTCAGGCAAACTATGAGAAAGAAGAGAAAGAGATGGTGCTATTAGTAAGAGACATAAAATAAAATCCCTTCAATATACTAATATCTCATTATTAAGCCAAATTTGAATCAGCCTCTTTTCAAATTTCAGCTTCAATTTGTCATTCTGTGCTTTCTTCTCCCTAAGACTACCCTTGAAGTTGAGAGAAGCGAGAAAAGAGGAGTTGGAGGATGAAAAAGAAGAGAACCTTTCTAAATCCTCATAAAATAAAAAGATTTTACTGAGGATTTCACATATATAGGTGCTGCAATCTCTCTTTAGAAAAAATTTTCTTAAAGATTTAACCTCTCTTTAAGTCAGAGGTCAATGAACGGATGGGCATTTTGCATTTCTTAGTTCACCCATCTTTCTAGCAGGCCTGGAAGTAACTTCCACCATTTAACAATTCACAGAGGAAACAATGACTGAGAAGTAAAGAAACTAACAAGGTCACAAAGTGAGGCTCCTGTGACCGGATCCACAGACAAGTATCTTTCAGGTACATGATCTACAAGGTCCTTGTTCATTGAGCTGTGCAGTATTTTTATGACCACTTTAAAAGATCTACATCATTACCTTGAATTAATACAGAGGTTTATTGTTTAATCTTTACGTTAACAAAGACTGCCTAGATGAGCAGCAATAGATTTTTAATTCTATTTTTAAAAGGAAAGCAGTACATATTATATTGGATGATGGTGTCTTAAAAAGTTAAATCCTTGAGGTGATAAAGATCCTATCAGGATTAATTGAAAAATGCCACAAACACATAGGGGCTTCCCAGCTCTGAGGAATATGAGCAGCCAACCAGCAGCCTTGGCTTCACTGAGGGGCTTGTTAGAAATGCAGAGTCTTGGGGCCTGCTCCAGATCCACCAAATCAGGTCTGCATTTTATCAAGACCCCCAAAGGACATCAGTGCAAGTAAAAGTTTGAGAAGCGCTGATCTAGACAGGAAAAAGCATTCTTAAGTCCCATAATAAATGAAGAGGCTAGTGATAGTTGGGCTTGTGTTTTGAAACTGTCTGCATATTCGAACTGAAAACTCTAAATGCTTAGGCTGGGCCCACTCCGGATCAGTGAGATGACGAGACTCTCCAGTTGAAGGGTCTCAGCATGAATACAGTTTTTAAAAGTTTTCAGGGGGTTCTAATAATGTAACTGGGGCTGGGAGCTGACTAATGAAGAATCGGCACGTGTGTCCTGATGTTTCAAAGAATATATTAATAAGGAAAGGGTAGCACTGTGGGGCTTCCCAAGAGGTGCTAATGGTAAAGAACCTGTCAGTACAGGAAATGTAAGAGAAAGGGTTCAACCCCTGGGTTGGGAACATCCCCTGGAGGAGGGCATAGCAACCTACTCTAGTATTTTTGCCTGGCAGGCTCCAGTCCACAGGGTCTCACAGTCATACATGACTAAAGCAACTTGGTGTGCACACACAGGTAGCATTGTGAGGAAGGGAGGCTCAAAGTAAAATTTAGATCTAATTAGAAATCTAGGTTGAAGCATGGGAAAAACATTTACCTTTGCCCTTCACCAGTGTTCTTTTTTGGATTATATAGAGAATGTAAAGTTGTTGTGTCCTCCTCTCAGGAAATACTGGTCTCCACAAGCCAGCATAATAGTTATAGATGAGAAAACACCTTAAACCTCTGGGCAGCAGAGTTTATACTCATTCACAGTGACTTCCCTCCTAGAGAGATAAGAACTCTGGTGCTAGGTTTTAATACAACAGAGGTTTGTTTGGAGAGTAGAAAGACTAAGGGTTTCGACTGACATAGAAGATAGGAATGCTTTCTGTGCCTTGTCAGTGCCTCTCTCAGCCTTGAGCTGCGTCAGTGGAAGGCCATGTCCGTGGAACTGAAAACTTTCCACTTGAAGCCACCATACTCAGACTCAAGAAAGAAGTCCCAGGACCAACCTCATCTGAAGGGCAAAGATCTGGGCATTTCTCTGACCACAGAGTGGTGTCATCAGGTAAGGCAAATCTGCAACTGAATCTCCAGTCCATCTGATGTTAAAAGCTTCAGGGTAAACTCCTATTACTCAAAACAACAAAAAAAATCAACTTAAAATGGGCAAAGGATCGGAACAAACAGTTCCCCAAAGAAGGTAAACCCTTGGCCAGTAAGCACATGAGAAGATACTTAACATCATTTGTCATTAGGAAGATAGAAATCAAAACCATAATGAGATACAACTTCACTCTCATGAAGATAGCTATAATCACAAAGACAGATAATACTAAGTGTTATGGAGAATGAACAAGAATTGGAACTCTCTTACACTGCTAGTGGGAATGTAAAATGTTATAGAAGCTTTGGAAAAGTCTGGATGTTCCTCAAAAGTTTAAAAATACAGTTATTATATGACCCAGCAATTCTATTTTGAGGTGGAACTCAAGAGACTGAAAAACATATGCCACACAGAGACTTGTACATGAACGTTCACTGCAGAATTATTAACAATAGCTAAAAGTTGGAAACAACTTAAATGTGTGTCAGCTGATGACTGGATAAACAAAATGTGATACATCCACACAATGGAATATTAATCAGAAATTAAAAGGATCAGAATTCTGATTCATGCTACTAACAGGTAGCATAATATTGCTGCTACTGCTAAGTCGCATCAGTCGTGTCCGACTCTGTGTGACCCCATAGACGGCAGCCCGCCAGGCTCCCCTGTCCCTGGGATTCTCCAGGCAAGAACACTGGAGTGGGTTGCCATTTCCTTCTCCAATACATTAAAGTGAAAAGTGAAAGTGAAGTCGCTCAGTTGTGTCCGACCCTCAGCGATCCCATGGACTGCAGCCTACCAGGCTCCTCTGTCCATAGGATTTTCCAGGCAAGAGTACTGGAGTGGGGTATCATTGCCCTCTCTGAGGTAGCATAATACGCACCCTAAAACATACTGCTTTGGTACACTGACTATTTGGAGCTTGTCACTGGTTTTTAGTCCTTAAGTTGCATCAGACTCTTTGAGACCCCATGGACTGTAGCCCACCAGGTTCCTCTGTCCATGGGATTGTCCAGGCAAGGATACTAGAGTGGGTTGCTATTTCTTTCCCCAGGGGATCTTCTCAACCAGAGATCAAACCCATGTCTCCTGCATTGGCAGGTGGGTTCTTTACCGCTGAAGCAGCAGGGAAGCCCACTTTGAGCTGAGAGCACCTAAAAATAGCCAATACAGGGAGACACTTCCCTGAAACCCTATCTGCCTAAAGACAGATGCTTCATCAACCAGGGAAACTGACTTATCACCATAAAGGAGACTAGAAGTGCACATCACTTATCTCCCATCCTTTTTTCCTAAGGGCCCATTCATTTTTTTCTAATAATTATGTACTCTCCCCTAGAAGCTTAAATCCCCCTTCCCATTTCCCTAGGAAGATAGTATTTAAGTCTGCATTTAAGCCACCTCAGAGAATGACTCATTTCTCCCTGGGTATCTCCCATGTACATATGTTAATAAAATTGTTTATTTTTCTCTTGCTAATCTGTCTTTTATTACATGCTCTCAGCCAAGAACTCTAACCGGTAGAGGGAAAATTATTTTTCGTCCCCTATACTTTGACATGGATAAAGCTTATAAACATTATGCTAAGTGAAAGAAACCAGACATAAAAGTTCAGACATTGTATGATTCTATTTATGTGAAAGTAGAATAGGCAAATCCATAGAGACAGAAAGTAGATTGGTGGTTGCCTCAGGGCTGAGGGCTGGGGAATAAATGGCAGGTGACTGCTAATGAGCATGGGATTTCATTTGGGGTAATGAAAAAATCCTCAAGTAGATTACAGCCATGGTGGCCGACTTCTGAGAATATATTAAAGCCCTCTGAATTGCATGTTAAATCGGTGAATTCTCTGGTATGTGAATTGTATTTCAATAAATGTGTTATTACAAAACACAGCAACAACGAAAACAAGCTTCAGGATAAAATCATGATCTAGAAAAGACTGTTTCTTAGGGTAAGAAAAGGCTGTGAGAATGTTTGGGGTGAATTTTCAGTTAGAAGTTTCACATTTTGTGAGTCTGCCAAACAAGGAGCTAGGGTGCTGCATGGCCATGGGACAGTGGAGACAATTTGCATCGAAGCTGTGTTCTCGCTGTGTCTGCCAGCTTGCTCACCCTTCAATCCATCCCTCTCCCCAGACAGAATGCTCGCTGCCTCCTCCAGGGTCAAGGGCTATTGATGTCATGCTTTGACAGCATTTCTGGTGGATGTTACCTCGGGCCTGACTTCTTTGGCTGGTTTCTTTCCCTCTAAATATAAAGTCTTAAGGAAAAATCAGAAACAGCATTTCCGTCATAGCATTCATTTAAAAGGAGAGGAAAAAAACTCAATCAAGGATTATGTCTGCTGCCCTTGCAAAGCCAACAGCTCTCTTCACATCACCTAGGGCTTTATCCAGTACTCTTGTTGGCACTGATCTCTTTCTACCAACAAGGAAAGATATGCTTGCTATGGGTTACCTTTGTATCACTTGGCTTAAATTCCTTGCCCATTTTAAGCTTTCCCCCCCTCCCTCCTTCAACAGTTGACTTTGTGAGATGCTTAGTGATTTGCAACTAGGGAAAGAAAGGGGCAGTCAGAGAAGACCCACACATATCTTCTCAACATTTTCCATAAGTGACACAAATCAATTCTCCCTCCAATTAACATTCCAAATAGGATAAGAACAGACTCCTTTTCATATTATTTCTAATAATATTTTTACATCCTTTTCAGATTATTGGTGAGGAACTCTTTGCTGTGACTTCACTTGGGAGTTTAAGTTTCCATTCTAAGCTAGTCACAGAAGAGGGACTAGATCATGACTTAAATTTATTGTTTCCTTTGTTGAACTGTCAAGGGCACCAAACCGGGAGTCCGATTACCCTGGATTTTTATCTTGACTCTGCCACTTTCTAGCTGAGCTCTGTAGACCAGTTCTGGCATTTACTAGACATTCGTATTATTTAGTGTTAGAATGATCACATAAATGGTGTCATCATTCATCAATGGTGGATAATAAAACTTCACAGGTGGCTGCAATGATCAAATAATATAATGCATGCAAAATCATTTTGCAATGGACTATAACATGTTACGAAGAATTATGATTAACTGAAATGGAATGGTTTACTTTATAGTTTTTAACTTTCTCCTTCAACCAGTTACCCAAAGGGGCAGTTGGCAGATGGTAGAGGTGAGTGTCAGAAAATTCTCAATGGAGGGTTTCTCTGGTGGCTCAGTGGTAAATAATCTGCATATATGCATATAAATATGCATATTAAATTGCTTCAGTCGTGTCCAACTCTTTGTGACCTGCCAGGCTCCTCTGTCCATGGGATTCTCCAGGCAAGAAAAGTAGAGTGGGTTGCCATGTGCTCCTCCAGGAGATCTTCCCAAACCAGTGATCGAACCTGGGTCTTAGGCATTGCAAGCAGACTCTTTACCACTGAGCTACCTGGAAAGCCATATATGAATGTGTGTGTCTAAATAACTGATTCATTTTGCTATACACCTGAAATAAACACAACTTTGTAAATCAACTATAGTTCAATAAAAAGAAAAATAAGTAACTGGTTAGCTCCCCAGTCCTAACAGGTGTCCCCTCACCAGGGTAGCTAGATCACAAAGGGGGCTGAAGTTATACTTTTCCTGGAGCTCCTGCTATGAAGCAGAGCCTGGCAAACCCGGATGGGTGCTATTCTTTAATTTAAATAGACTCCAAAGAAGAGAGGTGCTAAAGTAGCTAAACCAAAGTAATTCTCCAGGAGGCTTTGTCATCCCTGCACTGATCTCTTTGCATTATCAAGTGGTGATTGAAATCATTGCTTCAAGCAGAGCAAGGGGCAGGAATAGCTAAAATCCTGCTGTTCTCAGGGGATTCCAGGACAGTTTCACAAAGCACTGGAGCAGGGGGGCTTTTCCAGCAGAACCTTGCTCTATTCTATTTTCCTCTGTTTGCTTTTGAACTGAATGGCAACCAACTCATTTGTTCAGATGCAAAATAGGAACAAGTGTGATTCTTTTTTGATCTCTCTCTTTTTAGCAATTTATTGTTAGCTTCAGGCCTACCTTCCAGTCCCTAGAGGACAAGCTGGTTGACCATTTAAAAGACAGACTGCAGGGATCCTAGAATTGTTGTTTCAATAAATAATAAGCTGGGACTTCTAGAATCCAACTCCTTCCCCCACAAGCTTCTATCCTATGATGATAGTTTAATGTGGAAATCTGGATGTATTAAAAATGCCCATAATTTTGTGATGTATAAAATTTATACTTTCCCATTGTTTTATTCCCCTGCAGCTAGTATACCTCAGTCTTAAGAAGGATAAAGTAATAAGGATCTTGAGTTTGTTACCTCCATGTGCACTGGAGATGAGACAATTTATCAAGTTAGTGAAAAACAAAGTGGATAAAGCATTGGGTACCATGTTGAAATACACCAAAATGAATCTTAGTCTAGTGTTTTGTTTTGTTTTTTTTGGTTTGTTTGTTTGTTTAACACTACTGACATTGTGCAAGTTCCATCAGAGAGGGACTTTTAACAAAATGATGGAAGATTCTTACCAACTTTAAACTGAATCTAACTTGTTAGGACTGTTTGTAATCTGAGATCTTGACTGAATTCCTTCACAGGAATGAAAAATGTCAACTTCTTTTGAAAAAGTTGTTTTAACAAATTCCTCAAAGTTGAGGATAATGTTAAGAGTACTTTGGGGCATTGAATATCTTTCCTACAAACTGAACACATAAACATCTTAGTTCAGTTTTAGAAACTTCTGTTAAGTCCTCAATTTGCCACTGCCCTTTATAAGAATTTGAAATTAGATGAAATTGGCAGCTGTTGAATTTCAAAGACACAGTTGGTTTCCCAACCTTCTCCAAAGCTCTCTTCATCTTGAATTTTTTCAGCACTCCTGGGTTTGTCATTAGACTTTTTCCAGAGATTGTTTATACCTTTGGTCCTTCCTCCTTTGTCAAGATTCTTTGCCAAATTAAAGAGTGTCCCTGGAAAGCAGTGGAAAGATCTCACTCTTAGAACATTACAGGGAAGCAGCTAGAATATGCTGAAAGCATTCTAATCGAAAGAAAGTATAAAAGTGAAAGTTGCTCATTCATGTCTGACTCTTTGTGACCCATGGACAATACAGTCCATGGAATTCTCCAGGCCAGAATACTGGAGTGGGTAGCTTAATCCCTTCTCCAGCGGATCTTCCTGACCCAGGAATCAAACCAAGGTCTTCTGGATTGCAGGTGGATTCTTTACCAACTGAGCTATCAGGGAAGCCCTATTCCAAAGATGCCAGCTTTAAAAAACAGAATGCCAAGAAATAAAGCTGAATTTTCCTAAGGTCTCTAATTCATATTCTCTCTCTCTTTTCCTTCCTCTCCTCCTTTTCTCCAAAGTCGTAGAAGATTGAATGGCAGATCAATCTCTGTGTGCATTAGTACAACATATTCTAAAAGACAGGATACCAGCAATTTCCTTGAATATAACTAAAATAAATCAATAATTAGTGAACTGATGCTATCACACTTCTATTCCATCGCTAATGTTTCAATGCTATTTTACATTAGATTAAGTAATCAATCCTTATGTCTTCACACTATTGTCGGGATTCAGAATGAGCCTCCCCACTGCTGCATGAGGATTATTTTGAGCTACAAGCCATCAAGACCCTGTGGATTCAAGAGAAACTACTGTCATTCCATTAACTACCTAGAAGAATTTAATTTGGTGATTTTTCCCAGAAAAAGTTATTCACAGAGATAAATTTTATCTAAGGGATCCTATCTGTATGGCAGGGTCAGTATCTAACTATCAACATCTGTTCTTCTGCTTTCAGTCCTATGAATGACCCTCTTGACCTTGGAAGCCCTAGGCTCCTATCCCATTCCTTAGCTCAGGATGACATACAGACCTTGCTTTACCTTTCTGTCTCTGATCCTCTCATGCAGATCGGATCTCTAGTCCTCTCATGCATGTTAGGTCCCCGTATATATGAAGTTCAGTCAGCTCAGTCGTTCAGTCGTGTCCGACTCTTTGTGACCCCATGGACTGCAGCATACCAGGCGTCCCTTCCTTTTCTCCTGTCAATCTGCCTAACATCAACTTAATTCGACCGGCTGGAAGAACCTAGAAGGCAGAAGAAATTTTTCTTTCTCCCTGTCTATCCTATAAATATGTTTGGGTTTTAGTTTTGTGTCTCACAATGGAGGCCTACGGTTTATAAAAACTTACCCAGTGGGTATAAGGCTGGCAAGAGGCTGTGTTCCGGTTTCTGTATCCTGAAGGTGTCATGAAGAAGGCTCTCCAGGAAGTCTATCAACTATTCCAATGTTAATTTATATCCGCAAATCACAGAACTATTAAGGCTAATCATGTCCCTGTAAGCATGACCATGGCTCTGAGTGGTTCCACCATACTGGTGGGATAAAACAGCCTCCTAAAATGTTGTCTTAAGAAAGGGACTCAGGTTGCAAAATTCTTATTGTCATTTACTACTGAACCTATGGTTACTTACTCTAAGGGTGCTCTGTAAAGCGGTTATAAAAATGGTATTTATCTCATTTGATTGCTACAAGCAAATCGTAACAACACATAGAAGATGCTTAACATGGAGACTGGTATATATGAAGTGCTAAATGAATATTAGCTATGTCTACTATGACCGGGAGCAATACTGTGTTAAGAACTGGGATTTCTGGGACTGAATTGCCTGTAACTCCTGCAAATGAATTAATCTATGCCTTGGTTTCCTCATCAGGAATAATGGAATACTTACAACTATATCATAAGGTTGTTCAGGGGACTATATGGGAAAGCAGAACAGGGCGTGGCACAGAGAAAGCACTCAATCAGTGGTGGTTATCTTAATTATTGTTACAGAGTCCAAAGAAGAAAGGGACTAGGAACTAAAGTATTTCAGTAAGGCTAATTTACTGATATTAAGAGGGAGGTTTGTAGAAATCAATAATACAGACTTTTAAATTAAATCTTCAGTGAATATATTTCATTTCCCTGATAATACAGGAAAACTTGATTCTGAACAGACTTCTGACCTTGTTCATGTCAAACACCTTAAATTGGCAGAATGAGCAAGTTGGTACTTCATAGGCTCTTTTTCACTAAGTACAGTTTAAATAATACAAACTGCTTTCAGATCATTTGTATGTTATTTGTCTTAAAGTGTTTTTCCCACTTGTTAACGTCATGCTTATTCATTTTGAGAATTTGACAAATGTAGAAATGAAGGAAAAGAAAAATCACCCCAAAGCCTGCCACTAGAGATTACTATCTGACTTTTAAAAATGTTTGCTTTTTAGCTTTTAAAATACACAACTGCATAATTTGGACCATATTTTGTGTATATGTATGTGTGGGTGTGTATAAATAAAAATTTGGTGTCATGAGTTTTCAGTTCATGTTATATTTTGGACATTTCCCATGACATAAAAAATATAAAAACTCTCCTTTAAAATGGCACAAGATGTTCCATGAAGTGTCTTCACAATAATGTAATTAACTATATCTTTACAGTTATATCTGATAATGGATTATAATAACAACAGATTGTGGGGCATTCATTTTTTTCTCTCTGCTGTATCTAAATAGACTGATCCACATGTTAGAGGAGTGAATAACTACAACAAGCCAAACATATTATGAATTTCTGGTGTTTTTCTGTGGGTGAGCTACATAGGATTAGGTCTCTTAGAGCTGAATGTTTATTTTCCCTACATTCCTCTTTATACGCTTGAGCCCTATCCTGGACTCCTAATATAAATGGTAACCTTCTTCTTCTAGTTATTCCTAGTGGTCTTCATTGAAGTTCTTGTCTGAATTCTGTCCTATGGAAAATTTATACATCCCTTTTTAAAAGGAGAAATTCTCTCCTTTGTTATTTCTAATTATTTAGCTAGTTCTGATGAAAAGTTTTAAAGAATCATCTGCCAGTGTTCTTTTCTAAAAGGCCATTCTGGCTACCTTGCTAAGCTTCCACTGCTTTTGTAACAAATAGTTCCTTGAGCTAAATCATTCACAAACACCAATGATAATCACCCATTCCCAAATTTGTCATCAAAACAGTAGTGGTCATTTTCCACTCGAATTCAGCCCTTGTCTTCCCAAATGCTCTACTTTCCAGTATTGAAGAAGTTCCGTAAACCTTGGTCATAGAAATCTCCTGGTTCATATTATTATACAGATGAGCAAACTGAGATTCACTGAAATTAGCCAACACCTCAAAGTTGGTAGATGCTAAAATCAGGATTAAAATTAGTCTCCAGACTCCACTGTTTGAGCTTCCCTGGTGGCACAGATGATAAAAAATCTGCCTGCAGTGCAGGAGACCCAGGTTCCATCTCTGGGCTAGGAAGATCCCCTGGAGAAGGAATGGCAACCCACTCCAGTATTCTTGTCTTGAGAATCCTATGGACAGAGGAGCCTGGTGAGCTACAGTTAATGGGGTCACAAAGAGTCAGACATGACTAAGCAACTAACACACACACACACACACACACACACACACCAGACTCTAAATCCAAATATGGTACTCCTTTCCTCTACAGTTATCCTAGTGTTTTTCTCCTTGGGTACTGCTGAAATCTTCATCACCACTCTTCAAAGAAAACTTTTCCTTTCCCATCTCTTCTTAATGAAGTAAAAACTGATGCTGATAACAGAAGGAAATGCATGATATTCTTCATTAACTCACTGCTTTTCTATCATTGTCCACTCTACTGGTGGATGCTCTACAAATTAAATGGCTCAGATGATGAAAATACAGACTTCCTTTAGTGAGGATGACTGAACAGAGTCATGACCTGGTGAGCCTCTGATGTAAAAAGAATCTATAATATCCAAAGAAACACTAAAGAGAGAATAAATAAAAACTAACCCACAGTCTTCTTTGTATCCCAAGTCTTCTGGGCACTATATGTTTAGCAGTTATGTGTCTTTGCATTTTTTCTTTCCTTCCCTTCCTTCTTCAGTCAGAGCCATGGAACACTCCTATCAACCACTAGATAAGGAACCTGATGATCTATTTGTATGAGATAAGAATGGTTGATAATTCTTTTTTTTCCATTTAAAATATACTTCTAATTTTAAAGAGACCCTTATTTGCTTAATTCAAAGGGAGTAATTATGAAAGAAAACACCTTTGCAGCCATGTGGCAATCCTATAATTGCTCTGACTAATGTACTTCTATGTGGTGAAATACCTCCTGAGTGTCTAATCACAAACAGGTAAAAATTAAAACTGATATAAATGTGGAATCAAAAGTTTTTACCAGTAAAATATCAAGGGCTTCAATAGCCCCCCTGCTTTCTGCTGATGCTTTCCACTGTGCAGGACACAATAATTCCCTGACTGTGGACTCACATTGAACTTTCCAGAGCAGAACTTATTTGGATATTTAAATCTTATCTAGGTATTCTATTTAGTTGAATCCTACCCCAAACAGTTATATTTGGAGCTCATATTCCTAACAGAAGGAACCCAAGGCACTTTATAGGTAATCATCACAGAGAAAATCAGCAAGAAGACAATAAAGCTTCTTATTGATAACAGCAATTTAAAGCTTAAAATAAAAATTAACCAAAACTGGAATAGAGTTTACTGGCTTTGAACTGAAAATGTGTTTTGCTTTTTAATTTTTTTTTCCTTTTATGTTCCTTGTTTGTAATAGAATTTTTCCCTGGTTAGACTTTATAGAACCAGAGCAGGTTTACAGAATGCAAATAATGACACTGTTTAACAATATTGAATCACTAGACCAAACACTGTGTGAAAGTATTTGGTGAGCAATTCTGGGATTAATTACAAGGATCCTGATGAGCTGCATTTAAGGTGCACAGTGATTGTAGGGGAAAATCTGTTAAGTTGGCTTGGCAAAAGTTTTGATTTTTGATTTTGTTATGGATTGCATGAAGTTCACAGTTAGTGTTCAAAAAGCAAATCCTCGCCATTATATCAGCTTTTGATGCAGACATAATCTTCTTATAAGGAAAGGTTATTGTTTTTAGGATTTATGCTATTTTATGAATTCTCTAGAAAGGCTGTACTTTTGTTCAGTAAATTTATAGGTAGAGGGGAATAAGAGACTTAGATTTGCATTTGCAATACAGATTTATAGCTTTTGGCTATAAATATATAAATACATTTATAGAAACATATAAAGATATGTTTATATCATATATATATGTTTATATATGTTTAAGCAGCATAACCTTGGTCACATCACTTTCTCTCAATTTCAAACTCATTGACTGCAGAACAAAGTTGACAAGAAAAGTATATGAAATAATGTACATGAAAAAGGTTTTTGCACTTCAAGCACTTTAAAATGTAGGGTGCTAACTTAATCTTCTCATTTTGCAACTTAGGTCACTTAATTATAATTATTTTATATTATTGCCTCTTCAGTTTCCCTCTAAAATATGTATATTAATATTCATTTTTTGAAAACAGGAGTTTACTGTGTGAACAGAAAAGCAATAATATCTGACAACGTTCCATGGATCTCATTTCAGAGTGATATTTTATGTTTATATAACTAAAACCTAGAATTTATAGCCACATATACTGTTGATTGCCAGAATATGAAATCATACTTTACTAAATGTTTATTAAGATACTGTGCTACTGGATTTTAACACTTATATTGACTTTAATCATGTAGAATTGGATTTAACTGCTATTAATCATAATATAGTGCCTGGCATATAGCATATCATGGTCAGTTGTGTCCACCTCTTTGCAACCCCACAGACTGTAGCCTGCTAGGCTTCTCTGGTCATGGAGTTTTCCAGACAAGAATATTGAAGTGGTTGCCATTTCCTATTCCAGGGAATTTTTCTGACTCACAGATCAAATCTTCCATCTCCTGCATCTGGCAGACAGGTTCTTTACCACTGTGCCACCTGCAACCTGTTAATCATAATATATGGTTCTTTAATAATATAAAACGATAAAAGAGAAATAAGAGTGCATCTCAAAGATAGGACTATGTATCCTGAATAAATTTTACTAATTCACTGCTACTGCTGCTGCTGCTGCTGCTGCTAAGTCACTTCAGTCATGTTTGACCCTGTGCAACCCCATAGACGGTAGCCCACAGGCTCCCCTGTCCCTGGGATTCTCTAGGCAAGAATACCGGAGTGGGTTGCCATTTCCTTCTCCAATGCATGAAAGTGAAAAGTCAAAGTGAAGTCGTTCAGTCGTGTCCGACTCTTTGCGATCCCATGGACTGCAGCCTACCAGGCTCCTCCGTCCATGGGATTTTCCAGGCAAGAGTACTGGAGTGGGGTGCCATTGCCTTCTCCAACTAATTCACTAGAAGTAAAAATTATTTATTTTATCTATCTATTTTTACTATTATGTCAGAAAACTCTTAAAGGTAATCTATGGATTCTCCCTTCTTTGTCAACTTCCTGTCCTCATATAATGTTCTTAAGTCCTGAATAATAAGTTATCTTTGAGTTTCTGGAGTCTTCAAAATTCTCTTTATAGTTCTAAGGTCTTTCATGAAGTCAGACTTCCTGATACAGATATTAAAAGATTAGTGAGACTGATGTTGGAATTGAAGAGAATCCATTGAAATTCAATTCTGGGTTTTCAGAGCCCCAATAATGTAAAGCCTTTTGGCAAAACCATATACACTCAGCAGCCCTGTCGCCAAGGGCCAGGATAGCCCCAGGTACTACGTATGCATTCCCCAAGGCAATGAGCATAGTGCCAGAACGTGCTGTTTGCTTAAGAGACATTTATAATCGACATAGCTTTTCTTACTGTGCATATTTGTACTTGAGTTTGTGCTGATCCATCAAGGTCTGTTAGATTTCTCAGTAAAATCAGCCCACATATTTTTTAGATGAAAAGATAGGCTTCTTAGCATAGATTTGGCTGTGAGAGTGAGCAAAATCAGAATCACGTATATGATTCAACCTCATAACTTGCCCTTTCCTAGGAAGGGCCAAGTGAACTTATCAGGCACATGTCAGATCCCCACAGCACGTTGTTTTGTCCAGCCATTCCACAAACCTTTATCCGGTATCTAACCATGTGTCAGGCCCATGTTAGGTGACAGGGATAAAAAAAGGAGAATATGAATTCGCTGCTTAGAGGAGTGATAGGCATGAAACTGAAAACAGCCTGCCTCCCTAAATGCTAAATCTATGTGTGGGCTCCATGCTGTGAGAGCTCAGAGGGTGAGCAACTTCACAAATGGCTGGGATGATTGGCCCAGGCCTTGAAGAAAGAGTAGAGTTTTGTGAGGCAGAAATGCAATGAAAGGTCAAAGATAAAAACAAACAAAAAAATAAATGATGCAAATAACAGAAATGAAAAGGCACACCATGTTCAAGAAGGGTGAGGTGCTGTCTGTCCTGTTTCCCAGGCACATTATATGAAGGAAAGTTGATGAGCAGTGAATCAAGGAAAGGAGATTGGGATCAGGAGACATACTGTCGTGTGGGCACCATTTGGTAATAAAGACCCATGGGCTGGGCTGCCATGATCAATTTTGACCTTTAGAAAAAAACAATCTAACTCTGGGATAAAACTTGTATTGCAGAAAAATAGAAAAAGTGGAGGCGGCCAGGGAGGCCACCAAGGGGAAAGTGCTTTCCCCTGGACTGCCAGATCCTGATGGAATATACAGCCAGGGACTCCTCTAGCAGCATGTTTCCAGAAAGTATTTGGTTCCCAGTTTTCAGTCTAGCTCTGTCAGAGCTGAAGAAATAGAGAGAAATTGCTTTAATTTCTCTTCTGCAACTTCACCTTCCTGAAAACTTCTCTAGGGATTAGAGAAAACAAATTGAAATTCCATGAAATAGTCTCTCTGAGCTCCTCCTTTTGCCGCAATGATCAATTTCATATAGCAAGATGGAGGTAGTAAAATGCAAATTCTGCTGAACAAAACATCATCAGGTTGAGAAACTGACCTGGTTTTCATGAACAGAAAAATCTAATTATCCACCATCAATTCAGGCTTCAGCACATATTTCATTTTTATCAACTGTGAGTGGTTTTGGCACACTTTATGACAAAATGATATCTAGATGTGTACATTAAGTTTTTAAATGAAAGCATCAAAAACTGAAGTCTCAGGTTAATGAATTATATAGAAAATTGCTATCACATTACATTACCTTATATAGTTTGGCAGGAGGATTGGTGAGAGAATACAACCAAAACGATGTAATGAAATGGAAATTTATAGGTTGGGGTGTGGAAAAGGGTAAAAAGAATATCATTCTCCTGATAGAGTGAGAGGTCACTGAAAAAAGTCATTCTTAAAAAATTTAGTAGGCTGTGTGTGTGTGTGTGTGTGTGTGGAGAGTGAAAGAGAGAGAAGAAAAAAAAGGGAACAAAGTGTCTTGAGGTCTATGATGAGAAATAGTAATTTACTATCAGAGGAAATGAGAGGTAAAAAGATTGAAAGTATGAATAAAATGACATCTGTTCCTCACAGTTCTTTGTGTTAGGCAGATAGGAACCGTGAGGGGATGAAAGCAAAGGAGATAACAAGGGTTCGGCTGTGACAGTTGGTATTATGACTGAGGGCCAGGCCTGATTCATCACAGTGGGATGAAACAGACTGGGGAGGAAGAGACTAGAACACAATCTGCCCACTGGACTAGGGCTGGAGGCTGGGAATAAGGATGGCTGAACAAAGCCACCAAAGGTGGAGGAGGTTCATTCCAAAGTGGCAAAACACAGCACCCAGAAAGTATGGAGATCTGTAACAACTGGAAGCCAGGTACGCCACTGAGTCAGATGGGCAAGGAGCTGAGTGTTGAGGACTTGAAGATAAAACAACATCAAGAGTTCAAAGGGGACTTCCCTGGTGGTCGCATGATTAAGAATCTGTCTGCCAATGCAGGGGATACTGGTTTGATCCCTGCTCCATCTAGAGCCCACAACTACTAAAGCCTGCAGGCCCTAGAGCCTGTGCTCCTCAACAGGAGAAACCACACAATGGGAAGCCCGTGTACTGTGACTGAAGAGTAGCCCCCACTTGCCGCAACTAGGGAAAGCTGCGTGCAGCAACAGAGACCCAGTGCAGCCAGTAAATAAATAAAAACTGGAAGGAAAAGTGTTCAAAGGGCTGCACACAGCATCATGTAGCAGAACCTTGTCTTTATCTGGGGGAGGTACCCATCCTCCAAGGGAACTGGTTAAGGAAGGATACACCTTCATTTAGGATGAACTGAAGTTATGAAATCAAGACAGGAAGGCAGAAACCAGATAGGAAACCAAACCTTATTTTCAAATCAGTTCCAGAAATCCAGCAGTTTACTGCTTTTGTCCTGAGTGCCTGAAAGGATACACAGGATGTACAGCAATTCCACAGTAGTTGATAAATGACAGCCTGGACTATTGGAACTGGAAGACAGGTCAGAATCTGATGGCAAATAAACTTCCTGTGATGCTGAGGCCCAGAGGACTAGACTAGTGTTCCTAAAATCTTTCCTACTTCAGATCAGGGTGGAGTGGGGGTGGGAAAGCTGGCTGAGATACATCTGGGCTTGTGGAGAAATGGAGGAAAAGGATAAGGCTGAGAAAGTATTTGGAGAAAAGTTTGCAGCCACCATAATGTCTTTGCCTGGAACTCTTTCTACTTGCTGTTGTTTAGTCGCTAAGTCATGTCTGACTATTTGGGACACTGTGAACTGTAGCCCACCAGGCTCCTTTGTCCATGGGATTTCCCAGGCACAAATAATGGAGTGGGTTGCCATTTTCTTCTGCCAAGGAATCCTCCTGACCCAGGGTTCGAACCTGTGTCTCCTGCATTGGCAGGCAGATTCTTTACTGCTGAGCCACCAGGGAAGGCCATAGACTATTTCTTCCCTAGTAGCTTCTGAATGGTTATCTATTTCTTTAGGATGATCTGTAACTATTAGTTATTTAAATAAATAGTGTTTCCAAGCATCTAGGCATAGGAGATGGCTAACATCATGGTATGGATGGTTAAGGAATTCTGTAGGGAAAATACAATAAATTTTGGTCTAGATATATTTAATCCAAGCTGTGATGGGGAAATGTCTTTAAGAATCTATGAAATATGGGTCTTTAGTGGAGATTAAGTGTCTAGGTGAGAATTCTGTATATATTGGTCATGTATATTGAAATGGAAATTGAAACCATTTATATGAGCTGCTAGACTTTTGCCAAAGGAGTGATTTTAGAAGAACAAGGCAAGGAATGTAGAATCCAATACTGCAATGTTGTTAAAAAAAAAGAATAAGCAAAATTATGCAGTTAAAATGGAACTTGAAAACCATAATCATAAGTATATAGTTATCAAGAGCCAGAGGATTCATCTTAAGGAATCAGAGGTATTGAATATAGCTTGTTTTTAGAAACCTGACCCAATCTACACAAGTGCCAGAATAGGAAATGTTGTTTCTTTTAGCCTAACATATTGAGAACAGGATTTTATTTGTCGTTTTGTTTTTTCAAAAAACATGCTATCCTCTTTGCTCAGCAAAAAAAAAAAAAAAAAAAAAGTGTGGGTGGGGGGGGGGGGGGGTAGGAGGGAGATGAAAGAGAGACCAAGAGAGACAGAGTCAGACATAGCAAGGCACCAGTAACCATAGAACAACAGAAACACAGAAACTGAAGGGCCTTGAAGCTTCGGGTAAGCTTTAACTTAAAGAGGGAGACTTTAACATGCAGAATGAGAAGAACCACAATTATATAAAAATAAACAAACAAAAAAGCTCATGCTTTGGGCCAAGGGCATACTATTGGAAATGAGCCAAAGGACTGATTTACATAGTAATCTGAAGGGAGATAAGGTAAGATTTCAAGATAGCAATGTTGTTTGTGGCCCACTCAAAGAGAAAGCAAAGGAGAAGGCGAATCAGAGGAGTAGTGGTAATGAATGGTGACTTTCCTAGGAAGTGGCCCGAGAAAAATTAAGCATGGATTAGAATTTAAGAAATGGGTTATGAGTGAAAACAAGATTCATGGCATTATGTGAAATCAGATTTTAAACCTGTGAGTCCTGAGGTTTATGGAAGGAACATATTAGACCAGTGGTTCCTTCAATCCAGTGGCCCACCAGAATTTCCTGGAGAGCTTTCAAAACAAACATACAGATTGCTTGTCCTCACCATAGAATCAGAACAGATGCATAGATGAGGGCTCAGTAGGGCAATCTATAGTGTGAAAAAGCTGCCCTAATAATTCTAAGACTGTGATCTATCATCTGGCCTTGGGAAGTTATTTTACTAGTTTCAACAGCAGATATCATTATGAACAGGGCCTTAAAAAAAAAAAAAAAAAAAAACACCTGTCTCCCATATCTCTATTTCCCATATTGAAACAGTTTACAAAATATTTTCCCGACTGACCAGGCATCATATTGTTTATTATTCAGGGTAAAAGCAAAAGGTAGTTTTTGTTGCCCTTGCAGATTCTGCCCACTGTAACATAGCAGGTAAATTTTCCATCAGGTCTATTTTCAGTACATTGATTAGCAGTGAAAATTCATAAATTAGCTCTTAGAATGTCTAAATCTGTGACATTCTGCAGAGGGGGTATTCTTTATGGTAGATTGATTTGTTCTGCATCCTGTATAACTGTCCATTAGAATATCTCATGGAAATGCTCTTGTACAAATCACATGCATCAGGGGCTCAAAGAAGATGAAGTCTGGCATTTATTACTGTGGAACTGGACCAGGTTTCTCTGGCGCTACTCCATGCAAAGTCATTTGCTCCAGTTCCTATTTGGGGGCCAGATAAAATAATTGTCAGGGTGTTCCAATAGTGACATCCTTCCTGATAAATTTAGCCTTTACAGAGGGATCCACTTTCCATGCATGTGGTTAACTATGCTATTTTCTCTGAGCCCAGAGATTATTCGCAGAAGTGACAGCTGGAGCCTCAGGATGGAGCTATAATTTTATGGTGCAGAGTCTAAGCCTGGCAATGCAACTAGTAAACCATAAATGCCAAAGACATCATAAAGAAGACTGTACTTTAGGAAGTACTTGCCAATTTCTGAGCAACTAATTATTCCTTTACCTACCCACTGACTTTTATGAAGAAAACAGGCCAGGAAATGCATTTTTTAATTAAGCAGGCAGTTATAATAAAATGAGGTACTTTCCATCCTTAGCAAGAGACCTCTTTTTCATGCCCTCCTCCAGAATGCGTTCTGATGAATGTGTTTTTAGGTCCACTTCCATTTTCAAACTTTTATAAACAATGTCTGTCAAGCAAAATTGAGTGTTCTTAGGATGAGGGAGAACAGAGTGAAACTGACTGCCTCCAAGACTCTTTCCGGTTTGGAAATTTTCTCATCTTGCTACATATTTTTTTCCCCCCAACTCTGTGGAACTGAGAGAGTGGTGTTATTTCTGAGATTCGAGATTCAAGGATCTACTATGAAAGTTGCAGGAGAAAAGGAACGCCCAAGAATGCTCCACGGGGATGGCTTCTGTGGAGGAAAAGCAGTGCCTCTCTCCTGCATCTCAGTCCTCTCAGTTGCCTTTGAGTGCCAAACTGAGTGTAAGTCAGAAGGACCCCCTTGAATGCCTGTCAGAATTGGCTAGATGGACAGAAGCTTAGGACTATACAGTTTAGTGAAAGTGGAAGTTGCTCAGTCCTGTCCAACTCTTTGCAACCCCCTGGAGTGTGTAGCTTTGCCCTTCTCCAGGGATCTTCCCAACCCAGGGATCGAACCTAGGTCTCCCACATTGCAGGCGGATTCTTTACCAGCTGAGCCACAAGGGAAGCCCAAGGATACTGGAGTGAGCCTATCCCTTCTCCAGGGGAGCTTCCCGACCCAGGAATTGAACCAGGGTCTCCTGCAGTTGCAGGTAGTTTATTTACCAACTGAGCTATTTGGTTTCCTCTGAACTTCTAGAAAGACTTGTCAACTCTAGGCAGGTCTTTGGGCAGAAGGAAATATTGGAGATCTCTGAAGTCTATTTTTCTTTAAGATATAAGATAAAATTATCACTAAAATCACTAAATTTTATTTCTACCTTAGTTTTAGAAAGTTGGGTATGTATTAACTTCTCAAACGAATTTGCAATAAACAAAAATATAAGTACAAAAAATTGTCTAAACATGGGTAAAACAGGAAACACAAATAGAGGAGGAGTTCGTGGTAGGGAAGAGAATGGTAGTAAAAATTTCTCTTTACTTGGGGAACTACTATGTTTGAAACAGGGCACTAGTTCCATGTACAAGAGCTTAATTGACTGGACGGTCTTTCAGGGAATGCTAATAACCAGAGTTCTTATTTGCATTTCCTTAATGCAAATATAAAGAAAGATGATCTATAAATATCAGTGTGAGATATTTATGTAGTATGATGTCTGAAATGCCCCCAAACACTTGGCATTGTATCTCAGTAACTCATCTAAATTTTAGAAAATAGTTCAGGTATTATTAATTTCATTTGCTGTGAGAAAATTATTTCTTGATTTTTTAAAAAAAGACTGAATTCAGTAAATCTGACTCAGAGTATAAATACAGAAAGTAACCCACAGTGGGGAAAAAAAAATACACAACTCCACAGTGGTATGAAAAAATAAGGAGACTGAACCCCAAAGTGAGAGATCTTCGTATTTGATCTACTCTCCAGTTGGACCCAAAACATCTTTGGAAGCATGCTAATAAGGACACTGACAGGATATTGTGGAGGTCCTCTCTTTAAGGCACTAACTATCCAAGAGTGACTCTGAAATGTAGTTCCCAGGCCTTTATTATGGTGATAAAATTCACATTAGCTCAACTGTCAGTCCTTTTTACTGTGGAGATGAAGTTGAAGGGATTTCTCTGTGCTCAAAGCTTTGAGCTTCCATAGGAATTGCAGTTTTATGGAAAGTCCATTAAATTAAAAAACAAAGAAGTTGAACTAGGACCTGTTCTAGACTCCATAAACATGATTCTGAATTGTTTTTCAACAGAAAGCATTATATTTTACAATTCTTTGGTAATGAAGTTAATAAATACAGAAATTGGCTGCTAACATAGTGAGAAGTTGTTCAACTTTAAAACTCCAAAAATTAACATGATCCCATTTTAGAGTGAGGCTAAAATTTCCCCCTATTTTTAGTTATCAGATTTAGGGTCTATGACTGGGCCTACTTAGAATCCTAGAAAACAGAAGAATTAAATAATATATCCCAGGTGGCGCTAGTGGTAAAGAACCTGTCTGCCAATGCAGGAAATAGAAGAGACATGGGTTTGATCCCTGGGTTGGGAAGATTCCCTGGAAAAGGAAATGGCAACCCACTCCAGTATTCTTGCCTGGAGAATCCCATGGACAGAGGAACCTGGCAGGCTACAGTCCATAGGGTGGCATAGAGTCAGACACATCTAAAGTTACTTAGCACACACACCACACTGCAGTGGTGGACATTACTACTCACTTTGAGAACTTTTACTGAATTCCCATTGGATCCTGACTTGCTTAGGAGAGAGCATGGAGTGTGGAGGCTGTGTCTTCTCCTGAAGCAGCATGCTTCTAGAGCAACACGTGATATTCTTAATCCATCATGGTCAGACTACACAGAGAATAGACCTCCACAGGGATCATGAGTATAGTCTCTCTGTATCACAGGTGATCACAATGCTTGCAGCCAGTAGGATTTATTTTTCTAAGAGATTGCTACCACTCCTGAATCATGATCAGACAAAAAAGGGAAGCTTTAATCTGTCTTTGTATATCCCAGATCCTATGAATTAGATTCTGAAGGAAGCAGAGCACATTTTCTTATTCTCTTGCTAGGAAACTACACTTTCAAAATTCCTCTCCTCATTTAGAAAAATGGAACTATAAAAATTCAGCCCCAGAGTTTGTGCGTGTTGACACACTTTGATGATTCTCCAGGGTAACTAGTCACCTGGAAATGGACAGGACTTACATGAGGCTCTTGTTCTTAGTTCCAGTCTTCACAGGGGAAGTAGGAGAGGACTGAGAAGCATCACTCATTAGTGACCATATTTGGCAAAGGCCAAGTCTCTCCACCCTCATGTCCCCGCCCCCCATTATTATTCATTATGATAGAGCTGTGGCACAGGCCAGATGTCATTCCAATGTTAAAATTACATTGTTTTTATAACAACGTCAGCTTACATCACTCTTAAATAGATCACACGAATGTTCCTCTGTATACTGTCAGGGAGAGGATGAGCTAGATCTTTCCAGCGGACTTGCCAAGCACACACTGTAGGAGGAGTTAAGATTTTCTCAGAACATTGCATAGCTGGCTCCCAGCCTACAAATCTCCATGTTTCTCTGCAGCATAACTCATTGCAATAGAAAACACCCTTTCTAGTGGTTTTTTTGATTCCTGGAGGAAATTACGAATATCTGTTCTTGGGTTAGGTAGAAGGCCATTGGCCAGAGCTCTTTTCTTGTCTGTTTTCTTCTCCTTTCCTTCTTGGGGCCAGGTGACCTTGAATTCATCTATGGTCCATTGCTTGAGTATTATGTGAACTACTTCTCCTAAAGACCGTTTGAAACTTGGAAGATAACAATTCCAGTTTCAAGATCAGAATCCACATGGACTCTGAACATTATGGAAATGATAATTTTGGAAGCCTAGTTCCTCCTTCCTCTCTTATCTCTCCTGCAGTCCCACTTGCTTTAACCTCTGTGCCCCTGATGATAGAATGGGGGCCAAGAACTGCAGGATGACTGACAAAACTCACCCTCAGGTAAATCTGACCTCATGGTCAAACTGCCAGATGAGCACATCACTTGCTATCAAGTCATTACAACGCTTCCAACTATTGCAGTGAGCCTGAAAAACAAAGAACTTTTTTCTTTTTTAGAGATTGTGCCCTTAATCGACCTCATGCTTCTAAATGCCCATAATATAATTTTCTAATGAAACATTCATGTCAGAAAAGTCAACCCACTTAGATATCTACCAAAGATAAAACCAATCATTACAAACAATGTTAGCAAAACAAGCTAATATGTTTAGTATTACAAGGAATCCTGGCATTTCTTTTCTCAATGATCCCTCTAGTGTTTTATTCTCTTTTTTTACCTCTTAAGCAAAAAGAAAATTCAAAGTAGGGTATAAATTATAAAACCAAAAAACCAAGAAATATTATTCTATTCTTGAATGGCAACCTCATTCCCTTAAAGAAAGCAAAAAAAAAAAAAAATTCATAAATAATATACTTCTTCAAGACTACCCTGACATGTAAGATAAACGCTGCTATTGCTTCTCATGGGTCTGAGTTTCAGTTTCTTGTGACTCAGTCAAGGTCTGATAACTAGTTCCCCTTCATTCAGTGCTCTTTGGCTGTATTACCAAAGCAAAACTGGATTTACAAATTTATGTTTCGTAGTAAATTTGAGGTTTTTGGGCTTCCCTGGTGGCTCAGTGGTTAAAGCGTCCACCTGGAATGCAGGAGACCCGGGTTCGATCCCTGGGTCAGGAAGATCCCCTGGAGAAGAAAATGGCAACCCACTCCAGTACTCTTGCCTGGAGAATCCCATGGAGGGAGGAGCCTGGTGGGCTACAGTCCATGGGGTCGAAAAGAGTTGGACACGACTGAGCAAATTCACTTCACTTCACTTCATCTGCTCTTCCAAGCTTCCTTAGTGGCTCAGTGGCAAAGAATCTGCCTACCAATGCAGGAGGCATGGGTTTGATCCCTGGGTTGGGACGATTTCCTGGAGAAGGAAATGACAACCCACTTCAATATTCTTGCCTGGAAAATCCCATGGATATAGAAGGCTGTAGTCTATGGGATCACAAAAGAGTTGGACAGACTGAGCGACTAAATAACAACAACATTCCTCCAAACCAGAGATTTAAGGGCAGGTAATTTATTTGGGAGAAGAAATGGAAATAAAGCTTGATCCAGACAATCAACCTCAGCAAAATCATCTCCAGTGGAGAACCACAACTCCAGACTGAAAGCACAGGCATGTTTCTGCTTTCTCTGAATGACTGCATGGTATTTCCCTGAGCTTTGGCTCTGGAAATCTAAGCTTTGAGCTTCCTGAATATTCTGCTTTGAAGAAATTTATGCTGGTATGGATCATGTAAAGCAAAGAGTTTTACAGTCTGGAACAGGGAAAGTCTCCTTAGGTCCTGGGAAGTGCTGAACATTTTCGTGTGTGTGTGTGTGTGTAGGTATGTGTGTATGTTTCAGACCTTTTTTTTTTTTTTTGGCTCTATTCTCCTTAGAGGATAGATTTTTAGAGATTACATCAGCACCATACAAAGAATTAGGGATGGACATGAATCCCATGCTGTCAACTCAGTGAGGTCAGGTGAACAGGTCAAAATGTTTGAAGTTCTCACTGGGATCTGACTGTATTCACTTTCTGATACAATTCTCCCTACCTCAAAATGTCCTTCTTCATGTCTCTCCATGCCCAAAGCCCACTCATCCTTTTAAGACATAGCTATAAGGTCACCTCCTCCACAAAGCTATCTATAATTCATCGTTCAGAGTTACTTTTCTGAATGTACCATCACACTTTTCTTGTAAATTCACACGGCATATACCATTTTCTGATTTGCATGGTGATTTTCTTCCTGTCTAATCACCAGTACTGGGCTATAAGTGCTTTGAGAAAAAAAAAAATCTCTATCTGCTTCAACTTTGCATTTCTAAGGAGAAGGGAAAGCAATCAGGAAATATTTATTGAATTAGAATATATAGAGATGACTACATATACACACACACATACGTTTTTTTCTTCTGGGCCAGTATCATTCCGTTCCATTCAGTCGCTCAGTCGTGTCTGACTCTTTGCAACCCCATGAATCGCAGCACGCCAGCCTCCCTGTCCATCACCAACTCCCCCTACTCTAAAAAAAATAAAAGCATTTGTAGAAAGCACTGAGACTGAGCATTCGATAGGTTCAGAAGTAGGTCAGAGCTGAACTAGACACCTACAAGCAGGCAGAGGTTCATCTCAAGAAGTCAAAGGAGATCATGGCTCTGGACAGTCAGTATGTCACTTCACTGTCATGAACTGAAGTGCCCTTTGATTTGAGAGCATGTGTTCATGATTAAGAAGCTGTCTCTAGGCCCAGATAGAATATCTTGCTCGTCCTGGGGGACACTGATGCCAATTAGAATGGCACCTAGGTAAGCAACTATAGGCATGCTTTTAAAAATGCCCTTGTGATGAGCCAGAGGAGATGACATACTATGTTAAAGAACTCAGTGACTCTACAGCCATGCTCAGCTTGGAGTCCCTCTCTGACAATTACATGGGATTGTTGTGTTGTTCCATACAACAAAGGGATCACTCTTGGTTGTCTTCCCTCATTGTCCCCAATTCGCTGATGTTAGTGCCGATTTGCTCAGCACCCCTTAAACATGTTTACTTGCAATTCCTTCCAAATGTCACGTATTAGAAACCCTGCATTCCTGACCCTGGAGGTAATAAACCTGGAGACACAACTTTCATTAGCAAATGGAAAGAGACTTTAAGTATATCCAGAAATAAACTAAAGGGAATAAAAGACTAGGGTAGTTCCTAGCTAAAGAACTTCATTATAACGTATTTAGAAATGAGGCGTTCTGCTTCCCCATAACATTGCACTGCCATTGGCTCTTTCTATTTGTCCAGTGTGATGGCCAGGAAACCTAAACAGAAAGTGCTCCACATCATGAGTTATTCCCACATCACTGGACTAAAAAAATGCTGTCCATAGTAAGCCTACTACTGAAGCTCCCATTAGTTGCCCAAAAGAGCTGCAAGAATTGCTCAGAGAAGACTTAGCCAAAAATATATAACAACAACATATGGAGAAAACCAATAGAATAACAAACGGAAGAAGATGAACAAATCCGTGCTGATAATGGGGGCATTTCCTTTCATCTAAGTTCCTACATTCTAACACTGAGAGTGTTAAAAAACAATTTTACAAACCAAGTTTAAGAGAGGGAGGACAAAATGCAAAAAGATCTGTGTGTTCTTTAGATGACATTTGAAACACGCTTACATACTTTTAAACACCATTTGTTGCTGTCTCTATTCAGGCAGTATGCTTGAAGGTCTGGTCAGAAAACATCTTAAACTCAGGATACATTGTTCTCTTTCATGACTGGTTTAGATCACTTACTTACTTAATAAGAACTGTGGAATTATTCCAGATGCGACATTTATAGAAAATTCCAAGGTCTGAAAATTCCTAAAATCCTATAAGCACATTTAAGATTGATCATTTTCACCCTCATGATTTCTTAAGAAAATCAACTACAGGTTTTCAGGTTATTTTTCCATCCCAATTAAGGGTAACCATAATAACTGCATACTTCAGTTTTCAGCAGAAGTGACTACACATTTTTGCCCTTAACTGAAGAGAAAACAACCATATGGACCTTGTTCTTAGCCAGTGCTCCATTAGCTAATTAAATTTGTAAAGCCCAACCACTGACAGACCATGGATTAGCCCCATTTTAATGACTCCATCCCTTTGGCAGAGTTAATGGTGTCTTGTTTCAGAGCAGACTAGGTAAATTGCCTCATTCTGAATAGGTTAGGGGGATTAGTGCAACAGAAATGGAATGTAAGCCATATAAAATGTATATGCATTTTTTAAAAGGTAAAAAGAAAAGACAAACTGAATTTTAATAACATATTTTAAATATCCAATATATTCAAAATATCTCAACATATAATCAATATACAATTTGTTAATGAAATCTTTTATATTCCTTTTTTCATACTAAACCTTTGAAAGCTGGGATGTCTTTTACAGTTATGACTCTCTTCATGTAGATTACCCACATTTCAGTGATCTATTAGCCACAGATGGCTTGTGGCTAGCATATTGGACAGTGCAGGATTCCGTGGTAGGGTTTTCTACTCATTTTTTCCCCACTGTTCACACTTATGATCTTTTTCAAGAGTTGAGTATTTTACTTTTCACACCTGGATACGAGCTGAACACACAGCCTTTTGTAATGGTGAATAAACCTAAAGTGATAACAGCCAGTCTACTCCCTATCAAGAAAAACAATATCTTTTGAAAAACATTTACCTCTTTTAGATCTAAAAAGTGCTAGAGCCAGAAAAAGGCCCAAAATGTTTAGCCTGTTGACCCATTTTAAGTGATTACAGAATATTTCAAGCATCTTAAGGCATGATGTGCAAGATTTGAGACTGACAAACTCCAAAATTTTAACTTTCTGCTTCATTTGTGCTGTGTACAACTGATTCACTGGTACAGTGACCATTGTATCCTCACTAGAAACAGGAAAACAATTTGGCAAGGGAATGGATTGTATTTGTATGATTTGTTGACATAAACATTTTCACTGAGACATGAAAATTAAGAAGATTTAATGAAAAGATTTCAATGGAGGAAATAAAATTATAGAAAATCAGGTTATTTTCAGAGACTTCACCAAATGTAGGGGAGATAAATAACTAAGGTTCTACTTGATAACAGGACCAACAAAAGGATTGCGACTAAGAAGAACCAACAAGAACCAATAAGATTGTGTTATCCCCTGATTTCTGGAACATCCATAGAAATAAGCCTGTATTATTACAAATAGCAGCATTATGGAAAATGATTAAACTTTTATCTTAAAATCAGGGTATCTGCCACTTCCTCAACATCTATCTACATCTAGAATCAAAAGATGTCACTTCATCACCTTGAGACATTTATTTTAATCTGTCCTGAGTGTAATTATTCAATCAAGCTACTGTCACAAAATCCTATTAACTCAAACAGAGACTGCATTATTCACTTCTTACTCATACCTTGATTCCAATGCTTATTAAATGCAAGTTTCACTCAGCCAGAATGAAGGGTAAGCCTTAAGGGTTCTTACATCTTTTTAATTTTAGGAATTGTTTCCTATCCAATCTCATGAATATAGTCTCAAAGTGAGAATAAGCTTATGTTGAGAGTTCATCTTAATGATATATCTAGGCATTAAAAATTCAAAGAATGCCTAAGGGTTATAATAAAAATTAAGAATAAAACTCATCGAATGATTCAAATACTTCCTTTGATTACCCTAAATGGCAAGCATTGAACACATGAGCATTAGAAGCAGCAGAACAAGTATTAAGGTTTGAAGTAAAACGCCAGAGACAAAAGTTGTAGAGCATCATTTTCACTTCTGGAAACCAAACAGATGAGGAAAATTTGAAGGAAGTGGAGAATCAAGTATATTCTGGAAACAGAACTCACAAGGACATGAGCACTACATCTAAATAACTGCAGTCTTCTGAAGAGCCCAGCATCAATGGCTTTTTGTTTTTCCATAGATTCCTTTAAGAGACACTGTATCACTGCTGATTTTGATGGCATAAATGTGAGTTCATGTGAAAAAAACATGAGCCTGAATTACTCTGAATTGCAAAGTGATGCAGAAGAGCTGAACTCTAAAGGGAAGGTGTTTTAACATGTCATTTTTTTTCAAATGCATTTTCTTAATACATAGAAAAAAAAGGATAAGAAAAATCTAATAAGATTTTCTCTTTCCATAAGAATAAAATTTAAAAATTAGGTGATAGGAAGGCACTATGCTTTAGTTACTTGTGAGCATCTTTTGCTACTGGTACTTCAGTCAGTACCAGTACAATCAATGATGTCTGAAGTTCATGTAAAAAATATATTGATTCCTTTAATTAATATCTTATTGACTCCTTTAGTTTCCTTGGGCTTTTGTCCCCCCAAGAGACATGTTCCATCCAAAGAGAGCCATCATCAGATGGCCAGCACTTTTCAATCATCCCGCAGAGGCGTCTGATTTCATCCTTTTATGGGAAGAATGCCCTTGGAGAGAGAGGTAGTGGATGTTGGCGCCTTGTATGATAAGATGTTGGATGATGAGGTTTGCAACTGTCTCATTTTTCCTACAAATGACAGTATTCCACTTAAACAAGCTCTAAGAAACCATGATTACAGTCTCTCAAACTAAGTAAGTGATCCAAGGTAAGATAAAAATCTCTTTTCCTTGGTTTTCTAATTTCATCACTTGAAATGATTTTAAATGCTACACAAAATAAAGGTATACAGTGAACAAATGGATTTTACTAAAAAGATGAACATGACATGAAATGATTGCTTGAGAAAATATGAGGCATGAAGTCCCCATATCAGAGATGCGGGTCCAAGTTTCCAAACCAGAAGATAGGAATCATGCCATCTGGAATGTTCAGTTTAATAATCTATTAGGCCAGCCCTAGAAAATGTGTTAAGTTGATAAAACATAACCTCTCTTCCCCTCCTTTTTAAAGCATTATCAGGGGGCTGCTCTGTGGAGTTCCCCTGAGTTGCCATTTATTTTATTTGGAGGGATTCCTAGGACATGGCCTTAGAAGATGTGCTAGGTCTCGTTTCAAAGTATGCTGCAGCTCTTTGAAACTGGCCAGATGGAAGTAACCTTGAAGCTTATGAACCTGACCTCCTTCATAATCGCATCACCAGAGGGACTGCCTCTCCCTATAATTCAAGCTATCCAAGAGAACTGATATAAACATGTATATCCACCTCTAGCCAAGGGAAGAGATGGTAGCATGGAGAAAGAAGGGAAGATGAGGAACAAAAAGGAGAGTGGTAGTCTCTGGCTTGCAGAAAGAACCCACATATGCCTCAAGACAGTGAGTAGTAAAGCAGATTCATCAGGTTTTTCTTCTGTGTCTCTCACTTTCTCATGATGTGTCTCTTTCCCTAGTCAGGGTTCCAAAGTCTCACCTCTTCTCCTCTTTATCAAATCTTTATGGCAAGAATAAATCTAAATCTCATTTACAATCTCTCCTCGAAATCACCAGGCACTTGTATGTCAAGGGTAGTGAACTTGAAGTCAAGAAAATACTCCTTGAATGTTAATTTTTCAGGTACCACTGGTACCTAGGCAGAAAAGGGAGGGAATGGAGAGAGATCCTTGGCCCTTTGTATCAGAGACTGGCACTTGTCTGGAAATGCAACAGAACCCCCTTTTTCCTGGGCATCATTCTGAGATTTTGGTTACTACACTTGGAAATGAAATTATACAGAGGGCAATGGTTTTTCCCTTTGGCACATCAATCAATCAATAGACTCTGTTTGGAAGGTTCTATAAATAGGAAAGAGTAGAATAACTTGGGCACAAGAGGAATCCTTGGGGCCTTCAGCCTCCTTATCCCCAGTGGAAAGCAAACAAGGGTTGAAATGAGAAACCAGAAGGCAATAAGGGCCATTTCTCCTCTCCTATATCCACTGAAGTCTAAATGTTCCTTAAAGAATTCAGAAGTCTGAGCACAAGAACTCTGAGTATGCTGATTTTTGAGGGGAAAAGAAATCAGAGAATGTCAAATTTGGGAGGCTTTTGAGGTTGTTCATTCCAGAGATGAATGTTCCATGCTTCCCTCCCACACCCACACCAGATGCCATTCATTTATTCATTCATTTACCAATTCTTTATAAACACCAATTATGTGCTGGAGACTGTTCCTGGGGTGGGTTTTGACCAGAGAAACAAAAGAGGGGAAAAAATTCCTTGTCCTCTCCTTGAGGTAAGACAGATGTATACAATATATAACATAAATAATTAAAGTCTATAATGCTATAAATACTATGGAAAAAATAGACTTCTGGAGATGAGGAGTGCTAGGTGAGGGGTGGCAGTTGTCATTTTAAGTAAGATGGTCAAGATAGGCTTTACTGAGAATGTGGCACATGAGAAAAGGTTTCAAGAACAGGGAACTATACTATACCTATACAGGAAAAGAATCTGGAAAAGGATACACACACACAAATACACACACATATATATACATACATATATGTATATACATATATTCTTACATACATAACCAAATTACCATGCTGTACTCCTCAAACTAACATGATACTGTAAGTCAACTATATTTTAATAAAATAAAATGGCAAAAAGAAGAATAAGGTTAATGTTTAAAGGTTTAAAACATGTATCACAATAGATAATACATGCTAGTGCCTCTGATAAAATAAAGGCATTTGATAAGCTATAGAAATAATGTCTGTCACTGCTGACAAGTTGTATGACCTTTGAGAAACAGAGTTATATTTTGTTTCAATTTTCCTAACTGTCCAATAAAAGTTGAAACACCAAAAAAAAAAAAAAAAGAAGAAGAAGAAGAAAAGGCTTCAAGAATAAGAGAGTTAGCTATCCATGTTTTGGAGGGAGGCAGAAATAAAGACATGAGCTTGAGCAAACATGGGGAAATAGGGAAGCCTGGCGTGCTTCAATTCATGGGGTCACAAAGAGTTGGACACGACTGAGTGTCTGAACAGCAGCAACAACAGAAGTGAAGATGGCTCAGGCAGGACACATGTACTAAGGCAGAAGCTCACCAGGCTTGTTTATGGTTTAAGGAAATTATGTAGCTGGAGAAAATGTGATCTAGGAGGAAAGATGAGAAGTGAAAGCAGAGTGGTGGGGAGAAGGGTCATCCATGTAGGCCATGGAGACTCTCGAAATGACTTTGGTTCAGAGCAAAATGGGGAGAAATGTTTTGAGCACAGAAGGGATATAACCTGACTTAAGCTTTAAAGAATCACTCTGGCACCTTTGTTGAGAATAGATTGTAGAGATAAGGGTGGGAGCCAGGAGGCTGCTGTAATTCCAGCAAAGGATGAGAGTGCCTCAGAAGAGAACAGTAATATTTAGGAAGGCAGACTGTATACTACAGATGCTGGCACATGGGTGGATGTGATGGCGGGAATCTTTGGTAAGTCTATTCTGATTGCTTCTCTTTTTCTCAGGGACTGGGAAGCAAGATCACCAGCTGAGAGTAGGGGGACAGAGGATGGGAGGTACTAGACATCTGAGTGGAGCGAAGGCTTGACTGAAATAGCTTAGGAAAGGGGGAGAGGGAATGACTAGGGAGATACATACAGATTGACGAATGGTATCATCAACTGCTTTCTACTCAATTTTTCCTTCTTTCCCACAGGTATCAAAATCTCTACCCAGAGCTCCAGGCAGGCCTATGACTGATCAGAATCGGCAGATGAGAGAATGTGTCTTTGCCAGTTCTAAATCTACTGGGTTAGTTAGGGGGTTAGTTCTAATCTGACCCACTCCTTTGGTAAACTGAGATTTAGAACATTTCTTTTAAACTTCCATCTCGGTGTGTGGTTTGCCAATTACAGATTGGCTAGTGTTCTACTACGTAAACTAATTAGGATGCCTATCTAAATATCATGTACCAAGAGGACATGATGACTCAGGCTCTTGGGTATTCATGCTATATGACAAGGGCACCAGCTGTAGCTGAATGTCTGAAACATGAGCTCTGTTAACATGGCAGGAAGAAGACACCCTCTTACTCAATTTCTACTTCACTTTTAGTTTTTTTGCATTCCAGCTCAAGGTTATATACCTTTTTCACCTCCTGGCTTCAATTTTCAAAAAGTTCCAGGGAGACCAGCAGGGTTTCTGTTTTGAAAAACTGGCATGACTTTTCAACTAGACCCAACCACATCACAACTAATTTCAATAAATTGAGGAGATAATGAAGAATGTTGCTGCTGCTAAGTTGCTTCAGTCATGTCCGACTCTGTGCGACCCCACAGACGGCAGCCCACCAGGCTCCCCCATCCCTGGGATTCTCCAGGCAAGAACACTGGAGTGGGTTGCCATTTCCTTCTCCAATGCATGAAAGTGAAAAGTGAAAGAGAAGTCGCTCAGTTGTGTCCGACTCTTAGCGACCCCATGGACTGCAGCCCACCAGGCTCCTCCATCCATGGGATTTTCCAGGCAAGAGTACTAGAGTGGGGTGCCATCGCCACTGAATGAGGTGTGTATGCTTGCTTCTGCAATTTAAAGAAAAAAAAGAAAAAGGTTCATTTAAGTTATCTTAAAAGGGCCCTTACCATAAAATGAAATTTGGAGAAGGGGTAAATCTGAAATGCAAATGACTTTCCTGTTTCATCAGAAATTTAGTACTACCTGATGAACGCTGAGTCATCAAAGCATTTCTTTTCATTTCTGCACCCACACTGAGAATCGGTTCTGACCTTTAAAACACCCTACTCTTCTGAATTGCTTTTCATGAGCTATTTCTCCGGTCTCCTTCCCACTCAGTTTACTTCTTGGAAGGCTTGTTGACCTTTATCATCATTCCTCTCTCTTACCTAATCTTAAGTCTGCTCATCATTCTGTCCTTCATGTCAATTACAGTTTCTGAGAATGCTTAAGTTTAGAAGGACCATTAACACCATGAGGTCATACACAGTTGTAAACAGATGACTAGAGTGAGCTCACATGTGACAGACTCCTTGTTATATTTTCATCAGGATCTTCATTTTTCAAGTGGTCTATCACCTTTGGAAAAATTAGGCCATTTTTAAGCAGATTGTTCCTTTGTCTTTCCAATCTAGAAATAATAATTATGTCTTTCCAATCTAGAACATAATAATAAGTTCATATCCATTGCATGAGTGATGCCATCCAGCCACAGAACCATGATTCTATACTTAGTCAAAATTTGGTGAACACAGTGTAAAGCAAAAATAAAAGGAATTTTGAATGAAAGTATAATATATTCTTCAGTATACTGTATTTTTCTTAATTTTGAAATATATAAGTATTTTATATAATTTAAGCAATGAAGAGGGGGAGGGTGAGGAAATATCATGTCAATATGGCCCAGGAAGAGGGCAGAGGAGAAGACATAATTACTATGCAACCTAAGGCAAGATATGGGCATCCCAGATGGTGCTAATAGTAAAAAACCTGCCTGCCAATGCAGGAGACGTAAGAAACGCAGATTCGATCCCTGGGTTGGGAAGATCCCCTGGAGAAGGGCTTGGCAATCCACTCCAGTATTCTTGCCTAGAGTGTCCCATGGACAGAGGTCTGGCAGGCTATGGTCCACAGGGTCACAAAGAGTCAGACATGACTGAAGCAATTTAGCACGCACACAAGGCAAGACACCAAGTGATGGCTCCTTTTTCTGGTGACTGTCTCATAAATACTTGTCAAGTGCTAGTCAGAAGAAATGCAGTATCTTGAAGGCATTGTGAGTCCCTCAAGAAGCAAGGAGGGGGTACAAAAGAGTAAAGACTTCTTGGCTTTTTTTTTCCTCCAGGAAACATTATTTTCGAATTCTTAGGCATAGTGGCTTGGACTCAGAGCTCTTCTTCATGGCACAATGATGTCTTCTTCTAGCACCTACACGGAGAACTCATTTGGAGAGTCCTCCGGATGGAATCCACACATTGGAGACCACAGAGCATATGTATGGAGGTGGGATTGGGGGTGGGCAGGAGGGACAAGGTTAAGTCAGGACCAAGCAGCTGACTATAAGCTATCAAATAGGACACTCAGGTCTGATTTGTGGAAACAACATCATCAGTAGTGGCCATCATACTGGCCAGAATTTATGAACTCAACTGTGGTGTGCCACCTCTAAATCTTTATAGTCTAAAATAGATGACCAAGTTCACTCTTTCCTGTAGGCCACCACCTTGAACTTCAGAAAGGATGGTGCATTTTATTTTAGATCAGTTCTGTTCAGTCGCTCAGACGTGTCTGACTCATTGCGACCCCATGAATCGCAGCACGCCAGGCCTTCCTGTCCATCACCAACTCCCGGAGTTTACTCAAACTCATGTCCATCAAGTCAGTGATGCCATCCAGACATCTCATCCTCTGTCGTCCCCTTCTCCTCCTGCCCCCAATCCCTCCCAGCATCAGAATCTTTTCTAATGAGTCAACTCTTCGAATCAGGTGGCCAAAGTATTGGAGTTTCAGCTTCAGCATCAGTCCTTCCAATGAACACCCGGGACTGATCTCCTTTAGGATGGACTGGTTGGATCTCCTTGCAGTCCAAGGGACTCTCAAGAGTCTTCTCCAACACCACAGTTCAAAAGCATCAATTCTTCGGCGCTCAGCTCTCTTCACAGTCCAACTCTCACATCCATACATGACCACTGGAAAAACCATAGCCTTGACTAGACGGACCTTTGTTGGCAGAGTAATGTCTCTGCTTTTTATATGTTATCTAGGTTTATTTTAGATATTCAGCCTCAAATTTCAGTTTCTGGTGATATAGCAGACATAGATAATTTGCTGGAAAGATAACCATGTGACTCAGGAATAAAACCTACCATTAAAGGTCAGAGACGTGTACTCAGAACTTCATTTCTGGCTTCATATCCCATCCCCTTACACACACAGTCCACAGTCCAGAAAATCAGCCTTTTCCAGACAAGATGGGTTTGACCAGCAGATGGGGTAAGTGTCTCCCAGAAGCTTGTATCTGCTAGTTAACGATGCATTCTTTCAAGAAGGGACAGAGCCATCCCCAGCAACTCAATATTGAGCTTTAGGTACAATTGCAGCTGGTGACCGTCATGAATGACATGGACAGCTCTTGCTTTGTAAGAGACGAGGCCATTGTCATGGATAAATAACTGAATAGGAGAATTAGCAGTAGGGAAGCAGCGAGACACAGGAAAAGTGGTGCTTGCAGTCTCCTCATTTCTTCACAATTTTGCTTAACACCAGCCCAGTTTCTGGGAGACAATCCCAAGTGCAATTTCCACCTCCCCCATCTTAAATGTTTTTCCAAACTGATCCTTTTATTCTGTGGTTTTGGGGGAGAAGGGAATGGGGGAAAGTCTACTTTGCAGCCTTGTGAAAAGGGAGTTGTATCAAATCTTGGAGGCTGCCAAGCCTTTCTTTTGGCAGAAGTGCTAGGGATATTTCACTGGGGATAATTTATCACGCTTGCTTTGGGTGTTCCAAATTTGCAAGCTATGGCTAGTTTCCAGAGACAGCAGGGCAATAAACTCCACTTTCCTAAAAGAAAAACAGTAACCACATCACCTTTCAATTAAATGGGCCATGGAAAATGAACAGGCACAGATGATCATGGATCTTCAGAAATCTTCAGAATGCTTGTGCTTGGCTGCTGGTGGTGGGAATAACAATGGTGCAGCTCAAGAAACCTAGACTGAGGGTCTTGGGAATCGGCAAAGCCTCTGCTTCTACATCTGTTTCTCTCTGGATATTTTAATGTAAGAATATGCACATATGTACACATGTGAGAGGGCTAGACAGCATATTAAAAATAGAGACATTACTTTGCCAACAAATGTCCTTCTAGTCAAAGCTATGGTTTTTCCAGTAGTCATGTATAGATGTGTGGGCTGGACCATAAAGAAGGTTGAGCACTGAAGAATTGATGCTTTTGAACTGTGGTGTTGGAGAAGACTCTTGAGAGACCCTTGAACTGCAAGGAGATCAAACCAGTCAATCCTAAAGGAAATCAATCCTGAATATTCATCAGAAGGACTGATGATGAAGATGAAGCTTTGGGCATCTGATGCCAAGAGTCTACTCATTAGAAAGGACCCTGATGCTGGGAAAGATCAAAGAAAGGAGGAGAAGGGGATGATAGAGGATGAGATGGTTGGATGGCATCACTGACTCAATGGACATGAGTTTGAGCAAGCTCTGGGAGATGGTGAAGGACAGGGAAGCCTGGCATGCTGCAGTCCTTGGGGTTGCAGAGTCGGACACTGAACGGCTGAACAGCAACACACATGTGAACCCTCACGTGTTCAACCCCAAAACATACAACTGCGGGACGCTCTCAGAAGAACTGTAGCCTCCTTCACTAGGAAAGTAGTCAAATCTTCCTCATTGCCTCTGAAGTCTGCGTTCCCAACTCCTTCCTCACCTTCCAGGTATCCTCAGGGTGCTTCCTTGATAATCCAAGGCCCAGAAGAGCAGGATACAAACAGCAACTCCCTCCAGATAAGTGAGCCATGTTGGACTTGTCCTTACCGCCTCAGCTCTTCCTAACTATATCCCATGTCCTTCATGCTTTCAAGGTGAGGGTTCCAGAAGCTACTTAGCAAATCACGTACTTGTACATTATGTTAAGTCACATATCAGTATCTTATAGGCAGCTTCCAGGCCAGCATTCAGAGGATTAACAGATGGTGTGCATTTTGAGTGGGCAATTAGTACATAAAAGGACGGGTGTGTGAGGACAGACTCTCACCCCAAGTAGGACACCACCTTCAGAGGCTCCTTCTACTTTGGTGGTCTAGGATCACACCATCTGCTTCTATGGACATCCCAAGAACTGCTCATTACAGAAACAGCCCAGGACCGCTCCAGTGATGTGAGTTTTGCAGGACAGGAGAACTCAGAGGTCACTCAGGTCACTTTCCTCTCCAGGAAACCCAGGGCAGACTGCTACTTAGTTTTGTTCTCCTGACTTTTGTTGCTATGGATTTGTTTACAGATTGACAGGATCAATTCCTATGGAGCAGAGGACCACCTTGGGCCAGACTCCACCTTCTAATTCAGAGACACTGTAAGGCAAAATAGGGTCTAATGAGTTTTATAACGCATTAGAAATATCTTCCTACTCTTTAGGGGGATGCTAATCCATGACTTATTCAACCCTTGCCCTCTCTTGCCCTGCTAAAGCATTTATAAGAAATGGCACACAGAAGGAGCTCAATAGATCTTAGTTCTTATTTTTGTCCTCAAAGGGTATTCCAACCCTATGCCCCAGCTCCCAAATCCGAGTGGAGCTCTCCTCTTGATTTTCATGATCCTACCAAACTGCTCTAGGATGACACCTGACAAGGTAAACTGCGTTCAGGTGTTAATGGGAGACGGGGTTGACAGAGGAGCCTTCATAGTCTACGTTATCTCCTGACCTGCGCCTCTCCTTGCGGCTTCCGCTTCTATCAGGCTTCTCCTCTGTCCTGCACGATCCTTGAGGTGCTTCTCTTTCTTGCCCTCAAGCTCTCTCCATTTAGGTAACTAGAGGTCATCTTTCAGGAAGTCGTTTAATGCTGCTCTTGGCGGTGTTCTGAGCCCAGAGGATTCTTCTCATTGTAGAGTGAACTGTGATCCCAACCTTTATTCTAGACTATGTACAGAAACCAGTTCATCAGAGCAACAGGATAAACTTTAGCTAACATGATCCCACCTGTTGGTCTGTGAAACAACAAATTTCAAGATTTTAATTACAAAATTCACACCCACACACCCACCACTTCCTACAGTTATGTAACTTAACAAATAAGCCCATCTAAGTTTTACCTGCATGGTGACAGAAAAGGGGTTAAAAAATAAAAAATATTAAGTAACATACGTTTAATTTATACTTTACCTAATGGAATAATGCTGTATTCTGAAATAAATCAACATGTGATGAACAAGTTGCATGAAGGCTTGTCTTTACATATAGGCCTACAGGCCAATATTAAGAGGAAAGAAAAAACAAATCTCAGTGGTTCAGCAAAGGGACACAGCCTGCAGAATGTCATGAGAGATTCTATTTCAACTACTTGCAGTTAACTTGAGAATCCTTTTAACTCTGACACCATTATTAATGAAAACTGCAATTAGTAAGTAAACACTTTCGTTCTAAATTTCACTTTATCAATATTTCCTCTCTCTGCTACCTATTAGTACGCTGGACTAGTGGGCTTACATTTTTTTTTTAATGCCCTATTTTCCACTGCTAGCTGTGTTTTGTTTTGCTAAACTCAGGGCAAACAGTGTGTAATTTCTGCATTGTGAAAAAGGGAATGACAATGCATCAGACAAAACATTTTTGAATAAAGAATTGGCAACTAGAAAGACTGAAAACAAATTTGGTATGACCAAGTAGGCCATAACTGGCATGATACATTTTTGTTGACTGAATTGTATGTATATGGAGCAGAAGCAGGAAAAGAGGAAGCACATGTAGGCCTTAGTCTATGTACTTTTCTGATTTTACGGATGATTACATTTCTCCAAGGCCTCTAATGCCTTATAAAAGATGAACACATTCTTCTGGGGGGAAAAGCCAATTAACTTCCTCATGTGCAGAGACTGGTAACCTTGTCTCTTCTATCCTGGGTTTCAGCGGGACATCCTCATCTTTGGATGAAAAATGCTGACCAATGGAATCTTGGCTAAGAGTGCAGTGTCCTGGCCTCATGCCCAGCTTTTGTGGCAGGGAGTTACCCCCGAGTCCTTTTTTTTTTTTTTTAACTAACACTGAAGTTGTGACTTCGAAAGCAAGATTTCCAAGTCTTATGTTTCCTTGCAACCTTCAACTGGCCTCCTTGGTCTGATATAATCACAATACTCATAAAAATCTTGGTGGGAGAAGTTAAAGAAGATGAGAGCATGCAGGATTACCCTAGTTTTAGGCAACTCCATCTATGTGGCCCTGTCAACAGGGATGCAGGAGAAGGACTGTGGAGTGAAGGTGAACCCTGATATGCGTGTACCCAAAGAGGAGTAACAGCAGAGAACAACGAGAAAGGGAAAATGACAGCTGTCATTGACCTTGCAGGCTTCCTGCACGGGATTAAAATTCAGAAACTGGCTGACGCTCCCGAGGAGTGGTCACGGCCATTGCCTCATCCCCTACTGTCAGCACATGACAAAGTGGCTGTGGCTAGCAGGAAATTCTTTCCAAACATTGCAAAATATTGGTTGTGTTCTCTTCAATCTCTCATCAACCCATAAGAGGTCACAGGAGATGTTAGAAATTCTCTGTCCAATTCAATGTTGGCAGGATATACCAAAGCAGAAGAACCAGAAATGGAGTTGAAATAATACACTCTTGGAGTCTCCTTCACAGATGCTTTCAGAGATAACAAAACTTACCAACATTTTAAAATAGACCTAAAATCACCTCAAATTTCAGGTATTTTTCTCCCTTTGGCCTTCCATTCTAATAAACTGTTAGCCTACCTAACAAGTAACACTCTTCTAAAATCACTTCAGCTTATAACAGTGATACTTAAGTTTTAGAAAGAGTCCTAAAGAAGTCGACTCAATATCTTAATTGGCATTATAATGTCCAAAACAGAGATGTGATTAGAATTTAGTTTCCCATCCATGAGGTGGCTTGAAAATTGTGATTTAGCCCCTGTACAGCTTGCCTAGAGTAAGACAGCTTTTAAAGAATCAACATGTCTTTCTGTCAGAGTTTGGTTAGGCAGAATTTGACTGAAATTACACCTAGTAAATAAGATTATTTTTATTTTGTTTGAGAGACATAGATCACTATTCCTTATGTTTCTTTTTTTTTTTTTTATTTTTTCATCTCAGGCAAATGAGGCATCTGAATCTGTAGCCTTGCAACTGGCTGGCAACGATCTTGAGAAGGAATAACTGTGGCTATGACTTAATGTTTCTTTGAATAATAAAAAGAGAAATACAGACAAAGGAAGGGGAAAAGACAAGGGAGGAGGAGAAACGGTGGAGGGAAGAAGAAGAGAGGTGAAGGAAGATAATAAAGAAGGGGTTCTGTGAATAAAAAAGAATTTAAGTCATCAGAGCTTCCAAAGGAGTATCAGCTCTGATAGCCGAGACACCTCTAATTCGGCTCCTTCACCTCCTGAGTGAGGGAAGAGCATCATTTCTAAAGGAGGTCTCAAGTGAGTCTGGCATATGCTTGATGCTTTGCCATCACTGCTTAGGTGCTTGTTGGAAGGTCCCAAGCCCGGCCGCCCACTGGACACAGGTCTTTTTTGTGCTTTTGGTTTGTCACATGCTGGCCAACTAGCCTGCTAATCTGGAGACTGGTTTAACCTCATGGCTCTTCTGATTTCTTTTTCTGACATAGCAGTGCTTCCATTAAGAAAAAGGCACTCAGCTATTAATTTCTGCTAACTCTGAACCTGGCCAATGAACTACAAGCATGTGCAATTCTGTGTCTATTTTAGGGCATGGATGTGGGGGCGGTGAAAACTCTGCTTGGCTTAGAGCTCTTTGCATTCATCTCACTCTTCCCAGCCAGCTCCGTCTTCTTTGTTCATCCTTTCCCTGACAGGCTGCCTGATGGTTACAAGAACGGTGCAGGATTCCAACAGGCTCAGACTGGATGGAGGAAGGAAAGAGCACAGGAATAGCTCCCTTTCTTCTTAATAGTTTAAAAAAAATAATATTTTTTTTTTTAAAGAGAATGCCTGAGTGATCTTAAGTACTAGTCATTGCTGTTTGAATGCTTTATTTTCTAAAGGGGAGAATTAAAACCCCATATACTATATAATCTTTGTATCCCTATCTTTTCTCTCTTTCTTCCTAGGTTTTAGAACTTACTGGAGAAAAAAAGCCCATATGTGCCTAGTCTCTGGTGCTTTACTGATCACTACATTGCAATGTCTAATTTACTAAATGTTGGCCCTAGGAAAGCTAACAGCAAACAACGGTTATGGATACAAATAATTAAATACCTGTTTGATTCATTTCAATGAAGTAAATACTTTAATCATAACAACAGTTTTTTTCCTCATCTGTTGGATTGTCAGTGTATTAAAAGTGAGCATGTCCCACTTTATAATAGGAGGAGTAGGTAAGGCTGAATAAGATGTTTGTTCCCTCTGTGTAACCATCAAAGACAAAACAGGAATGAGCCTCCAGGAAGCAGAGGGTCTTGCCCAGAAATTACACAGGTAACTAACTAAGTAGTTGTGAGCCCATCATAGTTTGGCCGCAAATAATACATCCACCACAAAGATAGTAAAGTGCTTAGAATTTTCACTTTGTATGGACTCAAACATGATATGATTTGAGGGAGAAATGATAGCTAATTGTCTAGTGAGATGGAGTCATTTTAACTGATGACATAGTACCTTACGCTTTTAACTGAATGGAAAAAGTATAAGCTTGAAGGAGAGGAGGCTGTCTCTGAGAGGCTGGGTGGGGTTCTGGAGGGAGTTTGAAAGGATTGAGGATCCATTAATGAAAAAGTTTCAAGAAACCGTCAGAGAAGCCAAACGGTTATCTTGCCTCTCCCGGATTTGCTGGGAATCAGGCATTCCTAACAGTCCCTAATTGATTAACTTCACTGTTGAGAATCATAAAATACCAGGAGCTAAAACTCCATCACTTTTTGAGAAAGGAAGGAGAATCCCATGAAGGTGACAAAGAAGTCATAGCTGGAGAATAAGAATATTTTAGAATTTTCTTAACACTGTGCTAGGTAGTAGGAAGTTCACATACCTCTTCCAATCCAATGACTGACTACCAGCCGTGGCCAGGCACCTCAGTCGCTTGTGGAAGTGGAAAATGCATAGATTGCTTAAGTTTTCCAGACCACTACCCATGAGAGAATACAATTGCCTAGGCTTTGGGTTAGCATTTGGCAAGTGTAGTTTTCTTTTTTTTTTTTTTAAAGCCCCACAATGATTCTGAGTCACTGCAGGGTTAAGAACTATTTGTTTAATTCTACAATTCTGTAAGGCAAGTATATTACTCCATCTTCTCCAAAAGATGAAACTGAAGTTAATATTTGACCAATTTCAGGGAACTAGAACTCAGGTCTATAATTTCCAGTTTTCCCATTTAATACAACAGCTTCCCTGAGGTGTTGAAGTCACGTTTTAAGTAGATAACCATGAGACTTGCAACTGTATCCCACTATATCACTTTTTCTAAGAGACACCAAGGAATACATCTGTTGGCAACAGGGTCTAGAGAAAACAGCACAGAGTGGTTTTAATTGTTGTTACTTGTGTCACTAAGCATGCCACCATGCTAAGCCTCAGTATCTTCATTTGTATAGCATGAATAGTAAATATCTCAAATTGTATGTGAATAGTAAATGAGAAAAAAAATATATAATGGAGTTTAAATAGTGCCTGGCACTTAGTAAGCCCTCAACAAGTAGTAGTTCTTTTTGCCAAGTTGATAGCTCCTAATGATCTTATATTAGGCATTGCCTCATTTTTTTCTTCTTCCCTTTTTCTTTAAACAAACAAACAAAAAAAAGGGTGGTAGGACTTCCCTAGTGGTCCGATGGTGAAGAATCCACCTGCCAACGCAGGGGACGTGGATTTGATCCCTGGTCCAGGAAGATTCCACATGCCTCGGGTCAACTAAGACCTTATGCCACAACTACTGACGCCCGAGTGCCCTAGAGCCTGAGCTCTGCAACGAGAGAAGCCCCCACGATGAGAAGACCTTGCACCACAACTAGAGAAAGCCCGAGCACAGCAACGAAGACCTAGCGCAGCCCAAACTAAACAAATCACCAATAAAACAACAAAAGAAAGGGATAGAAGGCACGAGGCAGGGGGTCCAGTCAAAGCTGGTAATGAATCCTGCAGAATCTCTCTGACACCCAGTGAAAGATTCGTGATTTCTATATAATTTCTATTTCTCTCCACATGAGAGTCAGCTTGGAGTAAGGGACTTATCTCCAAGCTGTATTTGCCTTCAGCCATCAAACCCTTAATTTTTTCTTAGGCGGATTTTGGTCAGGGGGTGGGGTGGCTGACGGAGACAAGGGCAGGGAGGTGACAGCCCCTCCCAAGGATGCCTCTTGGTGACACCACTCCTCAAGCATCACACTTTACCTTAGCCTCACTGGGATAAACAGATTCTTCTGGTGTAATCTTATGAGCTGCTAGACCTAGACAAGTACGTTTACCACTTGAATGGTAAGCCTCAGTGTTAGAATTGCTCTATTTATACTTTGCTCTGCAGGCAATCCTGATGCTTTTACATAATTGGTAAGCTCCACTCACTCAGCAAAGAAGTAAATAAGATGATAAACAATACTTTCTTTTCCACACAGGCTTTGATGTATTCAGAAGCCAACCTCACTTCCAATTATTCTGGCTAACTCAACCTGTTTTAAAATACCTGAGATGACAGTTGGTTTTATAGTTTCCCCTCGAAAGTCAGGCCTTGCTATGACAGTTACTTTACAAGCACAGGGGAGCCTGCTGTGTGATCAGCAAGCAAAGGCTGGTTTAACATAATTACTCAAATTTAGCCTTGCTGGGTCTATGCAGCTCTTGTGTAGTTACATAGCACTCCCGGGCTCCAGAGAGGATGGAAGTTTGGCAGTACTATATGCCATCTAGATTCTCTGTTCTGCAAACTTCTGTGGTTTCAAGGGTTAGTTTTGTGGTCCATAAGAAACTGAAATGCAGGTTTGGAGAATCATTTGGAAATGCAAGCAGGAACCACACACCTGCTCAGGCACGGGAATTTCTAGAACACCAAGGAACTTGAGAATAATCTGGTTTCTGTATACAGACTTTGTTGTCTCTGGATCCTTCCTCCAGAGAGAAGTCAGTTATAGACATTTAGGATTCTAAAAAGGACCTGGATTCTCCTACCTTACCCACTCTCCACTCGGGACAGAGAACTAGTGCCATAGGCATTAGACTAACTTGCTTTTTCTTTCCTTCTGAGTTGAAGTAGAAGTACCCTTGACTGATGCATCTGCATTTGAATGTCTATCCCTGGTGGCTCAGAGGTCAAGAGTCTGCCTGGAATGCAGGAGACCAGGGTTCAATCCCTGGGTTGGGAAGATCCCCTGGAGAAGGAAATAGTAACCCACTCCAGTACTCTTGCCTGGAGAATCCCATGGAGGGAGGAGCCTGGTAGGCTACAGTCCATGGGGTCGCAAAGAGTCGGACACGACTGAGCGACTTTACTTTACTTAAGGATGGCAAGTGCAGCTGTCCAACTATTTATGAATAATCCAAAAGATTAGCTTGTAGCTTTCAGTATCATACTGAAATTAGTTAAATGGAAGGACCACTAATGAGCATTTATCAATAAAGGCAACTGAAGTAACCCTGCTAGTGTAATGGCCAGGAGGGATAATAAAATAAGTGGACAAAATAAGCCTAATTCTGCTCAGCATCACAGTTGCTCTGCTGAAAAACTGAGAGCCAGAAAATGAAGGCCATTAACCATTTTAGCAACAGGGGCACTGCTTGGTGGGCTCAACCGCTGAGTTTTAAATGGGGTGGTGGGGAGTTGTGCTTCAAGACCTCTGTTTTCCATAGGACCTTTCTTGATTAGTTTCACTAGTGTGAAAGCTTTGATTGTTTCTCTGAACTCTTACTACATAAAAAGGCGCCCATGTTTTATAAGTCAACAACTTTATATGGCTCTTTGTTTTATGGGTATCAATGCAGTCTACATAGCAAAATTATAGCAACAGAAAACAGGAGACCTATTTATAATAGGATGTTTTCCCTAACTTTCTTCTTTACCTCAAGGTTGAGTGAGTCCCATATTCTGTGACCTCATAGAGTGTTTTGTGATCTACTTTACACTCTAATCATACCATACGCAAATAATAACTCTGATGAGGTTTTTTTTGGAATCAGTGACTGTCTTTTATCTCTCGTTTCCTAAACCCAGCATCAGGCTCTGCACAATGCCAGGACGGCGCTGAGTATTTCTGACCAATGAAATAGTTGTGCTGTTTAGATTCAGTTTGTTCCTGTGTAAACTCAGAGGACAATGAGCTGCTTCCTGTCTATAAAGGATTAGGGGGTAGAAATAGTTATTATTCACAGTTTATATACACAGAATTTAAGTCATGCTGGTGAGTAAACACCCCCAAAAGGAAATGCAATTAGCATGTGTTTAAAATTACTTTTTTCCTTTCCATGTGCAATCATTAATTTATAAAACCAATGTGCTGGCTGGGGAGGATTAAAGATGGTGGTATAGGAAGATCCTGAATTCACCTCCTCCCACAAACACAACAAATTTACAACTACATATGGAATAATTCCCTTGGAAAAAGACCTGAAAATTAGATGAACAGAGCCTCCACATCAAAGGGTTAAATGATATCATTGAGACAGGCAGGAGAAGCCTGGATACCCTCACAGAACCTCACAGGACATCTCTCTCAAATAAGGTCACTTTTTAAGACTCGAAGAGATAGCTGACTTACCTAATACATAAACAAAGAACTAGATAGAATGAGGAGATGAAAGAATATGCTCCAATCAAAACAACAAGATATAAAACCTCAGAAAAAGAGCAAAACAAAATGGACATGGGCAGCCTATCCCCCGGTGTAAAAGTAATAAAGATGCTTGCTGAATTCAAGAGAAGAATGGACGAGCACAGTGAGAACGCCAAGGAAGAAATGGAAAACATAAGAGAGCATCAAAAAGAAATTATAACTGAACTGAAAAACTCAAAACACTAAGACCAAATAACCTACCTATTCTTCAGAATCTTTACTCAAAGAACATAAAACACTAATTTAATATGCACCATGTTCACTGAAGCATTATGTACAATCGCCAGGATATGTAAACAACCTAGGCGTCTATCATGGGTGAATGGATAAAGAAGACGTGGTATTATACACAGTGGGATTCCCTGGTGGTTGAATGGTAAAGAAGGCCCCTGACAATACAGTAGATGTGGGTTTGATCCCTGGTCCACAGACTCCCTGGAGAAGGAGATGGCCACTCACTCCAGTATTCTTGCCTGGGAAATCCCCGTGGACCAAGAGCCTGGCAGGCTACAATCCATGGGGCGGCAAAGATCCAACACAACTTAGTCATTTAAAAAAAAAATGGATTCCTGCCATCTGTGACAACATGCATGGGCCTCGAAGGTATTATGCTCAGTGAAATCGATGAAGAAAGACAAATTCTACATGATTTCACTCATATGTGGAATCTAAAAGGGTAGAACAAACAGACAAAAGAAAACAAAAAAACAAAAAACAAAAAAACAAACCCAATAAATACAGAGATTAGATTAGTTGTCACAAGAGAAGACAAGGCCTTCCAAGGCAAAACGGGTAAAAGGGGCCAACTACATAGTAATGGGTGGAAACTAGACTGATGCTGGTGATCACTTTGTAGTGTATACAGATGTTGAATTACAATGCTATATACCTGAAATTTATACAATTTAAAAAGAAAGAGGAAACTGAAAAAACCAAATTTGCCTTAATTACTCGTCCTCAGTAAACAAAGTGGTTGACAAAGCCCTGTTTCCCGCTATAAAATATAGTAATTGCTTTTCTTCACATCATTTCTTAGTGTAAAGGATACCCAAACATTGGCGTCCTATACGTAGTATCTTTTCTCATTCCTGCAGTAGCTTTAACTATGCTGATGTACAGACCACGCTTACACCAAGCAGGAACCAAATATGCCGACGCGAGAATTCATACGCATCCAGCAGAAAGACGGAGCTTGTTTTAGCTTTGAGGTGCGCACGAGGATGTGGGAAACGCTGTGATCTGCACGAGAACACCACTGGAATGACAGCCAACAGGAGGCAGCTGCAGCGTCTGAACAAAGAGCTGAGGAATTAGACACCAGAAGCAAAGGGCTGCGGCCCAAACCCCAGGGAGCCAAACACCCCGCTGTGAGGCCCAGCGTAGGCAGCAGTGGACTGGCAGCACTGAACTTCCCTTAACGAAAAGCCCCCCAGGTCTTCCTCGTGGGTCAGCTCCATTCCTGCCATATTCTAGTCCTCATTAAAGGTTTGCACGGCAAGGAGCTTCTCCAATACAAATATCTGTATCCATCTATGTGAAAAGTAGAAATGGTGATAGAAGTGGTTTAAAACAAACCTGTTTTGAGGCACATATAGTCAAGTACCTAGCCCTTATCTCCACATCACTGGGGGAGGGGAGGTGGATTCAAACTACACCTATGGTTACAAATATTATATGATTAATGTTTTGATTATGTAAAAGGTGCTCACTTTTCAGTTCTTCTTGCAAATAATGTAATTTTGCTAAATTGCTTCTCTTTTATTAACTATAAGGAAGGGAAGAAGGGAAATCAATGGTTCTCTTTATGTAGTCAAGCCACCTGTTATTGCAAGGCTACTATGCGCCAGTCATGGTTAACCTCACAATGGTTATGCACTAAAATGCTTATGTGCTAAAAACTGCATTTTACACATCACCTAAGAACCATAACCATAAAGCTGAACTTTATTACTGTCTTTCATTTAGACTACATCCCCCAAAGCTATTTATTTGACTGTTGTTCACAAACACATTGGATTTGTTCCATGTACAATTAACAGGGATAAAACTCAAGCAGAAAAGGTGCCAGTTAGAGATAGCAAATGGCCTTTGAACCCACCACATTGCATGAATACCATTTCATAATTATAAAAAATAGAAAAATAAAAATGCTATATCAAGAGAAATTTATTTTGTCATACATAAAGAAATTTGTATTTAAGAACACAAATCACATAACTTGGAAATTAATTAAACAGAAAACACTTCAAAAATTCAACTGTCAGAGAAACCTCTTAATTCCTTTCGAAGCTGAAAGAATGTGTCCTTGCAATAATCTCTCTTGTTTTTTCTATGCAGCCACAAAACTTCATTTAGTCAATTAAAGTTGAGATTATTTGCAAGATTCTCTACTGATAAATCTCCCCCCAAAAATACTTAGAGCTCTCCCCATTTCCACAGCACTGCCCACTGCTGTTACTGTGCTTCATGTCTGTGTCCTTTCCTGGAATGGTTCCCTATGATCCTCTGAGCATAACCTGATGACTATATGTGTGTGTTAGTCGCTCAGTCATGTCCGACTCTCTGCAACCCCATGACTGTAGCCCACCAGGCTCCTCTGTGCATGGGATTTTCCAGGCAAGAATACTGGAGTGGGTTGCCATTGCCTTATCCAGGGTATCTTCTTGACCCAGGAATCAAACCCAGGTCTCTCACATTAGAGGCAGATTCTTTACCATCTGAGCCACCAGACCTGGTGACTATACTTTTCTAAAAATGCCCTGAAATAGCCTGGCAAGTCTTCCATTGTATGCCATACACATTAGCTTTTGCTCCATTGAATTCTGTTTGGTAGTGTGTGCATATGTACATGTTTGTTTTTTAAACTGAAAGTCACTTAGTTGTGTCCAACTTTTGCGACCCCATGGATTATACAGTCCATGGAATTCTCCAGGCCAGAATAGTGGAGTGGGTAGCCTTTCCCTTTTCCAGGGGATCTTCTCAACCCAGGGATCAAACCCAGGTCTCCCACAATGCAGGCAGATTTTTTTTTTTTTTTTTTTAACCAGCTGAGCCACCAAGGAAGCCTGAGAAAACTGGAGTGGGTAGCCTATCCCTTCTCCAGCAGATCTTCCCAACCCACGAGTCAAACCAGGATCTCCTGCATTGCAGGTGGATTCTTTACCAGCTGAGATATCAGGGAAACCCTTGGTTTTTTAAGGAGCAGTTATTCATGTGCATTAGGAAAAAGCACATTGGTTGAAGGTATAAATAATGTACATCTAAGAGAGACTATTTACTAATGACCATGACATCAGTCCTGAAAGCTAGCTAAGTTCCAGTCTTAGTTGATGAACTTGTTGATCTGGGAAAGATCCTGGAATTATTATACCAAAACTCTTATTTTTACATTTGGAACTGAGGTCTAGAAAAATGAATTGATTCATTACAAGTTTCAGAGCTGGCACCTTTGCCGCGGCCCTCAAGTTTGGGGCTTCTCCCTGAACTTCTGGCTCAAAAGCCAGCCTTCTCATTGTATTATGTGAAGGGTACTGGCTTCTTGTGAGCTCCAGCTAGTCTAGAAATACTGTGGGTTCCTCTAAAGCCTCAGCTTTGGCTGGTTGGCTTTGTCTCCCCCTGTTCTTCTATATATAAATCCTCAACTCCAAATGAACCCCAGACACATTTGCTTTCTTGCTGTTCTGATTTTGTACCTTTCCCACTTTTTAGAATGCTCTAACCCTCATCACTTCATTCTAATTCCATTAGCAAACATTCTAGAAAGTGGTTTCTATCCTAGAGCTCACACATTACATCTTTGTTCAGTTTAGAAGTACTACTTAGATCCACAATGTAAACCAAACTAAATAGTTGTCTTTACTTATTTTACAATGTTTGTTCAACACGTGAGATATTTATAACTTTATGTCTCAACTTTTATTTGATCACTCAGAGGATGAACATGATAATTCAGTTCAGTCGCTCAGTCGTGTCCAACTCTTTGCAACCCCATGAATCGCAGCACGCCAGGCTTCCCTGTCCATCACCAACTCCCAGAGCTCACTCAAACTCAAGTCCATAGAGTCGGTGATGTCATCCAACCATCTCATCCTCTGTCATCCCTTTCTCCTCATGCTTTCAATCTTTCCCAGCATCAGGGTCTTTTCCAACAAGTCAGTTCTTCACATCAAGTGGCCAAAGTATTGGAGCTTTAGCTTCAGCATCAATCCTTCCAATGAATATTCAGGACTGATTTCCTTTAGGATTGACTGGTTGGATGTCTTTTCAGTCCAAGGGACTTTCAACAGTCTTCTCCAACACCACAGTTCAAAAGCATCAATTCTTTGGTGGTCAGCTTTCTTTACAGTCCAACTCTCACATCCATATGTGACTACTGGAAAAACGACAGTTTTGACTAGATGGATCTTTGTTGGCAAAGTAATGTCTCTGCTTTTGAATATGCTGTCTAGGTTGGTCATAACTTCTTTTCCAAGGAGCAAGCATCTTTTAAAATCATGATGCAGTCACCATCTGCAGTGATTTTGGAGCCCCCAAAATAAAATTGTTACTATTTCCATTGTTTCCCCATCTATTTGCCATGAAGTGATGGGACTGGATGCCATGACCTTAGTTTTCTGAATTTGAGCTTTAAGCCAATTTTTTCATTCTCCTGTTTCATTTTCATCAGGAGGCTCTTTAGTTCTTTGCTGTCTGCCATAAGTGTGGTGTTATCTGCATATCTGAGGTTATTGATATTTCTCCTGGCAATCTTGATTCCAGCTTGTGCTTCATCCAACCTGATATTTTGCATGATGTACTCAGCATATAAGTTAAATAAGCAGGGTGAAAATATACAGCCTTGATGTATTTCTTTCCTGATTTGGAACAAGTCTGTTGTTCCATGTCCAGTTCTAACTGCTGCTTCTTGACCTACATACAGATTTCTCAGGAGGCAAGTCAGGTGGTCTGGTATACAGGAATGCATTAGAAGTGGCTCATTAATGGAAAATGTTTATGTGCTATTCAATTTTCCATTAAAATTAGAATTGAACATGGTTTAGCATGAATGATCACATACAGGCATTTAATATAAAATCGATGGCAAATTTTGTATGTCAATCATGCCCAGCTCTTTATTTTTTTACTATATTTTCATAAATTAAAAAGATTCTTCTGCTTACTTTCCATTTAGAAAAGCTCCTCTGTCTTTATTTGAAAGTTTAATTCATATTGGAGGGCATTTTCCACAGGCTTTTCTGGTGGCTCAGATGGCAAAGAATCTGCCTACAATGCAGGAGACCCAGGTTCGATCCCTGCGTTGGGAAGATCCCCTGGAGAAGGGAATGGCTACCCACTCCAGTATTATTACCTTGGAGAATTCCACGGACAGAGAAGCCTGGCAGGCTACAGTCCGTGGAGTCGCAAATCATTGGATATGGCTGAACAACTAACACTTCACTTTCTCCACAGTCACATATCTCCTGACATTTATGTGGGAAGCAGAAACAGGGAGTGAAGCTCGAAGCAGTTTAAAACAAATCTGTTTTGATGCATATGTAGTCAAATGCTCAAATTATATCACCAAACTAAGGGGGTATATGGAAATCAAGTTTGACCACCTCCTTTAAGAGTTGCTTGATTCTCTCAACTGGACCCTTTGCTTTCTGAAATGAACTCATTGCTGCTTGCCTAAATCTTTGTGGCCTGTTTTGTCTTAAGATATAGAATATAAGGAAAGAGCAGTAAATGCCACTTATGCAAGAGAAGTGCAGGTTCTTGGCACAATTTTTTCCTGAACTGAAAGCGGCGGCATGAAAAATATAAAGCAAAAGTGGAGTTACATTTTGCAGAATCTAACAAATGCACACATATAAGAAATGGAAAATATCCATTACCCTTTTGTCATTAACATCTAACTTGGGGGAATGCACTTGATACACATCTGTAGATTTTTATAGTTGCTCAGGATTCCAAATCTTTCCATTTTATCTCTGTAATGATACTTTGGAAGAATGGCTGTGGTTTTTTGTTTTTTTGTTTTCCCCTTCCAAATTGCTGTATCAGCCCTGTTTTCACCTCTTCTCTTTTTTCCCCTCAATCCAAAGTCAAACTACATATTCTTTCAGGACATACTTTGAGAGTTTTCCTATCCATCATGACTCTGAGGCTCTCACTTTTAACATTAATTCTTCTCCAGGGCTCCTTCCCCTGATCTCTTCTCCTGAGCTTTGGGCAGTTATGTTCTCTTATCTCTTTCACATAAATCTCACTTGGAAGACAAGCCCCTCAGGTTAAGCTGCTCTGGGGTGTGTGTACTTCTCCTCAAGAGCCAGCAATACCCACATCACTACCATTCTCCTTCACCACCACCTGTGAAAGCAACTTACTTTGGGAAATGATTTTCTTTTTTCAGCACTCCTGTTTTTAGCCTGGCTGTCCCTGCACTCTGGCCAGGGATACTTATAATGTTGAGGGCACTGGACTACAGACTGGAGGGGTGGACAACAGGAGGAAGATAAAGATTCCTGAAATGGAAAACTTACCATAGAATATGGCTGTGTCCTAAGACGCAGCAGGCCAGGATGGTTGTTAGCAAGCAATGAGTCCAGTTCAAAGAGTAAAGCAACATTTAAAAGAGGTGGTAGATCATTCAAGGTCTAGGTAGACCCTACTTAGAGGTTTGTGAAGCAGAACCAACCCTGAGGAAACCTTGGCCATGACCCAAATGACTATCTGCAGTCTTCTTTTGAGCCCTCAATTCTGTCTAGGTTCTTAGGTTGTAGGAATACAACAGAAGGAAACCAGGGCCATCTAAGTAGCTGTGTCCTCCTTTCGTTGGCACACAGATGCTCTGATTAAAGACAGAATGTGCTATTTTCAGAGAGATGGAGCATATAAATATGGCATAGGTTACTATTTTTTGCATCTCCACATTTTTAAGAAATGACAAGGGTTATACATTCAGGGTGATGTGCCATTTAGGTGGCATCTATCTTTGCAAAGGAATTGGAGATTGAAAGTTAGGATTCAAAAAGGAGATTTAATCCATATCCTCAAGTAGAATGTACTTGTAGAAGCAATCCTAATCAATTTATGTTACTGTCCAACTTCTTTTTTCTTACAAGGCAATATCCTTCAAGTAAGAGCTATGCAGTGACTTCTAAGTTTAAGTTTGTACATTCTATGAAGTATGAGATTATATTATACAAAATAACTCAAGGATTATTCAAAGAGCTCCTTTTCTAAGTCTTTTATGAACATTTTTTCTCCAGGAGGAAACTAACATGTATCATTAGCTCTAGAAGCCATTCTCTTCTAAGTAACAACATAGGTGCTTAGCGGTTATTTGCAAAGAGGTTTACCTTTACAGTGATAATTGCAGTAACCTTTTAAATGAACATACGCATACACCAGAACACACACCTGTCACTGCTGCCATGGAAACGGTTCCAAAACATAAGATACGATGCTATTGTTGAGGTCGTATAGCTTCCAAGATGAATTTTAATGAAATTTTGGCAGGGGAGGAAAGAGAAATTTTATGGAGGCTTCTAAATTATTTAGTGAAGTTTGCAACTAAAATCTGACTAAAAGCTCACAGTGGCTTCATCTGAAAGGGAAACAATAGTCAGTAAATATCCAGTATCGCAAAAGGAACATAAATGAGCTTTATTTAAAGATAAGCAAAGCACCCAAACACTAGCTCTTAAGGTTTGCCTTTAACACTGCCCACTTTCAATCCCTATTCCCATTGTTGGTTGAAACATATTTGAGTATAAGCTCTCTGAGAGGTACATACTGAAACTACTTAGTTACCTGAAGATTTTTCCTAGTTTCTGTCAACTTTCGACCTTCATATTTGGGCATCTTTCCTTTTATAAGATAAAAAAGATTTCGAGTGACAATGTTTTCAGAGCTGGTCTCTCTGGACATCTGTCTCTAAAAGACATCTATTCCAGCCACTGACTTTACAAATGAGGGAACTGAGGCCTAAAAGAGGCGAGCGACTTATCCAACATACTCAAAGCTCACGTGGTTGGAAACCGCAGCTCAGGTCTCTGACTTTATTCCCCCCACACAATCACTGCACCATCTTATGAATTACAGCCCTCCTGCATGCCTGCTCAGGTGCTTCAGTCATGTCTGATTCTTTGCGACCCCATGGACTGTAGTCTACCAGGCTCCTCTGTCCATGGGATTCTCCAGGCAAAGATACTGAAGTGGGTTGCCATGCCTTACTCCAGGAGATCTTCTTGACCCAGGGGTCGAACCTGTGTCTCCTATGTCTCCTGCACTGCAGGTGGATTCTTTACTGCTGAGCCACCAGGGAAGCCCACAGCCCTCCTGACTATTGATCAAAACTGGTGCATTCTTTCCTAGAGGCAGGAAGTCAAGTTCTAAATTTGAATATCTAAATATGTGAATATTTTTATTGCCCACTTATATCTTTAAAGCAGTTAGTCAAATTTGCTAAATGAAATAAACTTTTCACTTCTCCCTTAGAGTAGGTATGTCCTCCCCAAACCTATTGATTGCATGGGAATTACTCTGTACCTTGAAAACCTTGATACCTTCATGTAATAAAAGAAGGAAAAGTTTCTTGATTTGTAATCATTGCTGTACCACTTCTGTCCTCTGAAGTTGTCCCAGGCACGTAATAAAGCCAAGTAGGAAACTGCTGCTCACCTCCAGGTCAAGAGCCTGGCAAACACATTGATGGGGTTTCACTAAAGCTATCTAATGATGGTTGGGACTCCAGTATATTATTTGGAGCACAAAGTCAAGGCAGTATACTTGGGGAAAGAAAGCCTTCAGGTTCATAAATTATGACTGGGAAATGGGCACTCCCCGAGACAGAGAAGGACTTATTATGTAACTCTCGTTAAGGGTTGCCAGTGTGGCAGGCTATTGAGTCTCTGGCGGGGTTGAGGACTCCCCAGGCTCTAGGAGGCCCCTGAGACAATGTGTCATACAGTGATGATGGGTGGAAAATACTCTCACTGTTCAAAATGTGATTGTTTTGGCCTCCTCTGCATTAAGCTTTTGGCACTTGAACGGGACCCAGTGTAACACCACAGCTGGGAAATGACATTACTTGGATTGGGTAAGAGGCATTTTTGAATTGGACTCCAATGTAGTATTAGAGATGGGAAAAATTCCTGTCATATCCAACAAATCCCAGAGGAGCTATCTCTTTGTCATTTGTGTGTTTGCACGTGAATGTGCAATGTAAACACTTTTTTTGGTATAAATATACAGATAAGTTAGATGGGCAAAGCTGTATAAATCTCTATTACTAGAATAATTCATTCCATAAATAATTCATTCCATAAAGCACTTAATAAGCACCAGGGGTGCTGTTCCAGTGTGTATATGTGTATACACACATTACCTCTAAAGTAGAGATTATGAATTCCTTCCTTGCAGGTATTAAAGAACATGGCATGAGAAATACACATGCGGTATAAGAGGCTGTCCTAAACATTAGCTCCTCTTACATCTCTTCTCACTATTCCTCAGCTTTGAGATACGAATAACTTTCTGTCCTTCTAAATTCTGCAAAACACTCCAACAGGTAGAAGAGGAAGTGTGAAATGTGGTCCATTGAGGCCCAATTCAGAGCCCGTGACACCCACGTGACTGAACCCTCTACTTCTAAAGAAGGATCTCGCACCCCACCAGGCTGAGAGTGACCTGTCATCTTCCAGATCCAGTAAGGACTGGGAGCTTTTTCATCATAAACATCGGCAATGTATTCAAATCTTATGAGACTAGACAGGTATTTTTTTCTGATTATAAAATTAATATATTTATGTTGTTGAATACTTGGAACATAATATATAAAAATAAAATGGAAAAGAATAATTAGATTAATTCTCCAATATTCAAGTGATATTGACTTAATAGTGTATTGTCTATTTCCTACAGATGGCTTTTGACTTTGGGGGCAGACTCCCAAGAAATGAATATAATGGAACTATGATGTCTCAGTTTTGACTGCATATAGTGTTATAAATGGCAGCAATGCCTTACGACTTCCCTAAGCAGTGAAAAAGATATGTTGTGTAGTGTGTGTGTGTGTGTGTGTGTGTGTGTGTGTGTGTGAGAGAGAGAGAGAGAGAGAGAGAGAGAGAGAATGCATATGAGATTTTTTAGGAGAAATGAATCCACTAGAATTTCACTGCAAACCAGAACTGAGAATATCAAAGATGTTTAAATAGGCCTGTCTAGTTCTTTGTAAATATAATTTTAGAAAACAAACTAAAACATAAGGGCAAAAAGCCTACATTTTGCTTTGCATTTGCAAATAAAGCTTATTTCATCAATGGTGAAATTGCTTTGCCTAATTTGTAACCTCATTATAGTCCTGAACCCCCACCCCCTCACCCCAACATGATGCTCTGTTTATGTAGCTTCCCCTGGTGGCATGTGCTCTAAGCAGAAAAGGGTATAATTATAAATCTCCATCCACTAACAAGAACAATGGCTGCACCCAGCAACTCGACTCTCCCTTTGTGAAGCTCTACACAGAGAACAGAATGGTGTAGATACCATTTTCAATGTGGAAGGCCTAAAACTACTAGGAAAACAGCTGCCTCTTTCACTGTTTACTCATGGTATCACTTTATCCATCTTGTCAGGAGCTAATATTTTAAGCAAGGACCAGATATTTTAAGACACTGTGCCTACAATTAATCACTCAATTATACCAGAAAACAGAGAGATACAACCATAACTTGTGTTTGAAGACTTATTAGGCTTGCTTAGAAAAAGGGACTAAATTTGTGCCTCTGGGCAAAGTTAGTCACACTGGAAAAAGAAACTTGAAATGCAGAGTATACTTGGTACTATCTCCATTTTAATAAAAGCAAAGCTAATGAGGCTCTGCTTTTTTAAATCATTTTTAAAAATTGAAGTATAGTTAATTTACAATGTTGTATTGATTTCAGATGTATAGCAAAGGGATTCAGTTATACATATATCTATGTGTGTGTATATATATATTTCACATTCTTTTCCATTACAGTTTGTTACAAGATATTGCATATAGTTCCCTTTCCTTATAATTTATCTAGAGGCTCTACTCTCTATTCTGAGGCTATTAAAAATATCTATCTAAACCTGGTGTCTTGGAGGAAATGAATATTGTAATGCTGATAAACCACTCATTCATTTCTTCAGCAAACAAGAATTCAAGTGCCTACGGAATGTCAGTAAGAGCCAGACTTCTGACATCAAAGACTCATTTCATAGCCCTTAACTTCTACAGAAAGTAACTGGAGGCAGTGGATACTAATCAAACCCAGGTCTTCCATATTGCAGGCAGATTCTTTACTGTCTGAGCCACCTGGGAATCTATAGACCAAACTAATTCATTACTTACTGGAGTTATTTTCAACTTACAAAAAGTAAGTAGGAAAATTTCTCAAGCCTAACTTCACCATTTAAAAAAGAAGTGACATCATGGCTTTGCTGCTGCTGCTAAGTCGCTTCAGTTGTGTCCGACTCTGTGCGACCTCCTAGATGGCAGCCCGTTAGGCTCCACCGTCCCTGGGATTCTCCAGGCAAGAACACTGGAGTGGGTTGCCATTTCCTTCTCCAATGCATGAAAGTGAAAAGTGAAAGTGAAGTCGCTTAGTCATGCCCGACTCTTAGCGACCCCATGGACTGCAGAGTACCAGGGTCCTCTGTCCATGGGATTTTCCAGGCAAGAATACTGAAGTGGGGTGCCATTGCAGGTTGGTTTAATTGTTTTTGAACTAAGAAATCCATTCAAAAAGGTCCTGTAGCTCATATCTCATGCCAGAAAAATGAACAAAAGAATGCAATAATACATAACATCATATATTTTTGAAAGGTATTGTATCTCTTTGTGATGGATTGGCCATGTACTTGAAAATACAGTCACAGAGGAAGGCACCAATTCTGCTGCACATTTATAGAAGCATCTATTTTTTTTCTCTTACAGACAAAACATATTCAAGTGAGGGGAGAATTCCATGTGAATGCGCTTATGCATCCCTCCTCTGATGGGTCTAAGAGTTGATAAACAAATCTCGCTTCTAAAACCTCAAGGGGAACACTTGAATCAGGAGCAGTGGGAGAACACAGGTAGACTGAGGACAGCTTGCAGCAGACTGTGACATTTCTTGAGTAATGGCTAAGTGCAAAGGATTCTAGAGTTGGAGGGCCAACTCTCCATCAGCAGCCCCCCTTCTCTGATACAAAAAAAATGAACATTTGGGTAATTTAATGGAAAGTTGTGAAAACGCAGCTGCCAACATTACGTTCCAACTAGATTGCTTCCTCTAAGCTTTCCTCGTAGAAATTCTGAAGCCTTCCAGACCTACTTACCAGGGGGTTAAACATTAAGTAGAAGGTCTGGGCTCTTGGATTTAGGGTGGGATGTGAACCAGAAAAGAGACAGTGGAAAAGAAAGGGGCCACCAGCTAACTGCTATCATTTATTGAAAAACCTACTATGTGAGAATCTTATTCTGAGCATTTCATATCTATCATCTCTTTAAATTTCATAACAATGCTAAGGTAATGACAGACTTTCCTGCCAACTGCTGAAGCCCAGGCTGGGAGTTGTCCAATGATTTTTCCTGTATAATCACACCCTAAGGGAAGACGTTACTCTGATTTTTCCACCTCATGTTTTTCCCTGGCAATTGCTATGAGAGAATGCTGTTTTTGGTGTTGAGTAGGCAAGTGTTGTGCATGATATGAAAAAAAAAAAAAACCCACCCAAAACTGACACAAAGCACTAGTCAATTTCAGTATATCTATGAATGATCGAGGTCTTTTCCTATAAATGAACTGTGTGTATGGGTGTTGGTTGCTCAGTTGTCTCTGACTCTTTGCAACCCCATGGACTATAGTCCACCAGGCTCCTCTGTCCATGGAATTCTCCACACAAGAATAATGGAGTGGGTTACCATACCCTTCTCCCAGGGATTTCCTGACCTAGGGATCAAACCCAGGTCTCCCACACTGCAGGCAGATTCTTTATCATCTGAGCCACCAGGGAAGCCTCAAATGAACAGATTCTACCTCGATTTTCAGCTGGGCTTTTGTTTTTTATGGAGTGCCACCTCAGCCAGTCTGTGGACAATCAGTACAGGATTAGTGATACTGTGCAACAGCCAAAGAGGTGCATTCCTGAATACAGAGGTTGCGCAGCACCAAGGAAAGAATCAGTCACTGGAATTCCAGCAAAGCCTACGGGTTTGTTCAACAAAAGGAAGGCATGTCTGGAGGGTAAGACTTCCTGCAGTCATCTTCTGGAAAATGTCTGCCATACATTTTTGCCTAACTAAAAAGCCTCTTGATATAAGTGAAAGAGGAGAGGGAAAAAGTTGGCTTAAAGCTCAACATTCAGAAAACGAAGATCATGGCATCTGGTCCCATCACTTCATGGGAAATAGATGGGAAACAGTGGAAACAGTGGCAGACTTTATTTTGGGGGGCTCCAAAATCACTGCAGATGGTGACTGCAGCCATGAAATTAAAAAACGCTTACTCCTTGGAAGGAAAGTTATGATCAACCTAGACAGCATATTCAAAAGCAGAGACATTACTTTGCCAACAAAGGTCCATCTAGTCAAGGCTATGGTTTTTCCAGTGGTATGTGTGGACATGAGAGTTGAACTGTGAAGAAAGCTCAGCACTAAAGAATTGATGCTTTTGAACTGTGGTGTTGGAGAAGACTTTTGAGAGTCCCTTGGTCTGCAAGGAGATCCAACCAGTCCATTCTAAAGGAGATCAGTCCTGGGTGTTCTTTGGAAGGACTGATGCTAAAGCTGAAACTCCAATACTTTGGTCACCTGATGTGAAACCTATAAAATGAACTGTGTGTATGGGTGTTGGTTGCTCAGTTGTCTCTGACTCTTTGCAACCCCATGGACTATAGTCCACCAGGCTCCTCTGTCCATGGAATTCTCCACACAAGAATAATGGAGTGGGTTACCATACCCTTCTCCCAGGGATTTCCTGACCTAGGGATCAAACCCAGGTCTCCCACACTGCAGGCAGATTCTTTACCATCTGAGCCACCAGGGAAGCCTCAAATGAACAGATTCTACCTCGATTTTCAGCTGGGCTTTTGTTTTTTATGGAGTGCCACCTCAGCCAGTCTGTGGACAATCAGTACAGGATTAGTGATACTGTGCAACAGCCAAAGAGGTGCATTCCTGAATACAGAGGTTGCGCAGCACCAAGGAAAGAATCAGTCACTGGAATTCCAGCAAAGCCTACGGGTTTGTTCAACAAAAGGAAGGCATGTCTGGAGGGTAAGACTTCCTGCAGTCATCTTCTGGAAAATGTCTGCCATACATTTTTGCCTAACTAAAAAGCCTCTTGATATAAGTGAAAGAGGAGAGGGAAAAAGTTGGCTTAAAGCTCAACATTCAGAAAACGAAGATCATGGCATCTGGTCCCATCACTTCATGGGAAATAGATGGGAAACAGTGGAAACAGTGGCAGACTTTATTTTGGGGGGCTCCAAAATCACTGCAGATGGTGACTGCAGCCATGAAATTAAAAAACGCTTACTCCTTGGAAGGAAAGTTATGATCAACCTAGACAGCATATTCAAAAGCAGAGACATTACTTTGCCAACAAAGGTCCATCTAGTCAAGGCTATGGTTTTTCCAGTGGTATGTGTGGACATGAGAGTTGAACTGTGAAGAAAGCTCAGCACTAAAGAATTGATGCTTTTGAACTGTGGTGTGGAGAAGACTTTTGAGAGTCCCTTGGTCTGCAAGGAGATCCAACCAGTCCATTCTAAAGGAGATCAGTCCTGGGTGTTCTTTGGAAGGACTGATGCTAAAGCTGAAACTCCAATACTTTGGTCACCTGATGTGAAGAGTTGACTCATTGGAAAAGACTCTGATGCTGGGAGGGATCGAGGGCAGGACAAAAAAGGGACGACAGAAGATGAGATGGCTCGATGGCATCACCGACTTGATGGACATGAGTTTGGGTGAACTCCGGGAGTTGGTGATGGACAGGGAGGCCTGGCATGCTGCAATTCATGCGGTTGTAAAGAGTCAGACACAACTGAGTGACTGAACTGAACTGATATATTACATTATTTTATTCCACAAAATCTATTTTATGGATAAGGAATTTGATGTTTATCAGGATCAAGTAACTTGCCCAAGTGGTTACACAATTAGTAAGTTGCTAAGCTAGGGTCTCTAGGTCTGTCTCAGCAGCCTATAATTTTAACCATTGTGCTCCATGGCCTATTTTGAACTCAGTTCATCAAACAGCTATTCAATTAATCTCTCTTAAGAGTTTTCACAGATTTTAAGCACTTCTTTTCTTGGTTTGGCAATAACTTATTAGCCTGGTGCAAATGTATTTTCAGGTTTTGCATTGATATTGGAATACATTTTCAAATAAATGTGGTTATGTTATCCATCATTTTAATGTGCATTTCTTGCTTTATGTTTTTTTGCTAAATGACTTATTACTTGCTCTTTACTTTGTTTTAGACCATGGAAGTGATGTTAGACAAAAAGCAAATTCAAGTGATTTTCTTATTCGAGTTCAAAATGGGGAGTAAAGCAGTGGAGACAACTCAACAACATCAACAACACATTTGGCCCAGGAACTGCTAATGAACGTATAGTGCATTGGTGGTTCAAGAAGTTTTGCAAAGGAGACGAGAATCTTGAAGATGAGAAGCATAGGGGTCAGCCATCAGAAGTTGACAACAACCAACTAAGAGCCATCATTGAAACCAATCTCTTACAACTACATGAGAAGTTGCTGAAGAACTCAGCATGGACCATTTTACAGTCATTTGGCATCTGAAGCAAATTGGAAAAGCGAAAAATCTCAGTAACTGGGTGCCTCATCAACTGACAGCAAATCAAAAAAATCCTCATTTTGAAGTGTTGTCTTCTCTCACTCTATGCAACGAGTTATTTCTTGATCAGATTGTGACATGTGACGAAAAGTGGATTTTATATTACCACTGGCAATGGTTGGACTGAGAAGAAGCTCCAAAGCACTTCCCAAAGCTAAAGTTGCACCAAAAAAAAGGTCATAGTCACTATTTGATGGCCTGCTGCCATTTTGATTCACTGTAACTTTCTGAGTCCCAGCAAAATCATCACATCTGAGAAGTATACTAATCAAATTGATGAGATGCACCGAAAACTATAACGCCCGAGCTGAACAAACTGGGTTATGAACTTTTACCTCATCTGCCATATTCACCTGACCTCTTGCCAACCAACTACCATTTCCTGAAGAATCTTAACAACTTTTGCAGGGAAAATGCTTCTGCAACCAGCAGGATGCAAAAAATGCTTTCCAAGAGTTTGTTGAATTGTGAAGCTTGGATTTTTACTCTACAGGAACAAACAAACTTAACTTTTCATTGGCAAAAATGTGTTGATTATAATGGTTTCTATTTTGATTAATAAAGGTGTGTGTGAGCCTAGTTATAATGATTTAAAAAGCAGAGACATTATTAAAAAGCAGAGACATTACTTTGCCAACAAAGATCCGTCTCATCAAGGCTATGGTTTTTCCAGTAGTCATGTATGGATGTGAGAGTTGGTCTATAAAGAAAGCCGAGTGCTGAAGAATTGATGCTTTTGAAGTGTGGTGTTGGAGAAGACTCTTGAGAGTCCCTTGGACTGCAAGGAAATCCAACCAGTCCATCCTAAAGGAGATCAGTCCTGAATATGATGCTGAAGCTGAAACTCCAATACTTTGGCCATGCAATGCAAAGAACCAACTCATTGGAAAAGACCCTATGCTGGGAAAGACTGAAGGTGAGAGGAGAAGGGGACCACAGAGGATGAGATGGCTGGATGACATCACCAATGCAATGGACATGAATTTGAGTGAACTCCGGGAGTTGGTGATGGACAGGGAGGCCTGGCATGCTGCAGTCCATAGGGTCACAAAGAGTTGGACACAATTGAGCAACTGAACTGAACTGATAATGATTTAAAATTCAAGGTCCAAAACTGCAGTTACATTCAAACCAACCTAATAATTTTGAAGCCATATACACACAAACTCAAACAGAGAAAAAAAAAACTAAAAGATGCTCCTGATAGAGACTTTGTAGTTGCCCTTCTTGGCTATGGGTGGTTACACCTGATCTACAAACACATGACATCCACCCGAACCCACCTATAGAAACACATTCTGAAGAGGGAAAACTCGAAATGCTCAGACTGTGGTCCTGAATTCACTTATGAGTGCTTGATTTTAGTGAATTTACCCAGTTTTTCTACGTGGATTTTACTCAGTATAGTTCAATATAAATGCTTCCAGACAGTCCCCAAGACAGACTTCTTCACTGTAGTTGTCCATGAGTTTCACTCAGAAGAACCTCATATAACAGCAGCATAGCTCAGATACCAGGCTGGTCAATCAGCTCAAGAGTCCATCCCTCAGCACATCCCGCCTTTAAGATCTGCTGGTTGAGTGTGCTATGTTCCAACACTGCCTTCCAAATAGACCGTTTATAAAAAGAAAGTTGCTGCTCCTAGGGCATGCAAACATGGTCTAGCTCCTAGTGCCTGGCAAAGCTTCCATGCAACAGATTTTCTGTTTAAAACAAACAAAAATGAACATTTTCCCATTATTGCCTCAGATTCTTCCATTTTCCCCATATTTTCTGAAATGTATTAGCTGAGAGATGAAATTACACATTTCACATTTTAGTGTGAAACATGCTGGAATGAAACAGCCAAACATTTTCTATAGACTCAGTCAGTTCAGTCGCTCAGTTGTGTCCGACTTTTTGTGACCCTGTGGACTGCACGCGCCAGGCTTCTCTGCCTATTGTCAACTCCCGGAGCGTGCTCAAACTCATGTCCATCGAGTCAGTGATGCCATCCAACCATCTCAACCTCTGTCGTCCCCTTCTCCTCCCACCTTCAATCTTTCCCAGCATCAGAGTCTTTTCCAATGAGTTGGTTCTTCACACCACATAGCCAAAGTATTGGAGTTTCAGCTTCAGCATCATATTCAGGACTGATTTCCTTTAGGATTGACTGGTTGGATCTCCTTGCAGTCCAAGGGACTCTCAACAGTCTTCTCCAACACCACAGTTCAAATGCATCACTTCTTCGGCACTCAAGCTTTCTTTATTGTCTAATTCTCACATCCATACGTGACTACTGGAAAAACCATAGCTTTGACTAGACAGACCTTTGTTGGCAAAGCGATGCCTCTGCTTTTTAGTGCTAGAGAAAAAGCCTGCCATCTTCCTGGACAGACATGGAAGTTAGTACCTTAGAATCAATTCTTAACTATGTTAAAGTTTTGAGTCTTGGTCAGTTTCCAAGCGTGGGGAATTGGCTTTCAGCAACCTGGAATGGAGAGGTCCACTGCCCCCAGGCACAAGGTACACTGCTTAACTGAGGCCCATTGCAGTCCTAACCAGTCAGACTCCAGATTAGAACAAATCCAGATATGCCTATTTTCACTTCACTTGCCCAGTGGTTGGAAATGCTTAATCTCAGACTATGGAAGGAGCCTGACCAAAGCAACTTTAAAATATATCAAAGGTGTGTGTGTATATGTGTATTTTTTGCTGTGTCTATTACGCGCGTGTGTGTGTGTGTGTGTGTGTGTGTGTGTGTGTGTAGAAAGGGGTCTGAGGCATGGATCTTTCTAATGTGGTTATTTAAATCAACTCTCTCATATAATAGAGCACCAGATGGTGCTACAAAAATGAGGGGAAAGAGGCTCAGTGTATATATGTCACAGTAGCTGTACTGGCCTGCATTCAAATGATAAACATTTGAATCACTCCAGTTTATAGTTCTGCTTAAATTTTTTGTTAATATGTTAATGTAAAATGCAAATTTACACGTAGGATCCTAATAAAATGCATAAATAATTGGATTTTACAAGAGAAACGGAAATTAAGGATAATTACATCCGGCTCTCATTTTAAAGGTGAAGTCAAGAATTAAATCAAAATGCAGAGAAGTTGAGTGACTTGCTAAAGGTCTTATAGGAAATTAATGGTAAAACTGTGATTAGAATATGGGTTCTCTGACTCCATGTTCAATATATTATTTCCTCTATCACATGTAACAGATTCAGAAGCAAAAATAAATTTATGTCAGATATGCTCAATTCTCAATACAATTTTGCAACAATGTTTTAATAAACATGCTTCCTGATCTCAAACTTGAGGCAAGAGGCTAGCTGAGTCCATTAAAACAAACTGCTTGATTTAAAAACCAAAACCAAAAACAAAAATTTAGATCTCTATCACACCAAAAAAAATGTTTAGAAGATCATATTCCAGAGGTAAATAAATAAAATTTTCAGTTTTTGAGGACATGAAGGCACATTAAGAGAACTGAATGTTCCAGACTATGGATTAAAAACAAACTACCAACTATAGGGTGTACCTGTTCATGGTAATTTGAAATTTATTTTAAGGTTTCTCGACTGAAGCGACTTAGCAGCAGCAGCTACTGAGATATTATTGGGAATAATTACTAAAATACATGATTTTTCTTAGGTTTAATAAAATCTCCTTTGATATACAGTGTGGGCATACACAGACTGGCATTTGTAACCAAATTAAGATGATGGCAGCCAAGAGGACTGAATGTGGGGCTACTGGCTACTGAGACAGAATTCATTCTAATTTTTAGAGTAGATCATTTCTGGTTTTGAAGGGATTGTATTAATATTATTAGTTTATTCGTTGTAAAGTAACCTTTGGGTCATAAGCAACTTCAAAACAAACGAGAAATCTACACCTGATGTTATCTTTTATTTTGATTCCACATCAGCAGGGGCAGAGAGATTTTATTTCTAGGACTTTTCAGGGAGAACAGGTGACTAGTGGAGCTGAAGGTGTGATCATCCTGCCAAATGCTACAGTATTGTGTTCTTGCAATTTTTGTGTCCTGCTGTGACACTTTCTAGGAAGTGAACAAGATGAATAACAGCTTCCACAAAACTCCATTGGCTCTGGAAATGGAATTAGGGCTCCTTCCAATTTTCTTCATGATGTTATAAGCAGATGAATATTTTAAAAATGACTGTTGAAGGAGATCAAGCTACAGCTGCTCTACCACGTTAAAATGTAAGCAAGTCAGTTAGTTTGTTGTTGAACCTCTCAGAGTTGCCAATAGATCATTAGAAATGCCTCCATTATATTAAGTGGAAAATAAGCTTATTGATCTAATGAATGTCCATTCATTTTGACATTTTGAGAGTAGATTCTCAAAACCCTTTGAAATAAGTAGTACACTGGTTGTAAAAATTTGGGCTACCTTTACTTGGGACTTCCCTGGTGGCTTAGATGGTAAAGCGTCTGTCTACAGTGCGGGAGACCTGGCTTCAATCCCTGGGTCAGGAAGATATCCTGGAGAAGGAAATGGCAATCCACTCCAGTACAATTGCTTGGAAAATCCCATGGACAGAGGAGCCTGGTAGGCTACAGCCCATGGGGTTGCAAAGAGTCGGACATGACTGAGTGACTTCACTTTACTTGGGATAAATGCTAACAAAACAATGTATCCCATTACATCAGTGGTTTTCAAAATTCAATCTATTCATTTGCATAATTCACCATGTTCAATAATATTTTCATAACCCTTTGTGTTTCTCAAATGGGTGGAGATGCCTGGACCTTACCCAGACATAGTCTCCACCAAGGCGGTGAAAGAGTGAGGAGGTGTTTCTCTTCCCCCGATTCCTACTCTATTAAAAAGTACTGTTCTAGATGATTCCTCCAAAAATATTCAAGATTTTGAACCTGGCTTTTAAAAAGGATTTTTACTTAGTGTGAATTAACCATTGTTTTGAATACTAGCAATGTGTTCCTCATGTAGTAGGTAAAAACAATTGCCAAAGATCATTTAAACAGTGAGAGTATTGACCAACTCTAATGTATTATGTGCCTCAGAATGCTTCCTGGTCTGATTACCTACCCAGACCTATTGAAAACAAGGAAGGGTGGAGACTTCACTGGGAATGATTCATGGATATTCAATTAGTAGGTTTTGGTTGAAAAAAAAATGTATTTTGATCATAAGCAATTGCTGTTTCAAAGAAAGGTGTGGAGGCTATATTAAGACATTAACATCCAAATCTACTAGATAAATAGATCTAGTTATCTATTTTCAAAATCTTGTGTTTGTGTGTCAGTAGGTATGTGGGGGATATGTTTTAAGTAAGCCAAATCAAACCATTATTGTGTACCCTGACTTAACAACCTACAGAAAAATTCCTTAACTAAAGTTGTTAAAGGTAAACTGTGGTGGGCATTAAAAAATGTCAACAGAATAAAAATTTCCTGAAAATACAGTGAATTGTTTCTTAACAATTAAGAAGGGTAAGAATGCTAAAGATGTGTAAGGAGACTGGAATATCGGAATTAGGCTGAGTTAAAATTCTTGCTTTTTATATATACATATATATATATACAGATGTGTGTGTGTTTGTGTATATATAATATTAGACAATTTACCTAACATCTTTGAAGTTCAGTTTCTTAATCTAGAAAATGGGAATAGTATATATGCATTACAAAGAGATTATAAATACTAACTGGAAGAAAGAACCCAAGGCTTTGGCAAATAATAGGTGCTTAACTTAACCTATGTTGTCAAAATCAGTAATTATTAATTGGCACTTGGCAACAAAAATGATCTGGAGAAAATTTTTACATACACATGCCCTTGGTCCCATGACAGGAGAATCTAAGTTCAAAGTGGGATTTGTGTGTTTGGAGAAAGCCCTCCAGACAATTCTCATGCACATCTTTGGTTAAGAATGACTAGTTCCAATTAATTTTAATCTCTTCATTGGATCACTGGATGTGTTAATACTTATGGGATGTGATTGGGTTGTCATGCAGTGATCTGCTACTTAAGAACTTTCTCCTAGCCAAGAGTCCCAATGTGGTTTAAGTCTCTCCAAGGCCCACATTTAACTTGGGGTTTGGGGAAAGACAAATGGGATGCTTTCCCAGAATATTTCAGCACAATGTAGCTCAAATAACTTAAGTGGATTAGTATGCATAATAGTGCCTATGTCTGTTTAGTGAGTAGTTCAATTAACTGGATCATAGAACTAATGGATTAAAAGTTTGATGTTCACTGAGGCTTTTGACTTTTCTCTGCTTCATAGTCCTTGGCCGCTTAAAACATTATCACATGAAAGAATCAGGAAAGAGAGTATCTAGATCCACAGATCCTACTGAAATCACTAGAAGAGTTAAATATTAGCAAGAAACAGTTTTATTCAGTATTCAATTTGAAGGTGTTTTTTTTTTAAACTCTTAAGATGTTGCATATCTGAATGAGATATTCCTAAAATATTAGGGTGTGAAAATGATTCTCTTTATAAAATTGAAAAAAAAAAAAACTTCAGTAGAAAAAAACTCAGTGTGTGAGGTGGATAAACTTCAAACCTGCTAGTCAGAGATACAAAAAATATCTATGTCTACCTCATGTTGCCAAGGAGACTGTGTAAACAGACTAAAACAAAGAGAAGTGGCTGGCAACAAGGCTAATGTGGAAAACCTCTTCATTGTTGTGTGGCATGCTTCTTTTCAGAAAAGCAGGAAAAGGTGGCAGGCAGAGAGGGAGAAAAACAAGAATCGAAGCGTCTTTCTTCCAAAGAGGGCCATCAGCATCCCTGGGGGATGAACCTGGCTGGCCGAGGTCAAATCGTATTAAGTTACTTGGAAATAAAGCTTAGAAGCTCTGTGCGTTGTCTCATGATTCCCTTAATATGTTACCCCCTGTTCTCTGATAAGCTGTGTGAGGAGGCAGACTCAGGGGATCTTTTCATTCAGACACTCAAGCTCTGTTTATTTTGGACTTCCCAGGCAGGAGGGAACACCTGGAAGGTCATGAAGAGAGTAAGCAACTGAGTGTGTGACGGGGTCACCTTTAACAATGAAACACCCACACAAGAGGTCTCATGTGACTCACATCTCTTTACCCTTTTAGAAGTATATCTAATCCAACCATATATCCAAATAAGTACTTCCCCTTCATTAGCTTCATTTAGTCAGCAAATACAGGGCAAAATGTCTGTAGTGCATGATATAGAAAGATGCTCTCATTAAAAGTTTTAGTGAGAAAAATTTTGTTTTACACCACTATATATATAAGTATGATTACAGATCTGCAAAACTCTTTAGCAAATAATGAATAAGTAGTTAATGGCCATTAATAATGGATGTGAAAATTACAGACTGTTGGTTTTTTTTCCCTTCTTTTTCATCTTCAAGTTTTCTATTATGTACCTATATGACTTTATTCATATGAAAAGAATTTAATAGTTTATGAACATGAATCTGGTTTCAGTTGCTGAACTTTGTAATGTATTCTTTTATAGAGTTTGAAATGAGCATGGGTAACTGACAAAATCAAGATATAAAACAATTCTTTCTACTGTTGTTAAGTTTCTTGGCAAGATTATTTTTTTAAAGAAAATGTCTTTTTTATTGTGTCTTTTCAAACTTGTCATCTTAGAAGTTGCTTGTTTTGAAGGGAGATAAAGTAAAATTGCAAACCAGCCTTATTTTATTGGAAAGTTTCCACTCAAATCAGAGGGCAACTGTTAGCATTCATAGTTACAGTTTAAAAGAAAAAACTCTTTCCAACTGCTAAGTCATCAACAGATTAAAAATAGAAGACTGGGGTCTTAAGTCATTTATTTACATTGTGAGGGTTAAAACAAACCACTTAATAAGAAGGTAGTCAAGAGTCAGTGTTCAAAGTAGGCATATTGAATCAATAACTTCTTTTTCTATTAAACTCCTCCTAACTTGAGTTGTTAAATATGTGCCTTTTTTTTTACAGGCTGCTATAATGATGTATCAAGCAGCCTCTTCAGAAAATTCATGAGAAAACATGAAACTAAATGCAGCTGAGAGTTACTGTCTTGAAATCTCAAAAATATCACTTCTTTATAGAAATGGGTATAAAATTTGTTTATTTCATATTTCCCCCAGAAAACTGAGTTTCAACGAAGATATATGCTTCAAGGTAATGCCACCCTACCTTGGTCTAGCTGGTCCCTAGAGTGGGTAAATTTATCAGATTCTCCCAGATTTCTAGGAGACCATGAATGCCAGCCAGCATATTTGTTTCTGTTCATTTTCACAAGATTGACAGGCTCATTATGTTAATATTGACATCTCCACTTGAGAGCTCATACTGTGCAATTGTAAATTTGCATATGATAATGAGCAGATAATTATATCAAAGAGTGAACATTTGGACTGATGTGCAAGGCACCATTTAATTATAAGAACAGCAGGCGACTGAGCCTTGTCATCGATTCTTCTATTCCTTCCATTTCCTCTCCTTCCAACTTGTACTTCTTCCTAGATTTCTCTCCTTCTCTACCTTTTTCTCCTCTTCCTTTCCTCCCCCAATCTCTTGATAAAAAAAAAACCGATCTTTCTCTCTCTTTTTTAAGCCATCGCTTTATGGCTACACTTGAAACAAGAATTCTTTCCTCCTGTTGGTTGACATCTGCAAATGTGAGAGAATGTGAACATGACAAACAACAAGGAATTAGAAATAAACTGCAATGGAACAGTGTCTCCTCTCTCCCCCCTCCACAGTGGAAATGATGATATCCTCACCATCTGTACCCTTGCAGTCTGTGAGTGGGCAGAAAACCAGCTGGAGATGCATCCCATGGCAGAGATCCAGGCCCTCAGCTTCTGGGAGGTCCTAGCAGCTCATGATGCCTCACAGCTATTGGACTATCTCTTGCCATGTACATTTAATGGGAAAACGTAAAATATTTCTCCTAACTGTTTTGTATAGAGAGGTTCTCCTACTACAAAAGGAAGTTGATATGAATGGAGGAGGGGATAGAGTTCTGGTCTGAGAGTCAGAGGACCTCAGTCCTTAGGGTCCTCCTTTTCCAAGTAGGAAATACTGGGTTTACTGCTTTCCCCCTCTGGGGTTTGATTTCTCATTTCTGAAGTGAGAGCTTTCAGCTCTAAAGTTCCATGATTCTGTTGGAAAATATGTGCAGAAATAAGAGAAGAATGAAAATAGTTGGAGGATGTATGTATTCTTTACTTTGGTTGACAGTCTACGTTGAGTGAAATATCACTGCACTACCAAAACATGTCTATCCTAGACTCTTCCCTTCAATTAGCTAAGGAAATGTGATTACTCTGAGCCTGAGAGACTTGTGCTAAAAAGACAGAGGCAACGATTCTATTTGGTACCTTCACTGATACCACCCTTGTGTCCATGTGTGTATCAGAAATGAAATTATGGCCATCAAAAAGAGAAAGGAGAGACAGTGGATGAAATGGTTACATAGCAAAACTGACTCAATGGACATGACTTTGAGCAAACTCTGGGAGATGGTAGAGAACAGAGGAGCCTGGCATGCTGCAGTTCATGGGGTTGCAGAGAGTCAGACACGACTTAGAGATTGTACAGCAGCCATCCCAGCTTGCAAACTGGAGAAACGGGGCTGACCGTCTGTGGGAACTGTTCCTGGTACAACACTGCAACTTTGAAATCCAACAGAAGCACAAGATGGGGATCCACATGGGAATATCTCTATGAAAAGCTGTCTGTGGGCTTGTGTGTGCTAAGTTACTTCACTGTGTCTGACTCTTAGTGACTCTATGGACTGTAGCCCAGAAGAGCCCAGCTTCTTTTGCCCATGGGATTCTCCAGACAAGAATACTGGAGTGGGTTGCTGCGCCCTCTTCCATGGAGATCTTCCTGAGCGAAGGATCAAACCTCCATCTCTTATGTCTCAGGCATTGGCAGGCAGGTTTTCTACCACCAGCACTAGCAGGGAAGTCCTCCCAAAACCATGAGATACACAACATTTTTATTCTATTCCTAGCATAAACATCCAAGGATACTGATTCCTCCTAATAAATGTCTTCTTATAACAGTCTTAAGGGACCTTCAAAATTCTACGGAAGAAGACAGGAGAGGCTATGGAATATAAAATCACTTTGGGGCTGGCTTCTCGGATTCTAATGGGGTGATTCTAATACACTTGAAAACCAAGGCTCATAGGCCAAGACACATGTTCACAAATTGGAGAATGTGTATTAGCTGTGTCGCTGTTGTTTAGTCACTAAGTCATGTCCAGCTCTTTTGCAACCCATGGCCATTAGGTTCCTCTGTCCATGAGATTTCCCATGCAAGTATACTGGAGTCGGTTGCCATTTCCTTCTCCAGGGGATCTTCCTGACTCACGGGTCAAACTCACGTCTCCTGTGTTGGCAGGCAGATTCTTTACTATTGAGCCACCAGGGAAGCCCATATTAGTTATGACCTAGCTCTATATGTGTATATATTTATGATAAAAATGCCAAAATGAACATAGAAGACAAACTGTTTTTCAAAGGCTTCATAATGCAAGTTATTATCTACCATCTAAAGGGTTCTATTGGATATATTTAGTATTCTTTTTTCCTTTCTATTAAATTATATGTTCCCTTTGGGTCACATGTTTGCTTTATAAATGGGCTTGGTGGCTTTTTGTGTGTTTGTTTTTGACATTATTCAACACTTTCTGATGCTGAGGCCAGACATTCAGGGAAAAGCAAAACATCTGCAGAGAAGCCTGAAGGCCTAGCCTAAGTTCTGAGCTGGGTTCTTCCAGAATGTTTTCTCAGAACACCCCCCAGGCCTACTGGATATATAAGGTTAAAGACACTTCCTGTATCCACAGGGTTGGGCATGTTGGCTCAATTCCTCTAAACCGCCACGTGGGATCTGGGGGCCTATCACACCCTCTGATGCCTTTCCCTCCCTGCTGCTTGGGCAGCAGTGTTGGGGAGGTGGGGACAGAACACTTCTGCAACTGAGGATAGTAGACGACCCTAACCCATATTTAGTCCCAGAACCTCTGCAGCTCCATCTGCCAAAATATGGAGCTGAGTTCAGAAAAAAATTATATATGTCTATAAACTATATATGTGTATATATATTACCTGTATATGTATACAAATACATCTATATATTCATAGGTTCCACCTCAATCTTATAGTTTGCTACATATACAAACTATATTATTTGTATATACTACATATGTGCATATATAAACTATATATGTATATATATGTATATTGCATATACATACATATATGCATGTATATAAATACATGTTCAGTTCAGTTGCTCAGTCGTGTCCAACTCTTTGCGACCCCATGGACTGCAGTACGCTAAGCTTCCCTGTCCATCACCAACTCCCAGAGCTTACTCAAACTCGTCCATTGAGTTGGTGATGCCATCCAACCATCTCATTCCCTGTTGTCCCCTTCTCCTGCCTCCAATCTTTCCCAGCATCAGGGTCTTTTCCAACAAATCAGTTCTTCGCATCAGGTGGCCAAATTATTGGAGTTTCAGCCTCAGCATCAGTACTCTTGCCTGGAAAATCCCATGGATGGAGGAGCGTGGTAGGCTGCAGTCCATGGGATCGCTGAGGGTTGAACACGACTGAGCAACTTCATTTTCACTTTCATGCATTGGAGAAGGAAATGGCAGCCCACTTGAGTGTTCTTGCCTGGAGAATCCCAGGGATGGGGGAGCCTGGTGGGCTACTGTCTGTGGGGTCGCACAGAGTCAGACATGACTGAAGCGACTTAGCAGCAGCAGCAGCAGCCTCAGCATCAGTCCTTCCAATGAATATTCAGAACTGATTTCCTTTAGGATGGACTGGTTGGATCTCCTTGCAGTCCAAGGGACTCTCAAGAGTCTTCTCCAACTTCACAGTTCAAACGCATCAATTTTTCAGCGCTCAGCTTTTTTTATAGTCCAACTCTCATATCCATACATGACTATCAGAAAAACCGTAGTTTTGACTAGATGCATCTTTGTTGGCAAAGTAATGTCTCTGCTTTTTAATATGCTGTCTAGGTTGGTCATAGCTCTTCTTCCAAAGAGCAAGTATCTTTTAATTTCATGGCTCCAGTCACCATCTGCAGTGATTTTGGAGCCCCTCAAAATAAAATCTGTCAATATTTCCATTGTTTCTCCATCTATTTGCCATGAGTGATGGGACTGGATGCCACGATCTTAGTTTTTTGAATGCTGAGTTTTAAGCCAGCTTTTTCACTCTCCTCTTTCACTTTCATCAGGAGGCTCTTTAGTTCCTCTTCACTTTCTGTCATAAGGGTGGTGTCACCTGAGTACATGAGGTTATTGATATTTCTCCGGGCAATCTTGTTTCCAGCTTGTGCTTCAACCAGCCTGGCATTTTGCACAATGTACTCTGCATATAAGTTAAATTATCAGACTGACAATATACAGTCTTGACATACTCCTTTCCCAATTTGGAACCAGTCTTTTCATTCATGATTCTCACCCTGAATCTTATAGTTGATACAATCCTTTTAGCTATGTTCTAGCTGGGGAAAATTATTTGCTGATCTTAGCTCATTTTAAAGAACTCCAGTGTACTTTGGAGGCTTCCTAACACACCACTGTACTTCTAAATATTTCAGAAAACCTTTTTATATATACCATAAGGGAGCATCTTTTAAACAAGTTCTCAAACACACAGCTCTTAAACAGATGATGACATCTGACCCACTATGTCCCTGATATTTACTTACTATTAGCTCCTGGAAGAAAATTAGAAAATCAGAGGCAAACTACGACAAAACTCCTGTAAAAAAGCAATGACAACTGTCAATGAGCTCTTTATTACTCTTTCTGTGACCTTTTCATCTTTTTAGACCCTCGTCACAGGCAGCCTAATGATGGCAGGACAATCATCAAGGAAGTCTCAGAGAAAGGAAACTGATTATTGAGATAGCCACTATTTTCAAGAGCATAATCAGATCACATTATGCCAACACTCCCTCTGACACAATCTAGTCTTTACTGGAGTTAATTAAAGCAATTAATTCCGTCCTCTTTCAAAGCAGAATGATTACACAAATAGATAATTTTCTAATCCATACCCATAAGGCATGTTGATTTCTCTGCAGTTTGCTCAGTATGCCAAAGAATCTAACTGAACTAAATTACCCCTGTTCTTTATATGACCTTTCAGAAATTCTCCATCAAATTTTCTGCTTTGTTTTCCTCTCTGGTTGGATAGCAGAACCACATTCGTACATGGACATAGGACTCCAAGGTTAATTAAGCCTTTTGCCCAGCAAAGATAGGTGATGCCCACCTATGACGACAATGACAGTTTGCCACAGGTCTTCAGGAGAATGGTAGGTGAACGCACTGACAGTCACTGCATAGCTTTCTGCAACAACAATTTCCCTGCGTGGGTGATGCTGACGATAATTAGGCAAACAGAATGCCAAACAATTGTAAGAAAGGCTGTCAAACATTTTTTTTATTCCCTGCACAAGTCTGTGAATTATCATCACAGAAAAAGCACATTAAAAAAAAATCTTGAAACAGTGACATTTCGTTCAAATTACAACCCAGCTTCTCTGACTGCCTGCGGACTGACATCTCCAGTGTCGGAAGTAATGCTCGGCAATTTGTTACCCCCAACTGAGCAGGTCTCTGGAGTGGGCTCCAGCCACTGCTAGGAAGAGCTGATGTGCTAAGAGCAGGAGCAAAGGATCTCTCAGTGCATGGGATAACAACTGCCTTCAGACATCAAAATAAAATACCCAACACTCATATTTCCTTCTTAGATTCTTAGGGTCACACTGATTCTCAAACATGATATATTGTCTTCTGCCCCAAGGCTCCTACCCATCATCTCTTTGTCCTTCTTCACCAAAGATCCCATTTGGGGTTCTGGACTTGGTCAAAGTGCATTTTAAGGGTTCTGATTTTTCAATAGAAAACCAAATTTCCTGATGATACCCCCACTGGTTATAATTGAACCAGCAAGAAAAAGAAATGGAAAACAGTTTTCATCTAATCTACTTTCTTTAGAGTTTGGCATAGTTTGAGGGCTACATTCTTATACATTGAGAGAAGTACTGTAAGATGTTCTTTCAGAGATGTGCTATAAATATACAGATGTAAGGTGCTAATACTATTGTTTTGTAAAATGGCTATGGGCCGTCTCTAAATTAGTTCAGTTCAGTTCAGTCGCGCAGTCGTGTCCGACTCTTTGCGACCCCATGAATTGCAGCACACCAGGCCTCCCTGTCCATCACCAACTCCCGGAGTTCACTCAGACTCACGTCCATTGAGTCTGTGATGCCATCCAGCCANAATTAGGTACCTGGATTGCTAAGTGTTTAAATGGACCTTGTGATCATTTAATCTACCTTTTCAGCTAATGAGGGAAAGCTCATCTATGTGGTTCCTTGTGGATATTCTAAGCTGGAATGTTTCCAAGCATGGGGAGGAGGAGCCCTTCCACTGCAAACACTTGGCTGCTAAAAGATCAAGGACCTGGATCTCCACGGTCTTCCACAGCCCCTCCCACTCCTTCCTCAACATTAAGATCCACTCAACCTGAACAGCTCCTACCTTCTAAATATTGTCTTGCTTTCTATATGGTACCTTGTTTGAATAGCAATTTCTTTCTACCCTGTTGTAAGAACTCCTTCCCATTCCTTTTCTCACCTTTTTTTTTTAAAATCTTTATACCTATAAGAGTACCTTTTCTTCTAGTGATCCTCTTTTGCTAGAGTTTAGACAGTTATTGAGTATCATCAGTATCTTCATTTTGTTTTGGTAGATTTTGATTTTCAGAAACAGACAATAGTCATTTTACTTGAAATATGGCAAATCATGTATGTTTGTTAGTGCACAGAGTAAATGAGCTTTAATTCTCCCTTGACCATGTTATTTTCTTCTAATAATTTTTCACAAACCATTAAATACCTCTTGCTGATTGTTGGCTGCCCAGGAACCCTCTTACTAGATTAATCCCAACTGGATGACCCTTAGGACTTTTCCAACCATATTTCCCACCAAAACGCACGTCTCATATCTTATGCCTAAGAAAGCTGATAGTGAATTGAATGGCCTCATTTAAACTAGGGTATTCACGACTTGTATCTAAATACTTTAATTTACTGCCACTCAATGAACATTTATACATCAACAGTGATTCATTTCCTTAGCCCAAGAAAGTAGACAGAGGTTTGATTCTCTTTCACACTTGTCTTTATATACAAATATGAATTATACCCTATAACCTGCATATCTAACTCTGAAATCTGTTTATCAAATGCAAACTATAAAGCAGTACCAGGTAAGGGATGTACTGCTGCTGCTGCTGCTGCTAAGTCGCTTCAGTCGTGTCCGACTCTGTGCGACCCCATAGACAGCAGCCCACCAGGCTCCCCCGTCCCTGGGATTCTCCAGACAAGAACACTGGAGTGGGTTGCCATTTCCTTCTCCAAGGCATGAAAGTGAAAAGTGAAAGTGGTCGCTCAGTCGTGTCCAACTGTTCGCAATCCCATGGACTGCAGCCTACCAGGCTCCTCCATCCATGGGATTCTACAGGCAGAGCTCACTAAAACCCATCTAACTCTGAAATCTGTTTATCAAATGCAAACTATAAAGCAGTACCAGGTAAGGGATGTACTGCTGCTGCTGCTGCTGCTAAGTCGCTTCAGTCGTGTCGACTCTGTGCGACCCCATAGACAGCAGCCCACCAGGCTCCCCCGTCCCTGGGATTCTCCAGACAAGAACACTGGAGTGGGTTGCCATTTCCTTCTCCAAGGCATGAAAGTGAAAAGTGAAAGTGGTCGCTCAGTCGTGTCCAACTGTTCGCAATCCCATGGACTGCAGCCTACCAGGCTCCTCCATCCATGGGATTCTACAGGCAGAGCTCACTAAAACCCATCTCAGCTACAACTCATCTCAGAACCACTCAAAGGTCTACAGCCTGGAAGGGGAAATCCATGGGTATCAACTTAGAAGATAAAGAACAGTTTCATGACCAACATTATCAAATCAATTTTTAACATTTCTATCCTACTCTGACCTAGGAAGGCCCAAAACAAAAGCATTAGCTGTAAAGATCAAATTAAATAATTTTCTTTTAGAATTCCCTCTTGCCAAAGTTGATGACTGAATAAATTCAGGACAGATAAATTTATATAACTTATACCCAGAGTCACTGGAGGCAAGGTAATACAAATTCACACTTCCAATAAATCAGATGTCAATGCTTTATACCATACATAAAGATGTTATACCATATATAACCACCATCTCTGAAACACAGTGGCTCATATTATACATCTGGATCCATTCAGGCAAGAAAGAGAGCCATATAGTTTTCTCTCACTCAGAGTCAGACCCGAGAGTGCATGGCAAATATTTCAGAAATCAAAGTTTCTTCAAGAATTTTCCATCTTGTTTCCATCCGGAAAATAAAAAGGGGAGGCGGTGGATATCCTAACACAGCCACAGCTGGGAATATAGTTTGGTGAATATATAGGAAAGAAGAGAGATGAAGGACTCTTATATATTTTTCTTTACAATGTGAATATGTTGAGCATAAAAAGATCACAACAGAACCAAGTAAAATTGGCTCTTGTTGTACTTTGGGAAATATTGGCTCTGAGGATTTTCTTCCATAAAAAGGTGGGCTGTTCTATCACACTAACTGGAAGGCCAGTCTGGGGTGTGCTCACTGGTGTGTCAAGATCAATTACCCCTGCGGAGTTTCTCTTCTGCACGAAACAGGGGAAAGCCAGGCCATCCGTATTCTGTACACACACTAACAGCTTGTGCTTGCAGAGACTATCATTTTTCAGCTCCTTTCAGATTCTATTTGTTGGTTATTTTCCTCTTTGGCAGAAAAGGTTTCTCCTCAGTACTAAGCAAGGGCACCAATCTAACAGAATATACTGGAAACTGCCCTACTGGCCTTTTGCTAGGGTTCTACTGGAGTTGAAGTGCTCACACAAAATGGGACAGAAGTTTTAGGGTGCTCTGGGGTGACTTCAATCCCAAGGTCTCACTCAGTTGACTTGATTTCCTGCTCTTAGAGATGTAGGCCATGCTAGTTTGGGATGGGAGGTCTGGTAGACCCTGATTATGAGGCAGTTTTTACATCAGCCCTTAGAAGATCCTGTGCTATCCTGAATGTCAAGTTACTGTGGCTTCATTTATGAGCAGGTGTGGATGAATTATTTAACAGGAAAAGGTGGGAGTGAACACTGCATGGTAATGCAGTTCAATAATAAGAGCGAACGTTTTGTCTCACGGGTTCCTTCCTAAGACAAAGAGAATATGTGATGGGGCAGGTATCAAGGGATTTGGGGATAGCTAAAAGATCATTCCTTAAACAATCTTATCAAAGTTTATGATTTTGTATTCTTTTGGCTAGTATCTATTTAGTGCTTTCTCCATAAGTAAATTGGAAGCTCCCTGAGTACCAGCAATGTGGCTGCTCTGTTCCTTACTATATTGCCAATACCTACTATAGTTTTTGGCACACAGCAAGAAAGGACAAATAAATACTCTGTCTCCTTTAAACCAATAGTTACCATTCTTCTCCAAGTAAGACGTTGGTACGGATTTTCTTGAGCTTGATGATGATCAAAGCCAACATTGGAATGGAGATTAGCTGGTAAATGTGGTCTTTGATCTATTGGAAATTCTGGTAATATCTGACTTGGATATCAAATGAGTATATTCTATTATGTCCTAGACCTTGTGGTAAAAATTGTTTATTATAAATTTTTTAGGTTGTAAAATTAAAAAAAAAAAACCTTGTTTTAAAGAAAAATATAATAGCATCCATTTGTTCATTGAAAAAATATTTTCTAAGTCTCTACACTGTGTTAAGAACTATTCTGGATTTATGGTGAATATGAAATCAAGATTGCCGGGAGAAGTATCAATAACTGCAGATATGCAGATGACACCACCTTATGGCAGAAAGTGAAGAAGAACTAAAAAGCCTCTTGATGAAAGTGAAAGAGGAGAGTGAAAAAGTTGGCTTAAAATTCAACATTCAGAAAACTAGGATCATGGCATCCGGTCCCATCACTTCATGGCAAATAGATGGAGAAAATGGAAACAGTGACAGATTTTATTTTGGGGGGCTCCAAAATCACTGTAGATGGTGACTGCAGCCATGAAGTTAAAAGAAGCTTTCTCCTTGGGAAAAAAGCTATGACCAACCTCGATAGCATATTAAAAATCAGAGACATTACTTTGCCAATAAAGGTCCATCTAGTCAAAACTACAATTTTTCCGGTAGTCATGTATGGATGTGAGCTGGGCTATAAAGAAAGCTGAGCACCAAAGAATTGATGCTTCTGAAGTGTGGAGCTGGAGAAGACTCTTGAGAGTCCCTTGGACTGCAAGGAGATCCAACCAGACCATCCTAAAGGAAATCAATCCTGAATATTCACAGGAAGGACTGATGCTGAAGCTGAAATTCCAATACTTTGACCACCTGATGCAAAGAGCTGACTCACTGGAAAAGACTCTGATGCTGCGAAAGATTGAAGGCAGGAAGAGAAGGGGACAGCAGGGAATGAGATGGTTGGATGGCATCACCAACTCAATGGACTTGAGTTTGAGTAAGCTCCGGAAGTTGGTGATGGACAGGGAAGCCTGGCATGCTGCAGTCCATGGGGTCACAGAGTCAGACACAACTGAATGACTGAACTGAACTGGCAGATGGGTTGCTCATGGAATTTTCACTATAGTAATGCATCTGTCACTGAACTGGTGGGCATAAAGGCCAAAACAGCAGTTTAGGCCAAACTGTTCTACACAAATGATATGAGACCAGAGAGATTAGCTAAATATTGTTCATATAATAGTTCTCCTGCCAGAACATTTACCAACTAAGCTGGGAAGAGGTGAATCTGGAAGCAGAGAATGAAGTGGGGAAAGAGGTACCCAAGGATCATGAAGGGATACTGTTTTCATCAAATGGCCCTCCTGTAATTCCAGAGAAGGTAAAACATTTAAGCATTGAAATGGCTTCATGAGGCAACACCAACTCCAAAGTGGTTCTACAGTTTGAACATCCCTTAGTGAATGACTTGAGGTTTGAATGACCTACAGAGCAGGCTCAAAGCATAGGTTGGAGACTCAGCTGACAAAGATAATTTAAGTCATGCCTTTACTATTTGCTGGCTGATTCATGAGAAAGTTTCTTAACCTTTCTAAGCATCAGTTTTATCTGTAGAGTGGTGATAACAAAACTGACGTTATGGGGTCACTGTGAATACAACATCAAATAACACACTGCACCGTTAGCATGGTAAGTGACATAGCAGCTGAATTAGTGTTAGTTATTATTAAACAGAGAGAGAGAACATATTACATTAATGATTAATCACAATACTGTGATTCATAAAAACAGTATACATAATTTGTAGGTAAGAAAATTGAGGCTTAAAGGGGTAGAACATTAATAGCTTCATTGCGTCTAGGATTCAGGGAGGATTTATATTTCACCTTCCCCTTAAATTCTGACATGGCAACGTGACTTGCTGTAACTAATGAAATGTACAAGAGAGAAGCATGTGTTGGTTTTGGGTGGAAGCCTTTAAAAGCCACTTTCCCTTCCCTGTACCATCACAGTGATGTTCCAGGAAAAGGAATGTCCAAACCTTGAGTCCTGAGGTGAGGACAAGGAAGAGCAGAGCCCTCTGCTAATGATGCCGGACATACAGCATGTACAAGAAAGAAATCTCTGTTGTTTTAAGCCCCTGACATTTTTGGAGTTGTTTGTTTTATAGCAAAATCTGGTTATCCTATCTTACCCAAGATTAAAAACTATTCAGGTCTAGGATTCAAACTCAAGTCTTACGATATTAAGGCCAATCCTTATTGTATTACCTTACAGATATCCTTGTTGCTTCTTAGAAATAAAACACCCAGCGAGTGTTGTAGCATATCAACCAGTTTTCTCCAGGAGAAAACTGATGTTCCTGTTGATCTTATCCTTGGCTTTGAAATAATTAATTTTTTTTCCTACGGAGATAGAAAATTCTCCAAGAAAAGGTTAATAGAAGGTGACTAAAAAGTTGGAGAGAGGTGGACAAATAATAAAACTGGTTGGAAAGCTGTATTCATTTTGCTGAACTCTTTATTTCCTTTAGGTTCATGACCTGAAGATTACATGGGATGAAGGGTGGCCCTTATCAAAAGCCTGCAATTTTGTAGCTACAAAATCAATTTTTAAATGATTTATGTGGTGTTCTTCAGGACCAAAGGCAATACTTCATTCCCCTGTGGTACTCAGGCCACAGCTAAGATGTTGAAAAATGATTAATTTTTATTTACAGTAGGCCTCCCCTTATATATTACTGGAAACAAGATTTGAGAGCCTGGCATTTCTATAGCATGAAATTATTTACTGAGGGAAGTCTCAGGCAAAGAGAAGGAATAAATCTACTAAAAAACAAAGATCTCAACATATACTGAAAAAATCATTTGAAAACTTTTCTTAAGGCTATCTATTTCCATCTATTCAGTTTAACCCATTTTTCCATAAATGGGCCAAATCAACTTCCCAAGAAGAGTCACTCTTACGTCAAATCATATCACCACTAACCTTCAAAGTGAGAGGAAAGCTTAGAATTACTATAGTTTTTGTTTCTCCATTAGACTAAATCCATAAAGTTTCTAGATTGTGGTGCATGTAGCTTATTTAACTTCATTTGAGATAAGTGTTCTTTTTTAAAAACTGCTATAAGGATGTCTTCTCTGAGCTACCATATACAAGTATTTCTTTCTTTCAAAACTGCAGAAGACTGTATTTCCAGGCTTCCTACTTTCAACTTGCCAGCCTCAATTCAATATTAACATTACTCAGCACCTGAGAACCATCTCTACCCAGGACAAAGTTTACATTTTTCTCATCAACCACATCACCCTAAAACTCCTAGCCCCGAACTCTCAATAATTTGATAACAAGGGGCTTTTTAGTGTCTCCTTTGAGCCTTGGGAGCTTTAGGTTTGAGGTAAAAACTCTGAGTAGCATGGAGGGATATTAAGAACTACTTTGAGAACAGTGGAAAGAAGTCTGCCCATTGCTTCTTGACACGAGAAAGTGAGAAGGCTGTGGAGAATGGTGCCTGCCATTTTATTTTGTACTATTTTCTAGAACAAATTTTCTTAAGGGAAGAGCTAGGAGAACTTGGCTTGGCCAATTACCAGCACCACATTGGAGGCCATTCATAGATTTGTGTACACTGTGTACCACATGCTTTTCCTAAGTTCATTGAACACTTTCTCTTTGCTGGGCTAATGATTTTGGTTAAGCTGCAGGTAGAGGCCTATGGATCACTGTTCCCTGCATCATTAAGCACAGGCATGTCTCTCCAGTGGGTTGTGAATGGAATTAGTACTCTGCTTCTCTCTCACTAGCTTGGATGGTTTAAAAAGCATGCTAGCTCACCAGTAAATGACTTGAACTGATATGACTAAGGATAAACTATCCTGTCAATACAAGTTATTTATTAAGCCCTCCTGGAAGTAAAAGGTATATAAGCAAAGGGCAGAGGCTGAGGGCTTTCCTTTCTGTTTGTAGCTTTTTTTGTGTATCAAGTTCATCACTTACTGGCAAATTTTGGGAAGCCCATTTCATTAGGTTTGCTCTGTAAAAAGTGGGTAAAACTGCTTAAGATAGAGTAAAAATAAGAGGATTCCCCTACAATCATCAACTATTGAACACTTGCGATTATTAACTGGAACATAAAACAAGAAAACAAAAGAGTAACGGCTTTGCTGATGTGTTAACAAAATTCAGGATCCTTCCCTGCAGGTAAAAGATATGTTTGCTGAATCACTTAGATGATGTCTTATGTCTCCACATAACTTCACCCATAATCCTTATCCTTTGTAAGTGATGGAAGTGGACAGAATGCAGGAAGAATATATGGACTGCTATCCCAGAAATTTCATCACATTGAGTAATGCAGTGGGCTTGTCACACAGACAGATGACCAATTTTTTCTTTAACATTTTCCTGTCATGCCATTATTCCATGTATGAAGCCTTTCTTCGTAAGTCCTGTGGTTCTCTCTAACACCAATCCAGAGAAAGACACTAAATTCTCAACACACTGTAATGTAATTGTCTGCTTGGCCCCTCTCAGCTGTAAGTGCTATGAAAGTGGGGAACACGTACTTGACTGTGTTGCAGCAGCCACTGTGGTATCTGGTATCTGAGAAAAAAAATGATAGAAATGCACAGTACATGCATTAATTAAGTACCTACTATGGGGCATGTTGTGCTAGGCACTTCATGAATCATATTTTGAATTCTAACAACTCTAAAAGTAGAAACTTTTTCTCATATCATAGGAGAATAAACAGCTTCAGTGAGTTTCAGGTATGTGTCCAGGACACAGAGATTCTCCTACAATGATTCCCTCCTCTGTGATAATCAGGGCTCTCCCACACACTGTCCTATGAGTGTCCTGGGACCAGTCAGCAGGAAAGCATGAGGAGTGACAGCTTACCTTCCCCACTGAGCGCTTATCTCTTGGTCGAGAGGATGGGAGGGAGTAGGAAAACGAAATCAGGGAATTGTGGTGGGTGTTTCATATATTTTATCACACCGAACCTCGAAAATGAACTCATCATGCTGACATTGACAGTCTTATAATCAAGTGAAAGTCGGGCTTCCCTGTGGCTCAGCTGGTAAAGAACCTGCCTGCAATGCAGGAGACCTGGGTTTGATCCCTAGGTTGGGAAGATCCCCTGGAGAAGGGAAAGGCTACCCACTCCAGTATTCTGGTCTATAGAATTCCATGGAATGTATAGTCCATGGGGTCAAAAAGAGTTGGACTTTAATCAAATGAGTAATCAAAGGTTAGGAATACAATATCTCTTATATGTGGAATCTAAAATGTGATACAAATAAACTTATTTACAAAACAGAAACAGACTCACAGAGAAAATAGACTTATGGTTACCAAAGGGGAAAGAGGGTAGGGAGGGATAACTTAGGAGTTTGGGATAATCAGATGTAAACTACTACATATAAAAAGATAATAAGATCCTAATATAGCATACAGCACAGGGAACTATGTTCAATATCTTGTAATGACCTGTACATAAAAGAATATAACAAAGAATATACATATATAAGTGTATAACTGAATCACTCTGCTGTACACCAGAAACTAATATAACTATACTTCCAAAAAATTCAGAAAGAATAAATTACTTATCCCAAATTCCAGGCCATGCTGCATATGCTATGGGTGCTAACGATGAAATTTCCTAGGGCCTGCCCCAGACTCACTAAGGAGGAATTCCTGAAAAATAGGCCCAGGAATCTCCATTTTTAGCATTTCAATAAATAGTCCTTAACACAAACTCAAGTTTGAGAAATGCTGTACTGGTTCATCTGCCTCTAAATGTACATTCTTGGGGCAAGAAATTTTTCAGGCACTGGCACAACAGTCTATAAATAGAACTGTCCCTTTAGCAAACGTTAGGGTTGTCTTTGCAGCTCAGAGCACGGGGAATGCCTTGGTACCCCCCCATTAATGTTAATGGGAATCATGTGGTTAATTCTCTATACTTCAAGCTGAAAAGTGTTCTCTTTAGAACCAGGAGAGGCTATATTTAATCAAACCATCTGGATTCCTATGCACATGTATAAGGGCAAAAAATAGGTCACAGTTGGTAAACTACATTCTGGAAATTATTCCCTTGTATCAACAAACCCCAAAGTCTTGAGAGGGCTCCTCTCTCCTTGGTGAGTCACTCCCTTGGTGAGTGACAGCCCCAGAACCAAGAGAGGTCAGAGAGAGTGCAAACTTAAAGGAAAGGAGTTTCAGTAGCAAGGAAACACATAGAGCAAACATCCCCTAAAGATAGAAGTACAGAATAAAGTTGTTACAAACTATTAACCTCCTCAAATAACACACTTCAACTCCAAAATAACCTCACTTGCTGTTTAAGGAGCAGCATGCAATTAAGAAACACAATTCGGAGAGCACAAAAGCTTCAAATGGGAACTCAGGATATCCACGAGGCTTGCAGACACTCAAGTGCCTGTGAAAACCATGAGGACAATAGGTCTATGACCACAAAGAGAATCAGGGCACTTCACATAAAAGGAGCGGTGAGCCTTCACAAGCCTCAAAGAACTCAATTCTATTGACTGTTTCTATCGGCTTAGCCAAAAAAGATTGTTCGGGTTTTTCTATATGATGTTATGAAAAACCCAAATGGAAATTTTGGCCAATCCAATATAATATGAGAGATGCTATAGAACCACATGAGAAATTTTAAAGCAAGAAGAGGATTTATTGAGCTCAGTCTGAATGTGAACTTGAGCTCTGTCAAGCATGGGAGCAGAAAGCTACTGATTATAAGGGAGCCTGAGGGCCAGAGGGTACTTACTTCTGTAGGTTGGAAATCCTACACTGCTCTCTCACCAAAATCAAACTGTCAGCAGGGCTGTGTTCCTATCCAAAGGCACCAAGGGAGAATCTGTTCTGTTGCCTTTTCCACTTTCCAGAGTCCACCCATACTCCTCAGCTCATAGCCCCTTCCTCTGTCTTCAAAGTCAGCAATGTAGCATCCCTCTATTCTTCCACAGTCACATCTGCCTCTGACTCCAGACAGCAAAGTGTCTTTGCTTTTAAGGGCCCGCCCATGTGAATAGACAGGTTGTGTGTGTGTGTGCACGCACACACGGGAAAGGGAAGGGGCATTATTCTGCTGACCACACAGAGTAAGAGGTAGGTTCCCAGAGGTTCAAAGGCGCCTAGGTAGGAAGCTAGGAGGAGGGTATCTTTGTGGGCCTTCAGGTTAGGGCCATCTTTCCAGGATCTTTTAAGTATATAGTTCAGGCTGGTTTTCTATTCTTTTTTGGCTGATTGCGCAGGTTGCAGGATCTTAGCTCCCAACCAGGGACTGAACCCACACCCTGGGTAGTGAAAGCACAGAGTCCTAACCACTGGACTACCACAGAATTCCCTCAGGCTGGTTTTCTTTATTTTTTTTAAGTATTTATCCTAGGAACTTTATTTTTTTTCCTTGGGGTATAGCCAATTAACAAAGTTGTGATAGTTTCAGAACTATCACAGAAAGGACTCAGCCATACATAAACATGTATCCATTCTCCCCCAAACTCCCCTCACATCCAGGCTGCCACATAACATTGAGCAGAGTTCCATGTGCTATGCAGAAGGTCCTTGTTGGTTTATTCATTTTAAATATAGCTATGTGTACATGTCTATCCCAAACTCCCTAACTATTCCCTCCCCCTCCACCCTTTCCCACCAGCAACCATAAGCTTGTTCTCAAAGTCTGTTTGTTTTGTATGCAAGCTCATTTGTACAATTTCTTTTTAGACTCCATATATAAGGGATGTCATACGATATTTCCCTTTCTCTGACTTACTCAGTATGACACCTCTAGGTCCGTCGATGTTGCTGCAAATGGCATTCTGCTATAAAGAGCTCCTTTTCTTTATCACTTTCATTAGTACCATCAGCATCATGGCACATCCTCTCTTGCTTGGATTATGCACTCATCCTTCCTCACTGGTCCCCTAGGGCCCTATACCCAAACCTGCCCTGCCTCAGGCTAACTTGCCACAGAGCAGTCAGAGTAATTTTTAAAAACACAGTCACATTAATCCTATGTTCACTCCCAGTCATGTCACTCCCATGTTCAAAATCCTTTAATGTCTTTCTCTCATACTTAGAACAAGCCTCCAAAGCCCCTTGCCATAGCCGACAGAGCCCTCCCTGGCCTGGCCTAGGATGCCTTTCTAATCTACTCTCAGCTTCCTCTCCAAGGTCACTGGGCACCAGAAACATTGCCTCTCTCTGTTCCTCAAGCTCCCCCAGCCAGCTCTTTCCTGAGCTATGGTTGTACCTGGAAAGCTGACTCAGATCTTTGTATGTTGTCTTTCCTCCTCTCTTTCTTGACTCAAATGAAATATCATCTCCTCGGAAATTTTTTCTGACCTAGCTACCATACCAAGCACTTTTTTATTCTCCATCCCCTTAACTTATGTATATATTTATTTTTCAAGTTCCTTATCACTACCTGATTGAAGGCAGGAGGAGAAGGGAGTGACAGAGGATGAGATGATTGGATGGCGTCATCGACTCAACGGACACCAGTCTGAGTGAATTCTGGGAGATGGTGAAGGACAGGGAAGCCTGGTGTGCTGCAGTCCATGGGGTCACAGTCAGACACGACTTAACAACTGACACTGCCTGATGTTGCGTTTGTTTTCTTGTTGATTATTTGTTTCTCCCATTAGAATGCAGAAGTTACCTGAGGGTAGGGAATTCCCAGTGAGCCAAGAACAGTGCCTTACACATTAAATATCTGTGTGGTAAATAAAGATTTAATTCAGCACACATCTGTCGACCACCAGCTTATAGGAGATGCTGTGACGCAGCAATGAAAAAGAGAGACACGCTCTTTCCTTTTCCCTCAAATGTCCCACTGGGTGATCAGTTTTCCTTCCAGAGTCCACTTTTATTGATGCCCAAAGTTTATTTTTCAATTTCCATTTCCATCTCATGGCTCTCTCCTGATCTGATTCAATCAACACATATTTCATTGAGCACCTAACCTAGATCCATAATAGGTGCCTGTCCCTGAAATAAGAACATCAGTTTGGGAGGTTCCTTCTGCTAGTGGCAATCATGAGAAGCAGATAAGGGGTAGGAAGTTTCTATACAGATTGCCACCTCTAATTCTACACCTTCCTTTTCTCATTTGAGTTAATTTACAAAGATGCAAGCACCTTCACATAATAACAGAAGCTCCCTACTCAACGGCTTTCCATAATAGAGGAGTCAGGAGACACGGTCCCAGTACCAACAATGCAGAGACTGTTCCCTACGTACTGGGTAAGGTTACCGTACCTCTGCAAACCTCTAGACATGGGTATAGAATCACACTAGCTGACCCCCCAGCCAAATTAGAATAAGCCTGCAAACCTAATCCCCATCCTAGCCTAGGTGGCAGTATACCAGGCAGTGGCATTTTAATATTTTCCACTTCTTGTTCACCACTGTGCTGGCAATTTTATGTTTTACTTAGAGAACATATGCTAAATAAATGTTTCTAAATTAGCCTGAGCTAATTTCACCCTTGAGCTCACTCTGCTACCACTGCCTATAGCAAATCAGATAGAGCACTGACACGCGCCCTGCATGTACTACAGGATGTGAGATGCAGAGTTAGTTTGGGCTCCCTGTGGGAAGATGTGCACATTCCAAACACTCTTAGCAATTAAGAAGTCTAAAGAGATACTTCCTGTGAGCGGATAAGCCAAGAAGCAGCTCCATAATGTGCACAAATCCTGGTCCTGCTCACCGATTTGCTGGGGGGGAAAAGCTACGTGTCAGGAACTTCACTTAAAGTATAAGCAATATGGAAAGTCCCTAAGTACTCTATAGGGTGTCCAAAATTAGATGCTATTTATTAGCCCTAATAAGGGCGAAGCATAACCCTATACTTTGAAAGTGAGGCTCAGTACTCAGCAATTTGCTAAATAAGGATGTTAAGTGATATCATGGTATTTTGAGGTTACTCTGAACTTTTCCTCTCTCTGGTTCAATGCCTTAGGATGGGGCAAAATTCCTGCTAACTGATTCACTTAAAGGTACTTGCCTAGCAAAGGGAATGAGGATGAAGAAAAAGAAATAGTTAATACTATGTGCCTCTCTTCATTTTAGAGCCGTTGGACTATTAGTCTCCTGTCTTAGACCCCTGAGAGGGGTTTCTACTTCTTGGGACTACCAGGAACTGCTGGGTGTTGGTACTTAGGCATGGGGCCATTCCTTCTCTGATGTCCCCACCCTTCAGCTCTCTGTTCCTGTATAAAGAAGGCATCATATCGTTGCTTCTAGACCATTCAGTCCCAGTTGCTCATTTCCTTCACTGAATAGTCAGGGGTCAGAGGGCCACAGGAGATATGGAGCAGCCCTTACGAATGAAATACAGTGGGTGCTGCAGCTGTCCAGCTGTTTGCCTCCCAGGAAGACATTCTCATACTTGTCTTCAACCCAGGACACCTGGGGCACCGCATCTCACCATGCTGTTAGCCCGGCATATTGATTTATCCACATCTGCTCATTGTGGAAACAAGCACATACTTTGTAGGATTAAAAATAAACTAGTAACAGCAGAGCTTGGCTGTCCAGCCCAATACCAAAGGCAATGGAATTTGTGTCCCAAGACTTTCCAACCACAGCCAGGTCAAAGGCCATGGAGTAGGGCAGTCCTGAAAATAAGACTGGTGCAGAGATCATTCAACGCTATGTGGGTGGAAGCGAACAAGAGATGTGAAATTTTCTTGATCATTTGACATCAATGCTCAGGAATATAAGCTTTGGGAAAGATTAGGTAATGATACAAGCATACCAGCCGCTTTTATTTGTGTTGTAGGAAATCCAGATATAGATATTCTTGCTATTTTCACTGGAAAACTAATTTCATCACTGACAGTAAATCAAATGCTATATAGCCACCTAAATCATTATAAATGACTAAAATCTATATGACTATGCATCCCCAGAGAAAAGAACAAATGCTTTTAAAACTCGAAGTGCTTCTACTTAGAACATGGTTATCACAAATGAAAACTGGCCCCCAGGGTGTTCTGTAAATGGACAGGGGTTGAAGCTGTGCTGTGCATCACCCACCTGGTTCTTCCCTTATATTAAATTGAGGGCCCATAGAGAGATAAAATCACAGTGGCACCAAGTGTCTATTTGACATAAGCAGTAGATAAACTATGAACATATGAATTCATTCCTTTTTCTACTGCACAAGTGCAAATTTGAAACATTTTAATTTAATCTAAGATTTTAAGATTAATCAAATTAGTATCGAAATATTGGATGAATGGTTAAATTTTCCAATTCTCACTTTTTTTATATGTATGGAATAAGGAGTATATACTTCTGTTCTATAATTAAAACACTTTGAAATGAATCAAAACTACTGTACTGTAGCTTCTGCTATCCTGGGACAAACAACAGTGGCACAGAGAGAAGACTGAAAAACTTGTAAATACCATTGTTGTTAAGTTTCTAGTTTTCACCATGAACTTACCTACTGAACAGAGGGCCTAGGAGACTCAAATCATTATCATGTGAACAAAGAAGGAAACTGTCTTATGTAAAGGATCCACAGAGTTAGCTCGGATATAAACATCACTCAAATGTTGAATGAGTCTAATAGTTTTTGCAAATGAACCACTCTACCTATAGAGAAAATTAAGTTTAATCTGCAAAAGCAACATATTCTCTGTGGTTTGGGGCAGAGCCTGATTTCATCGATGGAAGCAGGTTGCCTGGAAGGAGAATTTGAACTTAAAAGCCAGAAACCCCAGGTTTGAGGACTTTCTCTTTTACTTGGCCCTTTAGTAAGCTTGAGTAAGCCATAGTCCTCTGGTATCTGATTTCCCCTGGCTTTAAAGATATCCACTTAAGGGAACATAATAGTCACAGTGAGAGGCAGGATCCTAGACCTGCCTACCTCAAGGAGCTTTGGGAGAGTCATATGGGATAATGATATGCAAGGTGCTTGAAATACTCTAATAAGGCAGGGCCTTGGGCCTGTCCAGTGAGTTTGGATGCTCTGTGGGGAGGTGAGCCTGGAAGGTGTTGGGGGCAAGGTACAGAAGGAGACTCACTAATGTCTCTTCAGGATGGTTACCTCACTCAAGGTATGGCAGGGGAATCCCCCAGGGTGGATCTCTACACATATCTCTACACATATCATACCAGCCGACTGTCTGATAGGTTCATCTGTCATAGCTCTTATAATCCATTCTGAGAGTTGACTGGGCCCAAGATGTTTATATGTGAACTTGTTCACAGATGTGTATGGCTAGTTGTAAAAATCCGACACGTGAAATCTTCTGGTATAAGTACTGGCAGTTTGATGCCTTTATATTGGCAAATAAAGCAACAGTTTGGCAAGTGTGAGTTTGGGAGCTAATAAATAGCGCTTTGCCATCTCGCCCTGTCCTCCATTAGTTATAAAGCCAGAGCCAGAGGAGAGGCAAGAGGGCAATCGGATTCATTGCCTCTCTTTGTGACTATATGTTCCTTAAATGGATGTCTTCATTAAAAAAAAAAAAAAATCAGTTAAATTGTTTCAGTATGTGGCAAGGACTAAGGAAACAAGCCCCAGGATTTTATTTCCATCTGAATCTCTATGGCTGAATGAGAACAATGGTAGAAAACAAAAGAGCCTTAAACAGATTTGATGCATTTTCTTCATTTCTGAGAATATCTATTCAAATGCATTATTCTCTAGCCAACAAAAGAAAGATACCCTTCTCAGTCTTTCCTCATGGACACTGTAGTTTTCAAGGACAGAGACTCTGCTATCCAAGCAACCCAGTGATTTCTAATCATACCAAGGCCAGCAGAGTGGATGACATAAATATTCGGGAAGGGGTGTGGTGAAGGATAGCGTTCTTCTTCCTTTGTCTTATTCAGGGTGTTGATAATTCTAGGAAACTACTAATTCTTTAATGTTTCAAAAGGCATTTTAAAGAGGCTACTGTTTTTATTGGACATCTTCATTCCAGGTGGGAAGAATCTCTTTATTCCTCAGCTCTGTTGACACCTATACGAGGCATTTCCCAGAGTTAAAATGATTCATATCAGAGAATTTATTCTTGACATTGGCTTACCTTGGGGATTAGGGGGGAAACTTACCTTTTTGTGGTGGTTCAGCTTAGAAAGGTTACTTTTAGTTAAATGACCTAGGTAAGAAAAGTCTAAAATAGGACAAAGCGATTCTACCTAGCAGAATTATTCAACTAAAAATAATGTCATAGGTAAATTAAACACTGATGACCAAATCCTACTATGGGAACTGTAGGAGCACAGTATAAGGGGCAAGGATATAGGAAGAGGAAGTTAATGTAATAAAAATATATCTGGTTTATGTTGATGACAATAATATCATATATTGGCATATTCTGGTTCTACCACTCACTAACTTTATTACTCTGACACTTACATTGTCCGTGCCTCAGTTTCCTCATCTTTAAAAGAGGGATAGTAATAGTAGCTACCTTATAATGTTGTCAAAAATTAAATGAAATAATCACTCATAAGTTTTTAGCACAGTGTCTGAAATATTGTGAACACATGGCAAAAATTAGCTGCTATAAAATCAACATTACTTAGTGTTTGATTGCATGAATAAATTTAAAAAACTAAACATAAGAACAATAAATATGCATCTAGTTGCTTGCTAAGTGCTGGGCATTGTCCTAAACACTTATCAACATTATATACATTAACATATTTAATTCTAATGCCGATTCATAAGGTAGCTATATTATGATCCCCATGGTGCAGACAGGGGAATCAAGGCACGGAAATTTACCTCTTTACATGATGGAGCAGGAATTTACCGAGGCAATCTGTAGGTACCTCAGTGTTTCCTGAAGTGATTTAACAAGTTCTTGTTTTTTATTCTCTTGCTCATAAATCACTGGTGTGTGTCTTTGGAAAACACATAGTGGTTATTTTATAGCGGCCATTAACTCTATAATTTATTCACTTGGATCTCAGAAAACAAAGACATCACAAAGTGATGGTATGAAGTTAGTGTGGACTTTGTGTATTATTCATTCATACATGCAAAACAGTATCCAATGTGAAATGTGGACAAAGCAATATACTTAAGTATTAGAGGGTGAGATCTGAAGATTAAGGGCACTTTTGACTTCTCTTTATTTTCTTATGAGGCACACACTGATAGAATGTCTGGACTCAATGACAAGGTGGCCCTTTATCTCTGTTTATTTTTTCCTGCATATCTAGCTCTTATTCTGTAACTAATGCCTATATAAGAAAATAGAGTGCCCTACTTGACATCTGAGCTCTTACAGATCTCACACAATTTAATCAATATTCACTTTTTACAGTTTTTTTTTCCCCATCTTATTTTGCAATGATTTCCTCTACATTTTTTTGACTTGTCTTCAAAGCCCAGATGCTTAAATATTGGTTGCTCTGGGTCTTAATGTTACTCCAGAGCCATGGAATTTTATATTTGATCTCAGACTTTTTAAAGACGTGACAGCTTGATTATTTTACAAGGCCCAAACTCTGAATCAAGTCTATAATTTTAAGAATCAAAACTGTTTTTCCCACTGATGCAGACATTTTGAAATGTGTGGTCCAGAGCTATTTACGAGCGGGTTACAGCTGTTGTCTCTTTGTGCCCAAGAATCACAGAGAGTCCAAGAGTTGACCCTCCAGGGAATGCTATTAATTTCACTCTCATTTTAGACAGCATTTCCTTCAACTAGCAATTTTCTGGCTCCCTTACACTGCACTGTAGCCTCACGGCATTCAAGCATCCACAGGGCACTTGGACAATTTAGCAATAATACAGGTTTTTATTAAAATAAGTGACTTTGTCAAAAGCTAGGGAAATATAAAATGACTCAAACAAAAAGGCAACTGCCAGAAGCTGAGAAAAAATGACTTAAACTAAGATAGGGGATGGGTTTCCCAGGTGGCACAGGGGTAAAAAAACTACCTGCTATTGCAGGAAATGTGGGTTCGATCACTGGGTTGGGGAGAGCTCCTGGAGAAGGAAATGGCAATGCACTCCAGCGTACATGCCTGGAGAATTCCACGCACAGAGAAGCCTGGCAGGCTACAGTTCATGGGCTTGCAAAAGAGTTGGACACGACTGAGTGCACGCACGTGCAAATGCACGCACGAACACACTCACACACAAAGGGATAGGTAATTTCTTTAGTATATAAGAAGAAAGGATTGATATAATACCAGTTTGGGGCAGAGTAACATTTGAAACTCAATGGAATAAACACTAATGTTGTGAGGGACGAAGCAAAACTCTTTATAGAGTAAAACAGCAACTTTCAAGGCACATGGGCATGATTTTGGAAGTGCTATATCTGATTCCATGTTTGATAGGGTCTGATGCCTCTTTTCCTAAGTGTGGATTGGAAATCCTCTTTTACGGGAATTCAACATATCAGTTTTGAAAATGTGATAAAGTACCCTGACACACAAATAAAATCTATTACCAGGGTGAAGAAAATGATACATTCTGTTTCTCAGCTCTACCTCCAGTGTGCAGACATTACTAGAAATCTCTAGTTGTGGTCCTCCTATTGTTTATTTAGTCTTTGACTGCTTATTCTTCAACCTGCCTACATTAATATTTTATTTCTTAGTTTCCTTATCTATCAGACAGGTAACAACAATATCATAGGATTGTTTTAAATGTTAAGCTCTGTATTTGAAAAATGTTAGAATTATGTAAAGCAAAGAGGAAGCACTATATAAATGTTTGATTAAAAAAAAAAAAACGGTTCCTTCTCTTTTTTCCATTCTGATAAATTCTTAATATACACCATGTGGTATTTAAAATCATGGGACTCACTCTTTTTTTTTTTTTTAAAGCATTTTGGAATGGCAAGATATGAAAAGCACTAATGCCACATTGAAACATTAGATAAGGACAATGAAGAATGGAAAATCCCAGTCTTTTAGATATTGATTGCAGCTTTTTAGGATTACCTCTGGTCCATGTAAATTGCAAAAGCAGACGTGAACTTTGACAATGTAAACCCAACTAAAATATGACTCTAAAATAGGAATGTCGGCTATTATAAAAGAATCTCAAGATGATAAAACCTGAGGAAATAAACATTAGAAAAGAGCAGGTTATCTCCTCTTCCTTAAAAGCCCTGAAATTTAGTTTCACCATTCCCAGTCACAGGATAAAACATCTGTTCTAGTGGAAAAACAACAAAAATCCATTTCTGTAAAGCTCCACAGAGAATTTTTCACATGAGTAGATGGAAATATGGATTCCATTTTTAGCTAACTACTCTTTCTTGATGTAAAAAGTCAGTGGTCAAAAAACATAAATATCACTTTTGCTTCATTCCTGAAACTCTGATAAGCACGAAAGCTGCAATACCATGCTTAATTAACTTGATATTCATTTATTCATCCTCTCTTTTTGAAAACAGAGTGACATCCAGACACTGAGAATGCTGAAATAGAACATTTCATCTCTGCCTACAGAGTTCACACTTTGGTCAGGAAGTCAAATACCAAATCATTGAAATATGATGTGATTACCTCTGTAGTAAAGAAAAATACAGGAATAAGTCAAGGCAAGGCAACAAATCAGATCAGCAGTATCAGGACAGGCTCCTGAGAAGAGGTGACACTTGACTGGTATCTTTGAGGCCCTGGAAGGGTAGCCAGAGAAAGGTTCTCTAGACAGGAGGAAAGATTTATGCAAAAGCAGAGATGGGTAAAAAAGCATCTGTAATTTCTCAGACAGAATTAATCTCATATATAGCACCTTATGTTGTCTATACTTTTGTTAGCATGAATATTACGCATATGTTTATGGATCTACATGGCTCTCTCAGTGGACAGTAACCTCCTGAAGTAGGCCAATTCATTGTCTTGCACTTATAACTTGACCACATAGCAGAATAAATGAATTAGTAAGATCTCACTAGAGTCATCTGTGAAATACATTCTTCACCAAAACACTCACTGAACGTCTCACTCACAAGGGGAGCCCTTTGTTTTTTTGCAAACATGGCCCCATTCCCAGAGACAGGGCTGGAGAAAATTTTCTTGTCTTTTCAAAGAATCTGATCCCCAGGACATTTTTGTGGTCATGTGGAAAAGGGTCTGGGAAATGTGCTCTTGGATTGGCATGGCTGGAATGAGGAATGAGAACTGTTCTGCCTTCTACAAAGTTTCTGCAAAAGGTAATGAGAACAGAAAAAGCATCCGTGTCGATCAGTATTCCCAGTGCCGAAGTGGGAAGATGCTATAAACACAGAAATGCCTCATAGCGATTTCTACCCAGGGCCTTGCTGAGAACAGTTATAAGCAGTAGTCTCAGGTCTCTGGAGTCCCAAACAGCATTAGTGAAGGTCACTCTGAAAACAGAGCCCCCTTCCCTGGCTCGGCCTGGGCCCTGGCCAGGTCCAACAGAGAAACCAGATCCAACAGAGAAAGGTTCGTTTCTGAGCCTGAGGGGTCTCTGCTCTCTTTCAGCAATTTACAAAGGAAAGTTTTAGTATGTGAAGCTGGGAAATTCTAGAAAGGGAAAAGCTCACCTTCTCAAATGGATTTCTTCCTTAAAGAAGTAGAACAGAGAGTGGCGATTATTTCACTAGCACTTCACAGTAAGCTGGAATTAGCTAATGATGGTTATTAAAGGTAAATGTTCCATGATCCCCAGGAAGTGACTCCCCATCCTGGAACTTTTGTCGTTTTATCTACACTTGAATCTTGGGTGGAATAAAGCCATTCTGGAATCATCCTGATTGGATATTCAAAACTGGTGATTCATGGGAGTCTGTTTATTCTTATAAATAAGTGTGATAACAGTGGATTAGCTCCCATCTTCTAGCTCCATCCAGCTTCACCAACAGAAGAGCCCAGCTTGTTGACAAAAGCGGCTACATCAGCTATAGCCCTCTTGTCTCCTTCCAATAGCAAAATAATAAAATGCAGGAAAATGCAGGAAAAGAAAACTTTTCCCATTTTTCTTTCTTTCCCCTTCTTCTATAGCATTAATTTCCCTCACCTAATTCAGAGGTGTGCTAGGAAACTTAACTAAAACTGAAAGGAAAACTTTCTGGAAATCCTAAAGACTGAAGTCATAATAGGGAATAATTTCTGACCTAGGATAAGCTCCCCTAAATCAGCTTTCTCATCCCAGGTACAAAACACAAGAAGACTAACCAACATTTGGGAGAAAAAAAGAATGGAATGGAAAACTGAAAACAGAATGTTACATTATCCAATCAAGTTTCTTTTCACACCTGGCAAAAGGTAAAAAAAAAACTTCTGTATCTCTACAGTAGTCAGAACATGAAGTAACATACTGAGAGCACACACAATGCTTACTGAAATGCAAAGGCTATCTAGTTTAGAAGCCTGCATATGTATATTCATTAATGCACTCAGACCCATACATACGGCTGGCTTATTATTATTATCCAAGATTATAAATGGAAGCTAAAAGACTTTGCTCTCCAAAGCCCTTTCTTTGACCAGCTGTATTGCTAGGTGAGATGCATCTGTCTCATTTTCCACATTTTGTCACTCAATTTGGTCTAGTACCACAAGGAAGACAAGCCATAGCTTTTAAGGGAAGGGTGAGACACTGTTCTTACTGCAGTTCGTTGCCAGCAATTTTTAAAAGGATCATCATTGTCCCTGTGCCTAGTCTTGCCCAGTAAAAGAGAAAGGTTATTAAAAGTATCTAAACACAGGCTGCAAGCGGATTTTGACCTCTGATCCAGTGTAACCCAGCGGATGCAGACACACTTCCCATTGGCTCTCCCACTCCCTCAAGCCAGCCCCACCCCATTCCATCACCATAAATCTTGAAAAAGCTACAGTTAACCTTATTATTTTGTCAACACAGTGATGGCCTATGTTTATACCCAACTGATCCTGCCTCATTGAATTTTTTTCCTGGATGGATCTGATTCTATTAGTTTTCTCTCTCATTCACTTATTCTCAAAAACACCTTGATTGTTTATCAAGTCACTAGCTTTACTTTATCAAGCTGACTCTTCTGCCAGATCTCAAGAGAATCTAGGAATTGGTGAGTCTGTAACATGATGTTAGAACTACTGGCTCATTCAGTGAAAACAAAACAAAAATAAAATAAAATCCAAAACACTTTTTCCTTCCCCTCTACTCCCAGTGGGAGTAGCAGGATGTGAAAGTGAATATATAACGAAGTTACTGTCTACAGATTTTATGACTTATGCATTTGGGCTTCCCTTGTGGCTCAGCTGGTTAAGAATCTGCCTGCAATGCAGGAGACTTGAGTTCAGTCCCTGAGTTGGGAAGATCCCCTGGAGAAGGGAAAGGCTACTTATTCCAGTATTCTGGCCGGGAAAATTCCATGGACTATATAGCCCATGGGGTCGCAAAGGGTTGGACACACTGAGTGACTTTCACTTTACATCCAGTTATACTGGTGTTAAAGTAAGAGTGAGATGCTATTATGATCTTTGATTTTTTAATAAACCTGAAACACAAGTTAAACAAATGGTAAGACATATGAACCTCTGACAGGCAATAACTTGTAAGAGAGAATACAGACATTTATTTGGAGAGTGTTAAGTTGTCTGGAGAGTGTTATATGGTTCATTAGGGACCATTTTCAAGGTGCTTATTCAGAACCTCCCTTTCAGAGGCACCTACACAAGAGTCATCACCTGCCAATGATTTGGAGAAAGATTACGTCTTCCCAGCACTCACCCTTGTGACAGCACTTTCCAAAATCACAAAGGAATATAAACACAAAGGCAAAGCACAAAGAGCAAAATTGGATGTTGCTTCATTTTTTTCTCACCCCTAGTCCCTGAAAACATCAAAGCACAGTTCTTTATGTGGGTTTCACTTCAGTTGTCCTTTCTGCCCCACACAGAACAACCCTATCTACAGAAGAATATGGATGTCCAAGTATATTCCAGTTTTCATTTTTAATTAATTTTTATTGGAGTGTAGTTGTTTTACAGTGTTGTATTAGTTTCTACCTTATAGAAAAATGAATCTGCTATATGTTTACATATATTCTCTCTTTTTTGGATTTCCCTCCCATTTAAGTCATCAAAGTACTGAGTACAACCCTGTGCTATACAGTAGCTTCTCATTAGCTATCTATTTTATACATAGAATCAATAGAGTATATATACATCTATTCCAATCTCCCAGTTCATCCCACTTCTCCTTCCTGCTTGGTATCCATACAATTGTTCTCTACCTCTGTGTCTATATTCCTCCTTTACAAATAAGATCACCTACACTATCTTTCTAGATTCCACATATATGTGTTAATATATGATATTTGATTTTCTCTTTCTGAATTACTTCATTCTGTAAACCATAATTCAGAAAGATACATGCCCCTCAATGTTCATTGCAGCACTGTTTACAATAGCCAGGGAACAGAAGCAACCTAAATGGCCATCAACAAAGTAATGGATAAAGAAGATGCGGTACATAAATACAATGGAATAGTCCTCAGCCATAAAAAGGAATGAAATTGTGACACTTGCAGAGCCAAGTATCCTTAACAGCCTTCCCAACAACAGACACTAAAGATGGGATGAAGGTTTGAAAACAGAGACCTGTAGTCAGGCACGGAGAAGGCAATGGCACCCCACTCTAGTACTCCTGCCTGGAAACTCCCGTGGACGGAGGAGCCTGGTAGGCTGCAGTCCATGGGCTCACTGAGAGTTGGACACAACTCAGTGACTTCACTTTCACTTCTCACTTTCATGCACTGGAGAAGGAAATGGCAACCCACTCCAGTGTTCTTGCCTGGAGAATCCCAGGGATGGCAGAGCCTGGTGGGCTGCCGTCTATGGGGTCGCACAGAGTCGGACACGACTGAAGTGACTTAGCAGCAGTAGTCAGGCAGAAAGAAAATAACAGCAAAAGCCTTTTTATTTCCTGCCCCTCTCACATTTTTTTTTCTTCCTTCTGAAAATCAAAGATGTTATGGCTCTTCACCCAGGATTTTGGTAGAATCGAGGAAAATCAGGCTTGTAATTGTTTGTGTAATTCCAGTGGTTAAGAGAAGCAGTGACTTTGACCCTACGAAGCCCAGACCCTTGGAAGGTGAAGTTGAAAAACAAATTTCTCATACGTGTAAAGTTTGCATATAAATCATATTTCCATCTTCCCAAAAAATTTCAATGAAAAAATATGTATGCATGGTTTGGGTAAAAATACGTTTTTCTACATTTTCTTGGATTGTTGCTTGCTGCTGCTGCTGCCAAGTCACTTCAATTGTGTCCGACCCTGTGCGACCCCATAGACGGCAGCCCACCAGGCTCCAGGGAAGAACACTGGAGTGGGTTGTCATTTCCTTCTCCAAAGCATGAAAGCAAAAAGTGAAAGTGAAGTCACTCTTCGCGACCCCATGGACTGCAGCCTTCCAGGCTCCTCCGCCCATGGGATTTTCCAGGCAAGAGAACTGGAGTGGGGTGCCATTGCCTTCTCCGGATTGTTGCTTAGTCTTATATTAAATGGTTAATGAAGTCTGCTCCTTCAATCTCCCTTCCCATGAAGTTTGGCTAGTGCATGGCAGCCCTGCCAATAACTGCTCACCAATGACCCATGCTGCTCTATGCGCTGAGCACAAAAGGACAGCTTCTGGCAATTCTTCAGGAGCTAAAAAGGGCAGATTCCTATACCCCTGGGGAGGAGCAAGCTTCATGTTCATATGCATGGTTATATGGGCAGGCTTTGGGTCTTCCTCAAATCTTACTTTCGTGCATTTTGATAGTCTTGTTTTATAATTAGAGAATGTCAGAGGTAGAAACAAGATGATAAGCTTTCTAAGCCATAGAGTACAACAGCACACAAAATCATCTTTGCAAAATGGTCAAGCAGACCTTAGGAACAGAGATGGCAGAATTTTTTCCTTCAAGAGACATTTATTAAGGCCTTATCTACAACTCAGTGAATTGGGTCTTATTATCTTAATTTTATACATGATGAAATGGAAACTCAAGATGTTCACATCTGGTAAGAGATAAAAGAGGATCTTGAGCCTAGGTCTGATCCCAAAGCCTGTATTTTTTAAATTAAGTCAAGGCTATAGTTTTTCCAGTGGTCATGTATGGATGTGAGAGTTGGACTGTCAAGAAAGCTAAGCGCTGAAGAATTGATGATGCTTTTGAACTGTGGTGTTGGAGAAGACTCCTGAAAGTCCCTTGGACTGCAAGGAGGTCCAACCATCCATTCTAAAGGAGATCAGTCCTGCATGTTCACTGGAAGGACTGATGCTGAAGCTGAAACTCCAATACTTTGGCCATCTGATGCAAAGAGTTGACTCATTAAAAAGACCCTGATGCTGGGAGGGGTTGGGGGCAGGAGGAGAAGGGGACAACCGAGGATGAGATGGCTGGATAGCATCACTGACTCTGTGGACGTGAGTCTGAGTGAAATCCGGGAGTTGGTGATGGACAGGAAGGCCTGGAGTGCTGCAATTCATGGGGTCGCAAAGAGTCGGACACGACTGAGCGATTGAACTGAAATGAGTTGGTTTAAAACATAGTGTTAGTTTCAGGCATACAGCAAAGTGAGTCAGTTATCCATATATGTATATCCACTCTTTTTTACTGTCTTTTCTCATACAGGTCACTACAGATACTGAGTAGAGTTCCCTGTGCTATTCAGTACGTCCTTATTGGTTATCTCCTTATTAGTTATCTATTTTATATATAGAAGTGTGTATATGTCAATCTCAATCTTCCAATTCTTTCCCTCCCCCAAAGCCTGAATTTTCAACCACCATAATATACATATGATGGCCATTCTCTTTGACTTTTTCACAACTGTAGGAGGAAAAGCATATTAACAAGCATGCATCCTCAGTTGTGCCCAACTCTTTGTGACCCCATGGACAGTATATAGCCTACCAGGCTCCACTGTCTATGGGATCTTCCAGGCAAGAATACTGGAGTGGGTTGTCATTTACTCCTCCAGGGGATCTTCCCCAACCAGGGATTGAACTCACATTTCTTGCATCAGCAGGCAGGTTCTTTACCACTGTGCCACCTGCGAAGCCCAACTAGGAGGAAAGTTCTATATAATGACAGATTCGTACTTTCAGTAATATTGTGTAAAAGAATAGCCTCATTAACTGTGAGGTTTGGTTCAGGAGTCAATTTCTAGTTTTTTTGTAGTTTTTTTTTTAAAGGTCACTTAATATTTCATATCCTTTATCTCAAATAAAATATAATAACAATTTGTCTAAGAAGTTTTATGTCATCCCTTCAGTGTTGAGTGTGATTCATCTAAACCCAGGGAATGCCAAAAGTAGAGAAGTCCAATGTTACAAACATAAAGAGGGTGATCACAGTATTTGCACATGAGATAATTTGGCTTCTCTTCTGAGCCTCATATGCCAACTCAAATAACCACTCTCAGTTAAACAAAGTATAACTATTTTGCTTATACATGTTAAGAGCACTTGCAGTGCTTTTGATTTTGTTCATTTCTCTTCACTAGATATTCACAATGTAGTTTTCACAACAAAATAGCTTGTTAATCCAATCAATTGAGATAGAAATAAAAACCAGTCCTATTGGTCGCCAGGCACCAAAAACATGATGTGGAATTTTTTTCTTTCCATTTGACTTTTCTTCATGGTTTTTAATAATGGAATATTTGCCTGAAATCTTTTAGATAATCTTCTGATTGGAGATTAAATGCCAAAGCAATGTTTGAGACACCAGTAATATTGCAGAAAATCCCTAAGAGAATAATGTGAGACCCAAAAGTGCTAAGAGCCAGAGACTAGACCCTGAGCTGGTTCTCTTTGCTGTTCACTGCTCAGTACCCAGTGCCTAGAATAGCGTCCGGCACATAGTAGACAATGGTAGCTAACAGATGTCTCTCCAATGAATGAATGGAATCTCTACAATGATGTCTTCTGCAGCTTCTAGAGGAGGACTCTTTCATTCCATTTTTTAAACTCCATTTTATCTTCAAAGAGAAGAGACTTCAATATAGGAACAATCCTAGGTTTATAGAGGGGCATCTTCTTTCTGTTTCTGATCCATGCTTCTACATGGTATCTAAAAAGCAGACTCAGAGCAGGACAGGAAAGATAGATGACATCTCCTATAGTTTGCCATCACCTTATGTGTGCTTATTTGGGAGAGGTAACCATGCTGGAAACATGCTTATGGTAAAAATAATATATGAGCTTTCTTAAAATGCAGTCATTGATTATAGAGGGTTTTGTGACCAGTGAACTCACTGGGGATTAGCCTTGATGGGCAAAAGAGGAAATACTTGGTTACCCCTTATAGGGCAGTCTATTAGACAAGAAGTTTATTTTCTAATGCAGCTGAGCTAAGTACCAACCTAATGAGCTTTATACTAGGCAATTTATACTGACGTCTCAGTTCCACTGATGACTTTCTGCACAGTCCTGAGCTAAGATGGACCATTATGTTTATATCATGTCCATTCAGAACAATTTTTCTAAAACCTTCCAGTTGAAAACAAACAACCATGGACCTATCAATGTGGAACTTGGGGCAACCGATGACTCTGTGTGCTACAGATTCACGCTCTCTTCTGAGTCATATGTGTTTAATTAGCCTAACCAACATCATGACTGAACCAGCTCTGTACATGCATTCTTCCTTACACTTTCAACTTAGACCCAGTGACGCAAAAGGGGATGTGATGGCAGACAGGATGGAATCATGCTAACAGGCTATTGTGGAGTCAGACTTTAGAAAGTGACCTCTTACGATCCTTAAGTAGTCTACCCTCTTCCAAAAAAGTAACAGATCATTAACTCTCCACTCCTTCCAAAACGCACACATCATATGCACCACATATACACACACCACACACATACACCACATAGACATCACACATACACATCACATTTCCTAGAAAAATATTTTAAATAATTTGGAGCTCAATAAATGCTGTTATACTAAGCTTTCAAATAAGCTGGTCTGTTAGTAAATATAATACCACCTTGAGGCAAAAGTAAATGATAATATGCAGTATTGTGTTGTCTAGTTGACTAGAAAAGACAAATATAAATATAATAATTACAGAGCAATACAGTTATTTAGGTGCAGAATTAGGTGGCTGGTTGAGATACCAGTGATCAAGAGTCTATAAAATACCTACATTTCTAAAACACATTTGTAAGTTGGCAGCAGTTTACATATGTTGTCAGAAATATAATAGGAGTGAGCCACTCACAAAAGCTTACATGATAAATAATCTTCCTGAACCAGAGACTTAAGCCTGTAAAGTAAGTATGCTCTATTGTTCCAAGAGGAAAAAAATTTTGGACACTAGGCATCTTGGAAGCTGGGAATGCTAGGATGCTTCTGGGATAGTGGTCAGAAGCTCTGAGCAAAGGGTAATCGTATTCCTGAGTGTCAGCCAACCAGGCAGGGGAAGGTTGTCCATGTGTGGGGGCACATGGGCAAGGACAAGGGGGTTTTTAGCTCCGACTTACTATTGCAAGATGATGGGGTTATGAAGGCAGGAGGGAAGGACAGGGGAGGATGACAGATGGAGACTTGAAGGATGGAGAACTGCAACAGGGGCTCTGCAGGGACTGATAGAGACGAGCCATCCTGGCAAGTGGGGGGATGCGAGCTTGTCTCTTCTCCTCCCACCTGCTCTTCATTGACTCACTGTGGAACTCTAATCCAGAACTTTCTTCCTCTATAAGATAGAATAGTGTATGGAGGTTCCTTTAAAAACTAAAAATACAGCTACCATATGATCCAGCAATCCCACTCCTGGGCATATATCCAGAGAAAACGATAATTCAAAAAGACACCTGCGCCAGAATGTTCACAGCAGCACTGTTTATAATAGCCAAGACATAAAAGCAACCTAAACACCCATCAACAGATGAATGGATAAAGATGTGGTCTGTATGTATACACATACAACATATACACTCCACTGTGTGTATGTACATGTGTGTGTGTGTGTGTGTGTGTGTATATACAAATTATATATATTCCATTGTGTGTGTGTATGTATATATATATATATGCATATGTATATATGCATGTAGGTGTATATATATATATTCCATTGTGTGCACACACAATGAAATATTGCTCAGCCACACACACAAAAATGAAATAATGATATTTGCAGCACCGTGGATGGACCTACAGATTATCATTTTAAGTAAAGTAAGCCAGACAGAAAAAGGCAAATATCATAAAATACTGCTTATGTGTGTGTGTTAGTCGCTCAGTCATGTCTGACTCTTTGTGACCCCATGGACTATAGCCTGCCAGGCTCTATCCATGGAATTTTCCAGGCAAGAATACTGGAGTGGGTTGCCATTCCCTTCTCCAGGGGTTCTTCCTGACCCAGGGATTGAACTCAGGTCTTCTGCATTGCAGGCAGATTCTTTACTGTCTGAGCCACCAGGGAAGCCCAATATTGCTTATATGTGGAATTAAAAAAAAATACAAATGAACATATTTCCAAAGGGGTAAGAGTGGTAGAGGATGGATAAATTAGGAAGTTGAGGTTAACATACACACAATACTATGTATAAAATAGATAACTAATAAGAACTTACTGTATAGCATAGGTAACTATACTCAATATTTTGTAATAATATATAAGGGGCTTCCCTAGTGGCTCGGTGGTGAGAACCTGCATGCCAGTGCAGGAGATGTGGGTTCGATCTCTGGGTCAGAAGATCCTCTGAGAAGAAAATGGAAACCACTCCAGTATTCCTGCTTGGGAAATCTCACAAACAGAGGAAACTGGTGGGCTAGAGTCCATGTGGTTGCAAAAGAGTTGGGCCCTCTAGAGTAACGGTCCCCAACCCCTGGGCTTCCAGCTTGTTAGGAACCAGGCTCCATAGCAGGAGGTAAGAGGCGAGGCAAGTAAAATGTCATCTGCCACCTACTATTGCTAGGTTTAAAGCCTGAATCATCCCCTCTGCCCCTCAATCCATCCCAGCCATGGAAATATTGTCTTTCAGGTCCCTGATGCCAAAAAGGCTGAGGACCACTCCTCTAGAGGGCAGAAAGAAAGGATGGAAACAGAAGGCCCTTGCTCATTACAGATACTGCTCTGCATACCAAACCCCACATGGGATCATGGTTCCTGCAAGGGTTTATGGGGAAGAGCTCACTTGAGGTTATGAAACTTTAATGTGCAGTGGCCTGAAGCAACAAGGAAGAGAAGCGGATTTTAGTGTAAAAGCAGTCCCTAGTTCTTTGGCTTCCACTTCTGCTTTCCCCTTCCGCTGTCCTCATCCGCATTGTTCCCTGCAGACCCTCTGTAAACCATATGTGGTGCTTAAGGCAAGGCAGTCTCATCTGGAAATAAACCTGCCATGGGGCCTGGATTCATGACAGTGTTTTCATGAATTTTCATCTGAAAAACAAACACATACACCCATGAAGAAGTGTTCCTACAGCTTCACACAGGAAATAAACTGCTCATCTACTTTGTTTTTATTTAACAGAATCACAATTTAGGAAAGCTAACCACCTGTCATTAAAAAGTCTGACACAATGATAAGGATTTAAGAAAAAAAAAAAACTGGTTTCAAACGGAAGGTACATTCTGCTGAAGAAAAAGAGAAACTGCAGACATTCCACCAAGGAAGTTCTAGCTTCAGTGAGACTCCGTAGACTGGATGAGTTGGTCTTGAAAGGCTATGACTTGGCCAAACTTCTGCCCCCGCCCCCATCTCCTGCCTTCTGACCTTTATTTCTACTTTAGCTGAACATTCAAGGTAAGGATAACTTCAAAGTTGAAGTTCCTTCCTCCTACCCCAAGATTCAACAACCATCACCCTGGTCAGTCAGCAGATATCAACATCAAGTTAAGACCCTCTATCAGGATGCAGGATGCTTGGGACTGATGCACGGGGATAATCCAGAGAGAGGGTGTGGGGCGGGAGGGGGGAGGTGGGGGTCGGGATTGGGAGTTCATGTACACTTGTGGCTGATTCATGTCGATGTGTAGCAAAACGAATACAGTATTGTAAAGCAAAACAAACTAAAAAATAAAAATTAATTAAAGAAAAAAAAAGACCCTCTATCAACAAAAAATATTATGACTTATTGAATGGTTAGCATTTTTTAACAATAAAGTATTTTTTAATTAATGTGTGTACATTATATTTTTAAGATATAATGTTATTGTATACAAACCAGACTACAGTATGGTGTAAACATAACTTTTATATACACTGGGAAACTAAAAATTCTGTGTGACTAGCTATACTGTGTTATTTGCTGTATCTGGAACCAAATCCACAATATCTCTGAGGTCTGCCTGCATAGCCCATGTGTTGTTTTGGAACCAGCTTATCCCGGCTCTTGAGAATCAATTGTGCACACCTCTTCCAAAATGTATGTTCAGTGAAATGTCAATAACTTGAAATGATCCATGGTAGAAATATTAACATCATGGGGATATAGGCAAATGCTCCAAATAAGGACTTTTGTTTGAAGAGTGGCAATTTACCAGAAAACAGATTTGTTGTTTTTTTAGAGAAGCTCAAAAAGTACTTTGCTTTTAAGATGTTTCTATCAAATGACTAAAGAATATTAACATATATACACTACTATATATAAAACAGGTTATCAACTAGGACCTATTGTATAACACAGGAAACTGTACTCAACATCCTATAATAATCTAATGTGGGAAAAGAATCTTAAAAAGAGTGGATATATGTATATATGTATAACTAATTCATTTTGCTGTATACCTGAACCTAACACATTGTAAATCAACTATCTCTAATATAAGATAAAAATTAAATTTAAAAATATAAGAAAATAAACATTCTAATGAAAATACTACAGTTTAAGAACTAAACTTAATGCTAAAATACAATTTTTTTTCTGCTCAAATATGCTATAAAATCATAAGTAATATCATTCTTTCCTTTGGGGAAACTATAAGGGTGTAAGCTATAAAAGAATAAAAAAGCAGATAAATTAACCAAATCTTTATTTTCAAAAGAATAATTTGCTTTGATAGAATCTCATGAAAATGTTAAATTATTTGTAGTAAGGTTTCTACTTGGAAAACTTATTCATATGGTTTATGTTACAGTGCAAAGGACAAGATGTTCCCTTTTCAAGTTACAAACATAATTTCACATTTGGGGGTGGTGAGAGAGGCCCAATGGCCTCCAATACTTTTCTTGTCAGCTTGTTTTAGAGTCTAAGGCTACAAATAAGTTTGTAGTCTATCTTCTGCTTTGAGCTACTATCTGCAGACAATGTTGTAAAAATACAAATAGGTTCCCAGCAGGTGGAAAATTATTAAATAAATCTATCCGGGGCTTCCCAGTGGAAAAGAACCCACTTGCCAGTGCAGGAGACATAAGAGATGCAGGTTCAATCCCTGAGTCGGGAAGATCCCCTGGAGGAGGAAATGACTACCCACTCCAGTATTCTTGCCTGGAAAATCCCATAGGCAGAGGAGCCTGGCAGGCTATGGTCCATAGTATCGCAGGGTCGGACACAACTGAAGCAACTTAGCATGCATGCACTATCTCCAGACAATTTTGCTAAAATACAAATTGGTTCCTGGGAGGTGGAAGATCATTAAATAGACAGAGAGATGGATATCAGATATATGTCAGATATTTCAGAGATGTCTCTATCTATCTATATGTATCAGAGATATATCAATATATATACATCAGATTAATAAACAGGGTCTGAGGGAGTGATATGAAGGACAGACATATTTTGGCAGGTGGTTGGATCTAGGAGAAGTCTTGGCCAAGTGTTCTGTTGGAGGAGTAAGGGTCTGGGATGGTGAATTTGGGACAGTATAAAGCACTTGCAGGGAATGTGTGAGATAGATTTTTGCCCATGATTTGGTCTCAAGCTCATGAGCTGGATGGTTGGCTCCCCTAAATCAAGGCCCTCATCTTCCTCACTGTTGTGTCCTGATGGTGCCTGGATTAAGTTCAGTAATTTTCTGTTGACAGAATTGTGGTATAAAAGGCAAAAAAATTACTGTTTTTTCAAAGTTTTTCTGCATTTTTCTCTAAGTTTAGAATGTAGGTGAGATAGCATAGTTTATTTTCTATTTAAGTCATAAAGAACATTGATTCTCACAAAGTGTAGAGATAACATCAGATACTAAACTCATGTTCTTTCCACAACGATTACTTTATCACCTTTATCACCTCCCAAAGATTGAGGAAGTCAGGCTGATAAGTTTTCAAAGGAAAAGACTGTGACAGAATTAAAGCCTGATTTACAGTAATGTATTTTCTGCGATAACTTGCTGTTTTCTCACCCAGCTTAACTGTCCTATGAGTCTTTGTTAGAGGCTCAAAAATACAAGAATTAGAGTAAAGGGAAATTGTGTCTCTAAAAAAACAAAAATGCATTTTTTGGAAACCAGAAAGCAAAGAATATTATAGTTGCTGTAGGTAGTTTTTGGGGTCGCAAAGACTCAGACACGACTGAGCGACTGAACTGACTGAACGACTGAACTGTAGGTAGTTTATGATTCATCATCAGGATCCATTCATCAGAATCCCGGATTCAAAGGACCACAAAGATCCCATTACCATGTTTAATAATGAGTAATAACTTTTTATGGTTTTTCCAGTAGTCATGTATGGATGTGAGAGTTGGACTATGAAGAAGGCTGAGCGCCAAAGAATTGATGCTTTTGAACTGTGGTGTTGGAGAACACTCTTGAGAGTCCCTTGGACTGCAAGGAGATCCAACCAGTCCATTCTAAAGGAGATCAACCCTGGGATTTCTTTGGAAGGAATGATGCTAAAGCTGAAACTCCAGTACTTTGGCCACTCATGCAAAGAGTGGACTCATTGGAAAAGACTCTGATGCTGGGAGGGATTGGGGGCAGGAGGAGAATGACCGAGGATGAGATGGCTGGATGGCATCACCGACTCGATGGGTGTGGATCTGGGTGAACTCCGGGAGTTGGTGATGGACAGGGATGCCTGGCATGCTGCGATTCATGGGGTCGCAACGAGTTGGACACGACTAAGAGACTGAACTGAACTGAATAACTTTTCTCTCTTTCCACAGGTACTTGAGAGTAGCCATTATCAGTATTCCCCTATCCTCACCTTCAATATGCAACAGTTAAAAACTAAAGCCAAAAAGGTTTCAAGCAATTTTGTTAAACTTTAATTGACTCCTCCAGCAACTCAGCGTTTTCTCCATGGTCGGTGCCCATGCAAAAACATAAGCACTGGGCCTATTTTCTAGACATAGACATGGAATGTAATACACTGTAGGCAAAGTTTATGTCAAATTGGCCACCTGTGTTCTTGATTATTAGAAGTGTTTTCACAAACTTGAAATGTAAAGCCACACTGAAACAAAGGGAAGACATGTCCAAAGTATTAAATCAGTGGTTTCAATAGTTTATAATCCATGGCTTTAAATCAGAGATCCTGCTCTGTGCAACAAAATCCAGAAAATGAAAATAAGGTCTGCGTGTTATACATGGGAGGTCTAAGTTTTGCTGTTGAAATTCTAGAAGCTACCTGGGTTCCAAAATAGGAGTCTCTTGAGAAAACCTAGGGCTCCACTGTCATGGCATGACCCACTCCCATTTGGAGATGAGTCCCTGGTATATTTTTTTTTCTCAAAGATGCAAGGAAGTGAGATGTACATCTACCAAAGGCATAATAGGGGGTTGCATTGTTGAAAAGGCCTCATGGCGACTCTGCCCCCCGTCACTCCAGAGCTATATTGCTTCAATCGCCTGTAACAGAAATACATGACCTTATATCGTTAAGGTCCTCATATTCCTTAAAAAGTCCTTTGTTACTTTTTATTAATGTATCTGATCCACTGGATTTTCAGTTAATGTAAAGTTTTTTATCATATTTTTATAGAACAAGCTAAAATAGATTCACTCTCAACTTCTGTGAAATTGATATCATACTCAATCGCAGTGACATGGTAATTACTGGAAAGATACCTTTATCTCTTTCAACACCCACCAGTTGACTCTGAAATTCTTGTAAATTACAAATCATTAAAAGCACCTGTACATCCAACACATGACAGTGATCTAATATCACATTAACTTATAGAAGCACATGCTTAGCCATATATTTTATTTTTCGGTCTCTGTGTACATAGTGAGTTAAATAGAAACTGTATAAAGAGTATTTACATGTGATACAGAGGAAAGAAAGGAAGGAAAGAAAACTAGGCCATCAGATCAACATACAGGGTTTTTTCTTTCTAGGACATTTGTGTCCTCATCAGGGTAACGAGAGAGGAAAATACTCCCCCCAACCCCCCACTGCCAGGACATTTCTGCCTATGATATTAACACATACCAAAGGAATCTTCAAATGCCTCCTGCTAAATCAGACTATTGATCTTTCCTTTATCTCATTTTTATTTCTCCTGCTTCATAATGTGATAGGTTTTTGGAAGATTTGGCAATAAAACTGCCAACCAACCAGAGAATTTGGGCTTTTATCTTTTTCTCCAGTGTCTTGCTGCTGTGGAATGGCTGCTTCTGGTAACCCCTCAAACTTCCACTCCTGCCCTTTGGAGATGTCCCTGGTCACCGGCCACCATTTACATGACTATCCATTGTGAGGACCATGTGAGTTTCCAGGAAAATTCATTTCAGAATATAATACGGTGTGGATTTCAGACCTGATAGAAGTACACCCAGAGGAGTGACTGTGATCTTTTAAATCAATAAATTCTTGGAAGCCTTCTGTAAACCAACTTCAGAAAATAACCATTCCTTTCTTGGTACACCACTGCACTTTTTAATTTGTCTTTTGTTAAGTCATGGGGTCACAAAGAGTCGGACATGACTGAGCGACTGAACTGAACTGAAGTCATTCCGAGGAAGGGCTGAACCTGGGCATTGTAGACCTTGAACAGTGACAACAGGGAATAAAAGAATGTTATGTCACTCTGACCATTCATTATCTTACCAAAACTCAGTTATAAGAGTGTCTATTCCTTCATCCATCATCCAGTGGACTTTCAGGAAGGGGAGAGGGAATAAGTATTTAGAAACCCATCCTCAGCTGACTTTGAAAGATCACAGATCATGTGAGAGGAGGGCCTGTGAACTTGTCCACCTTCATTCTGGGTTGCTTCCTTCCTCAGTTCGCTCCAGTACCTTCTTTTTATTCTTTGAATAGATCACACTTTTTTCCCTGTCATGAAATAGTCACACATGCTGTTTATTCTGTCTTGGATTTCTCTTCCTAAGATCTTATTTGTACCTCAAGTTTCTATTCAAATACTACTTGCTTAACAAAGAATTTGCCTGACCACCTAATCTAAATTAGGTTGCCCCCTCCTTTCATTTTTTAATTGAACCTTTTCATTTTTATGGATTTTCTTCACAATCGGCCTTTACGCTTTGTCTCCATTCTTGTTTCTGTGATTCCTACTGGCATGAGTCTCACAAAGGCAGGCAACATATAGAAACTAAATACATATCTGCTTTATCAAGGAATTTTTTTAAGGTGAATAAATGGAGCTTCTGAATCATGTAGTAGAAACTAAATAAATATCTACTGTATCAAGGAATTTTTTTAAGGTGAATAAAAAAAAGTTTAAGTTTTACAAATCAGTGAGAGTTTTAATCATTCATATTTTAAACTCTCATTTTTCCAAAGAAGCATGTCCTCCAAGTGAAATTTAAATACTTCTAGCTTCCCATAATATCAGAATCTTTTTTAATATTCAGCACTATAGGGCTTTGTAAGTTTAAGAAAAATCACTGTATTTATCTTAAGTGAAAGACAGAGAAAATTCCATTAAGCTTTTGACCTAATTTTTCTCTGGTTTAAGGCAACTGAAAAGTTCTCAACTGGAAACAATTTCTTGGTGGCTATTCCCACTGCTATCCAGAGGATATAGATGGAGTATTTTCTACAGACTTATCTATGGCACATTCATTTATATAATTTTTATCAGCAAAAAGGTTAAAATCCTGATGTTACTTAATCAAGCTGTAAAAAAGTTATCCAGATGCTATTCAGTACTTTAGAAACAGTGATTATTTGTACAGGGTTCAAGGCATTTCAATTATTATATGAAGGTTTATGTGGCAGGTTTAGTAAGTTTTATAAAAGTGAAGTATTGGGATTAATAGAATCCATAATAATCTATTTAATATTTTCAATAAAGTACAGAATGCAAGTGGGAAATCAACTAGAATCTGCTTCGTACACTTCTAACTGCAATGAGGTTATCTTTATGGTTAAAATTAACAAGGAGATTATTTATGCATGATTAGTTATGATTCCCTTTAATCCAACAATTCTACTTCAAAGAGCTTATTTTATAGATTTTTTTCACAAGTGGATAAAAATTCTTAATGTACCATTTTTACTTAAAAAAAAAAAAAAGAAACAAAGTTCGTCAATATGGGAGTTTTTTCCCTGATATACATTGTTTGCTATCTGCTAGAAACTGTCCTAAGTATTTTCACAAAATTAGTTAATATTTAACAATAGCAATCTTATATCCACTTTAAAGATGAGGTAAAGTAGCCTGTGGGAGGCCACAGAGATACTAAGTAGCCAAGCAAGGTTTTAAGTCCAAATGATAATTTTTTTTTTCTGTTTTTCTCCAACTTTCTTTTTTTTTTACATTTTTTTTTTAATTTTTTACTTTATTTTACTTTACATTACTGTATTGGTTTTGCCATACATTGGCATGAATCCGTCTCGGGTGTACATGAGTTCCCAATCCTGAACCCCCTCGACCTCCCACCCCATATCAACTCTCTGGATCATCCCCATGCACCAGTCCCAAGCATCCTGTATCCTGTATCGAACATAGACTGGCAATAAATGAGGTAGACCTACATTTACTGGTAAAATATCCAGGACATATTTTTAGGTTGAGAAGAAGTAAGATGCACAATAGCTATATGGTTCTAATTAAACACTACTTATGTATACCTACATATGCATATAAATGCCTAGAAAAGGTCTAGAAGTTTCTCTCCAAACCAGTCTGCAATTATGTCTTATTTGTAAGGAAAGGTTTAAAAGAGACTTTTATCTTTTACTTTTTTTAAACTTCTGAATGATTTTAATGTTGTATTTTTAAATGGCAAAGAAAAGATACATTTTTAGGTTATTAAAATTAACTATAACTCCCATTTCCAACCCTGCACTAAAAGAAACATTTGAAAAGGTATAACACTTAATGGTCATATTTTTGTTTCCTAATAAGAAGAAGATATAATTAAAGATTCTAATTTTATATAATCTAAATTCACATGTACATACATACACTCTATATGTAGCAAATGTATTATTCTGAAGAGACTCCCATAGAGGAGAAAAGAACAGAAGGAAAGTCAGACTGTTAAGTCCAAACATTCCCCAGATTTCCTTAGACACTAGAAAATGAAAATGATGACTACAGTGAATTCATAAAGATAACAAAATTACATAACAGGCAATGGTCTGAAAAGGAATATCCTGAATATAACAATCATAATGGAAGTTGTGATGGTTTGGTATATAGTCATTCTAGAAGAATTCATGTATTAAAAAAAAAGCTATCCACATATGAATAAAAAGAAGTAAATTCTTTGTCCTAATGACTATTTTATTTAGTGTTAGGCTATGAAATTCTTCTATGTAATGAATAATAAAAGGCAGGATTAGAATCCATCAAATTTTGATCACGAGAAGGAAATGTGGTTTATGAAAGGCCTGTGCGTCATGACATTATTGACACTGAATTTGGATAAATCCTCTATAGTGAGAATGTGATCCAAAATTATTAATCGTATAAACTCAATTTAATAAACTCCAATTAACACAAGGGCTTACTCTTAATCCTTCCAAAAATGATCAACTTTTGGAATATACTACATCTACAGGAGAATCCCAGGGACAGAGGAGCCTAGTGGGCTGCAATCTATGGGGTCACACAGGTTGAACACAACTGAAGCGACTTAGCAGCAGCAGCAGCAGAGACACTGCTCTCATTAAGACAATAGTACTCTTTCCTGCTACTTCTCCAAAAGCTCACTCTTGAGAGCAGGAGAGGGAGGGAAGAAAGTAGAGAGAGGGTCTGCCTGAGGCAAGGGGCCTGCAGATAGTGGAGACAGAAAGACAGTCACAGCATCCAAGTGCCATATTGAGAATTTGAGAACAGCCCTTACTCCTAGAAAACATGTTACCATGCTTGGGCTTTGGCTTTATAATTTACTCAGTTTAGCAAAGAAATAAGAACAGGCTTCAATCCACTTTCCTTAATCCATTCAGTCAGATCTGATTTGCACGGTACGTGAGTACTCCCTCAGTGGCAACTGAAGAATATGAAAGGTGACTCTTATGCTAGAAAGTGCTTCAGGTAATTTTTTCTTAACTAGGAGGGCCCTAGAGCAAGACTAGGCACCCAAATTTCTAGGAATGGCCTCTCCTTGTTGAGAGCAACCTAAAAAATGCAGATGCTATAGCCCAACTCCTAACAAGAAGTTTTAGTTGTTTAATGAAAGAAAGTAGAGACAGTTAAGTGATAAACTAATTTATTTTTCAAGAGGACACTACGCCTTATTTAGGAGATCTATTAAACTAGCATATTCAAAAGCAGAGACGTTCCTCTGCCAACTAAGGTCTGTCTAATCAAGGCTATGGTTTTTCCAGTAGTCATGTATAGATGTGAGAGTTGGACCATAAAGAAGGCTGAGTGCCGAAGAATTGATGCTTTTGAACTGTGGTGTTGGAGAAGACCCTGGAGAGTGCCTTGGACTGCAAGGAGATCCAACCAGTCCATTCTGAGGGAGATCAACCCTGGGATTTCTTTGGAAGGAATGATGCTAAAACTGAAGCTCCAGTACTTTGGCCACCTCATGCGAAGAGTTGACTCATTGGAAAAGACTCTGATGCTGGGAGGGATTGGGGGCAGGAGGAGAAGGGGACAACCGAGGATGAGATGGCTGGATGCCATCACGACTCGATGGATGTGAGTCTGAGTGAACTCCGGGAGTTGGTGATGGACAGGGAGGCCTGGCGTGCTGCGATTCATGGGGTTGCAAAGAGTCGGACACGACTGAGCGACTGAACTGAACTGAACTGATTAAACTTGCAGTTAAAATGAGATCTTGCTACCTTCTATGGCTTTTAGAAACATTTTCCTATTTTCTGCTCTTAACTATGTGGCTGAGAAAAACTAGCTGGTGATCTCTTCAAACTCTCCATTAAGCAGGGACTTTTGGTAAACGGACATTTAACATTGCAAGTGGATGCCAAACTGCATGCTTTCTATACACAAATTTACAACAACGAGTGGGCACACTAGGAGTGTGTGTGTGTACATGTGTGTGAGTGCTCAGACTCTTTGCAGTCCCATGGATTGTAGCCCTCCAGTTTCCCCTGTCCATGGAATTTTCCAGGCAAGAATACTGGAGTGGGTTGCCATTTCCTACTCCAGGGGATATTTCTGACCCAGGGATCGAACCCATGTCTCTTGTGTCTCCTGCATTGGCACTCAGGTTTTTTTTTTTAACCACTAGAGTCACCTAGGAAAGCCACTTAATCATTTTTCCATCATTTTTTCTGCAATGTTGAAACAAAACACTGAATATAAAAGATTTGTTATCTAACATATAAAAATTCAAACTACTGCTTTAAGGCAAGCAGAAAAAAAAAGTAATAATCTGTTTCTCTATAGAGTAATTCTAAGGAATAAGATAAGGCGTGGAGAACTGGACAAAACTGAAGTCATTTAAAGCCAAAATCTTCACTTTTTCATTTGTAATAAACCCACTCCTTAATATGTCTTCAGAGTACAATTTCCTAAATCCTACTGTAGATGCCTTTTTATTTTTCTTTCTACAAAAGAAAACAAAATTAAAGACACAAATCTGTTGTAAGCAATCAATGGAAAACACACACACACAAATACACACACACACACATAGCTAAGTCACTTTAATTGTGTTTGTTTTCAAGCTAGACAGTTCCATGGACTATCTATCTTTATTCCCATTAATTTTCCTTCTTTTATTTTTGACTCATTTTACATCCTTGGGGAATTATTTGCTGATACTGAAACTGTCACACAGTGTCTATGCTCTCTTCTCTTCCCTTTATGTCATCATCAGGCTCATTAATTATCCTGTATTTCCACCCAAATAGTTGACAGAGTGTCAGATCACTTTAAGGACTAGTCTGTGACTCCACTGAAATTTTCCTTTGATCAAACTGGCAACGAGCATAACACTTCGGTGGTTGTTACTTAACAGTTGTATAATCTAGCCTTCTTTGATCTCATATTTCTCTATCTTGGTCACATGATTACAATGAAAGCTTTTATTCAAAGTCTTGTTGAAGTGAAGACACATGATACTCATGGTATTTTTCTCGTCTTATCACTAGGAACTATGTAAGAGACAGACAGAAAGTGAGTTCCTTGAGGGCAGGCAGTAACTGTATGACACGTAAATGATGTTTGCGCAATGATTGTTTACCGGGAGAGTCTCAGATTTTTCGAAGAAGTTGCTTAGTGATACTAGAGATGCTACTTTCTTATTGCGTGATGTGGTTTCTAAGGATCGAGGTTCTAAGTCTGAAATTAAAGAATGCTAAAATGTTCTAAGATCTCTTGCAGGTATAAAATTCTACCTCAAGTGACCATTACTTACCTTGCAGCAAAGTGGAATGACGACCCATCTCCCCTAACTCTGTGTAGCTTTATGAAAGAAGCTTAAAATATATACATATTTTAGTATGCCAATACATCCTGAGATAAAAGTGGTGTGTTGTCTCCACATTGCATAAAGCAAATATTTCATTTTTTAAATTAATTTTTATTTTTTAGTTTGTTTTGCTTTACAATACTGTATTCGTTTTGCTACACATCGACATGAATCAGCCACGAGTGTACATGAACTCCCAATCCCCACCCCCACCTCCCCGCTCCCGCCCCACACCATCTCTCTGGATTATCCCCGTGCATCAGTCCCAAGCATCCTGCATCCTGCATCGAACCTAGACCAGTGATTCATTTCACTTATGATATCATACATGTTACACTGCCACTCTCCCAAATCATCCCACCCTCTCCCTCTCCCACAGAGTCCAAAAGGCTGTTCTATACATCTGTGTCTCTTTTGCTGTCTCGCGTACAGGTTTATCATTACCATCTTTCTAAATTCCATATATATGTGTAAGTATACTGTATTGGTGTTTTTCTTTCTGGCTTACTTCACTCTGTATAATCGGCTCCAGCTTCATCCACCTCATTAGAACTGATTCAAATGTATTCTTTTTAATGGCTGAGTAATACTCCATTGTGTATATGTACCACTGCTTTCTTATCCATTCATCTGCTGATGGACATCTAGGTTGCTTCCATGCCCCGGCTATTATAAACAGTGCTGCGATGAACATTGGGGTACACGTGTCTCTTTCAATTCTGGTTTCCTTGGTGTGTATGCCCAGCAGTGGGATTGCTGGGTCATAAGGCAGTTCTATTTGCAATATTTTAAGGAATCTCCACACTGTTCTCCATAGTGGCTGTACTAATTTGCATTCCCACCAACAGTGTAAGAGGGTTCCCTTTTCTCCACACCCTCTCCAGCATTTATTGCTTATTGACTTTTGGATCGCAGCCATTCTGACTGGTGTGAAATGGTACCTCATTGTGGTTTTGATTTGCATTTCTCTGATAATGAGTGAAGTTGAGCATCTTTTCATGTGTTTGTTAGCCATCCGTATGTCTTCTTTGGAGAAATGTCTATTTACTTCTTTGGCCCATTTTTTGATTGTGTCGTTTATTTTTCTGGAATAGAGCTGCATAAGCTGCTTGTATATTTTTGAGATTAGTTGTTTGTCAGTTGCTTCATTTGCTATTATTTTCTCCCATTCAGAAGGCTGTCTTTTCACCTTGCTTATAGTTGCCTATGTTGTGCAGAAGCTTTTAATTTTAATTAGATCCCATTTGTTTATTTTTGCTTTTATTTCCAGTATTCTGGGAGGTGGATTATAAGTTGTTGTTGTTGTTTTTTTCTTTTCCAATACAAAATTTCTAGAACTTGGGAAAGTCCCTTGCACAAAGCAGGTTCTTTGAATGGCTGATTTGATGGATCAGCACAAAAATGCCAAGTGTCTTACAATATGTAATTAGGAAAACTTACCACCATGAAAAACTCATATAAATCCACTTAGAATTGCTTACTACTATACAAAAATTTTATTAAATACAAAAGATTTAAAAATGATTTCAGATTAAACACTGTTACCTCACTCAAATTAAGCTAATTTACTATTTGATAGGACACTAGAATTCCCATTATCACTGTATAGAATAATATTTTAAACTTCTCTGTGAAACTACAGCTTGTGTTTACATATCATATAATTGAAGGCATGTGTGTCAGTATAACCTCACATCAAGAGGGTTTTTTCAAACTCTATAGAAACAGTGGTTCCTTCCAAGATGTAGCGTGTTGAAGAGGATTTTATAGCCCATTTCAAAGACCTCTAGTTCTCAACAGAAGAGAGAAAACTATTGTTTAAAATGAAGTTAAATATATGTCTTAAATGGCTTCTCCTTGATAAATTCAACAAGGGAAGCAGTTCTTGTAAGGTATCTAAATATGAGAAGAAAGTCACATAAAGAAAAAAATCTGTAAAATTTTATGCTTGTATATATGAGTTATTTTAATAAAGCCCAATAACTGACAGTGTATGGTCGTATTTCTTTTAACTAAAAAATATTAGAAAAAATGAAAATAAATTTGGAAAGGGCTTGTTTGCCTTACCAAAGGGGCAAACACTACAGGAAGCATGTATTTTAGAAAATTAATTTCAACACAGGGGAGATTCCCCCCCCCCCCAATCAGCAATACACACAACATATAAAAGCTACAGTTTCACAGCAAAATAAGGAAACATAAGAATTCTGGAAACTAAAATCTGGGTGGGACCTTAAGTGGTTGAATCCATCAATTCCCAACATTGGGTAAAGAACTATAGATAAAAATGAAAAGAACTCAGAAAATTTCCCTTCCTTGGTACATAAGCAGATACAAAAGGGTAGTAAAAAGCCGGGGATTTTGTTTTTACTTATTTTTTTAAGAAGGAAGTCTTAGAAAAGAGGTCAATTTTATAACCACTTATCCTAGACTTAGTGGAAGAGGCTATCTCCAAAGTAGGAAGACTGTATTATTGAATGATTAAAAATATTTTAGGAAAAACTTAAATCTTTTTCTAAAATAAAATTTATTATTTTATGGTTACAGCTTCATATACAGTTACTGTAAAAGCTATAAAGTCAAGTGAACAAAGAAGGAAATAAAAACCACAGTGATGATTTAATTGCAAGTTCAGTTCAGTCCAGTAGCTCAGTCATGTGTGACTCTTTGTGACCCCATGGACTGAAACATGCCAGTCTACTCTGTCCATCACAACTCCAGAGCTTGCTCAAACTCATGTCCACTGAGTTGGTGATGCCATCCAACCATCTCATTCTCTGTCGTCCCCTTCTCCTCCTGCCTATGATCTTTCACAGTATCAGGGTCTTTTTAATGAGTCAGTTCTTTGCATCAGGTGGCCAAAGTATTGGAGTTTCAGCTTCAACATCAGTCCTTCCAATGAATATTCAGGACTGATTTCCTTTAGGATGGACTGGTTGGATCTTCTAGCAGTCCAAGGGACTCTCAAGAGTTTTCTTCAACACCACAGTTCAGAAGCATCGATTCTTCAGCATTCAGTTTTCTTTATACTCCAACTCTCACATCCATACATGACTATTGGAAAAACTAAAACTTTGACTAGATGGACCTGTGTGAGCAAAGTAATGTCTCTGCTTTTTAATATGCTGTCTAGGTTGATCATAGCTTTTCTTCCAAGGAGCAAGCATCTTTTATTTTTATGGCTGCAGTCGCCATCTGCAGTGATTTTGAGTCCCAAAAAATAAAGTCTGTCACTGTTTCCATCTATTTGCCATGAAATGATGGAACCAGATGCCATGATCTTCTGTTTTTGAAGGTTGAATTTTAAGCCAGCTTTTTCACTCTCCTTTTTCACTTCCATCAAAAGACTTTTCAGTTCCTCTTCACTTTCTGCCATAAGGGTGGTGTCATCTGCATATCTAAGATTATTGACAGTTCTCCTGGCAATCTTGCTTCTAGCTTGTGTCTCATCCAGCCTGGCTTTTCACATGATGTACTCCTCATATAAGTTAAATAAGCAGGGTGACAATATACAGCCTTGATGTACTCCTTTCCCAATTTGGAACCAGTCTGTTGTTCCATGTCCAGTTCTAACTGTTGTGTCTTGACCTGCATACAGATTTCTCAAGAGGCAGGTAAGGTTTTCTGGTATTCCCATCTGTTGGACAATTTTCCACAGTTGTTATGATCCACATAGTCAAAGGCTTTGGCATAGTTGCTAAAGCAGAAGTAGGTGTTTTCCTGGCATTCTCTTGCTTTTTCAATGATCCAGTGGATGTTGGCAATTTGATCCCTGGTTCCTCTGCCTTTTCTAAATCCAGGTTGAACATCTGGAAGTTCTTGTTTCATGTACTGTTGAAGCCTCTCTTGGAGAATCTTGAGCATTATTTTGGTAACATGTGAGATGACTGTACTTGTGTGGTAGTTTGAACATTCTTTGGCATTGCCTTTCTTTGGGATTGGAATAATTTACAACTAAAACCAGGATTTGCAAAGACAGTCTCCTGAAATTAATATTGTGAATTGTTCAGAAGAGTAAGGCAGTAAGGCAGAAGGCTACACACAACTTTAGGATGACATGGTAACCATGCAGAAAAAAATTACACGACTCAGCACAGGGTCAAATGCTGAGAAATTGTCACCTAACTCCTAGTACAATTTCAGGCAACTACACAAGTAGCTGAAAATAAGCAAGGAAAGGATTAACACCATAAATAGAAGTTGAATATACTAAATACAAAGGAAAACAGAATAAAGCCAATAGTCTTATTTCTTTCAAAAATGAGGTAAAATACTTAGAATTTAACAACTTTGGCAAGAAATAAAGGAGAACATTTCAACTGCGTAATATTGTGATTGATAACACAGTTATCCATAGAGGACATTACAAATGGTTAAATGAGGTGGAGTAGGCATCTGCTGCTTTTCTTCAGTGTCACCTTATTTTTCCAGTTTTTCTTGGACAAAATATTCATTGTCCACATTGCATTTAGGAAAGGACAGTTTCCATCACCAGTTCCAGCTCTTGACATGTGATCTAAGGCAATAAAACATTTTAATCTACTCCAAATGCCATCCAAGCCCCCAAAATTGCTTTAAGAATTAGACACGTGAATCAGTTTAGGCCAATGGTCTGAAGTTTTTATGGACACAGAAAATAGGTTTGTTTTTTTTTTTTCCTGCTGAATTTGAACCAAGTGGACATAAATTTAGAATTTTCTACTGTACTGAAAGTGAAACCAACATACATAATAGAGCTGAGCCCTTGGATCTTAAGTTCTAGGCATCTAACCCTACTCATGGATTTTACACAACACAATACAGTCTTTCTTTTAGTCTTAAGACAATTGAAACTGTGTTTCAGGTTACTTTCAAAGTAACCAAAGCAGCTTTGACGATCTTTTAGCTTATATGCAAGCTTATGCCAACTCTGTTTTTATATAGTTGAAAACAAATGATCAAAATAGATTTAAGGAAAGATGAGGATTTTAAAAGATAATCAGATTTTCCACATGTACTCAGCCTTTTCCATCAAACTTATCAGACACAACTAGTTTATAGTAAGTTCTTTCCATTCTTTAGGAAATGGATCATTCCTATAAATTAACTTGGACTTCAGCAATGCCATTGAATATGGCAACCCCTGGCCACATGTGGCTGTTGAACGCTTGAAATATGTCTAGTCTGAACTGAGATAGAGTCTAAGTAAGTATCAAATACATACTGAAATTTGCAGACATAGTATGACAAAAAGGAATGTATTATATTTTTAATATTTTCATATTGAATGCATGTTGAAATGTTAGCATTTGACATGTTGGATTGAACAAAATATATTGAATTAATTTTACTTATTTCTTTTTACCTTTTAAGTGTGACTACTAAGAAAATTTAAAATTGCTTATGTGGTTAACATTTGTGGTTTGCATTAAATTTATACTGGACAGTGTTTGCCTAGGGTATACAAAAAGGAAAAAAAAATTTAAACTTTAGTGAGATACAAAGGACATTTTTCTTTATATTAATGTTGATTATGATTTCATAAATGTACACATCACCTTAATATATAAACCCTGATAAGAATTTAAAATAAACAAAGTGATGTATACCGCCTTTGTGAATACAGACTACTATCTTCTGTATACTGGACATAGAAGCTTGAAATCTTGACAAAAATTGACTTATCATTATGTAAACAAATTTACTGACACATGTAGGTAGGACTAGTTCTAGGCACAGTTTGATTGAAAGTTCAAGTGATACACCAGGTCTATAGCTTTGGCTTTTGGTTGGCCCTGTTCTTAGGTTCTAATCAGTGGCCCATTGACTTTAGACTCAGAGCATGGCTGCTAGTGCAATAGATGTGAGTTCTCATCTGCTAGGTCCCACATAAGCTCTGACACTGGCTTGAACTGGGTCATTTACATCCTTTGTTGGGGAAAGCAGAACTGATTTTGTATTCAGCCATAAAATTTATTGTTATAACCTTGTGGCAGAGACTGCTATTGTTCTCAGATATCAAATCTCAGCTTCGTAATAATGGGAGCTTGATTTTTACCAGACACAATAAACCCTCATATTTCCCAGAGATCCTTGCAGGTAGGTGAATACAGGTGCTTAATTCTAGCAATGGGATGTTGTGACTTCTAGAAAATATTCCTAATCAGAATGAATGTATTCGTTTCCCTTTTTTAGGCTGAAAAACACATGTGATGGCTGAATTTAAGCAGCCTCATTTGACTATGAAGTGTAGCCATGTGTGGAGGAGCACAGGCGAATGTTATCAAAGAAATCAGAAACCTGATAATTATGAGACTTTCCTGTGAGACTGGTTTGGATTATACAAGAGATATGAACTTTTATTTTGTTTAAGTTACTATTATTTTAGATTTTCTACCACTTAATAATGAACTTAATTTTTATTGATAGAATTCCAGACTATCAATTTTGTGTATGACCCAGGTCATTAATTTTGGAGAGCTATTAACATTAAGAAACAGAATAAATCAAATTTTGCTCACACATTTTTTATTTGGCCAATACTTGGCTTGATATTTCCCTTTATTTTACTTATATATGTTTAGCCATCCTATTTTTCTTTATGTTAATAATTTGATTGCAGTTAATATTGAACATGGGTTTATAATTCTAATGCTCAGGAGTTTATTAGAATCACTTAAATAGTGTTATATGAGTTGTAATTATTCAGGTTTTTTAAAATATAGTTTATCATAATTATGTAACTTAGGAAATATCAACCTGATTATCAAATTTCCCATACATTTTAGTTCTAGTATTTATTATAAATATCTTTATAGTTATTAAATCAAGACCAAAATTTCTGTCTGGATGTGAGATTTCACTTTTCCTATGAAGATTTATACAGATATAATCTTCCTTGTCTTATTTTCAATAAGATCACAGTTATCTATAAAAATGTGTGTGAAATGATATGTGTGTATAAATAAAATTTTTAAATGAAAGAATTAATTTGAAGGACAGAGAAATCCAATTATAAAAATGATCAGATCAAAATGAAATAACTTTTTGTCTTCTACTTTGAGGGCTTCCTAAGCGGTTCAAGTGGTAAAGAATCCACCTGCCAATGCAGGAGACACAAGAGACTCGGGTTCAATTCCTCGGTTGGAAAGATCCCCTGGAGAAGGAAATAGCAACTCACCCCAGTATTTCTTGCCTGGAAAATTCCATGGACAAAGGGGCCTGGTGGGCTACAGTCCAAAGGGTCACAAAGAGTTTGATACAACTGAGCATGCACTTCCTAGACACTTCTATTTAGAAAAGAATTCAGGGAAAAGCATACCAAAACAGTTGCTTGAGTAAGTTAGTGGTATGTAGGTTAAGAAAAATATAATTTTTAAGAAAAAAAGATAGAGAATCCTAAAAAAAATCAAGGGGAACTACAGACCCAAGGGAGTCATGACTAAAGGGTAGTGCAGACAGCATTGGCTGCGATACGAAAGATCCTAGTAAGGGAAATGCTGAACAGGAGAGAGAATCATGTTGAAGCAGACGATGAGGTCAGGAGATGGCTGCAGAAGCCCAGAGATAACCATAAGGGTGGAAGTAGAAAGTAGATTGGAGAGAGGTTAGAAATTTTAGCAGAAAATTTGGTCACAATTTAGGTCTGTCTTCATAGCAAGTACAGGATTAAAAACCAACCCCATCAATGTGATTTACTGAGGAGGAATGGGTCATTGCAATGAGAATCAAGAAGAAAAGTAATAGAAGCAAAAGGAGCAGTTTTGTCTTCAATGAATAAGCCTCAAGTGTTGTTCAGTTGCTAAGTCCTGTTGATTCTTTTTCCAGTCCATGGATTATATGTAGCTGCCAGGCTCCTCTGCCTGTGGGGTTTCCCAGGCAAGAATACTGGGGAGTATTGCCATTTTCTTTTCTGATCCTCCCAACCCAGGGATCAAACCAGCATTTCTTACATTGCAGGCTGATTCTTTATCGTTGAGCCACCAGGGAAGCCCAAGTCCCGAGCACCCTTAGTGGAATCAGTAGAGGAAGTTCAGAGGTGGTAAACATTCTGGGACGAATACATCAATTGAGAGCAATAGAGTTTCATGAAATTTCAACCTCCTTAGAAATCCATTCATGACCATGACTTAGAACTCCGGCTATGACTCTTTGACTCCTGAAGATAGTACAAAACATACATTATAATGAAATGATTTTAAATCACTAGATAATTTTCATAATTACTTTGAGTGACAACATAGCAAATAATATTGGATATGGATATTGCTTTTAAACTTTTCTTTTTCTCTAGGAAATAGGTCCTCTTTTAATTTGCATTGCATTTAGATAAATATAGTTCCTGGTACTATTTGAGTGTTTCATACTATACATTTGGCGGGATTTAATATGGAATTATACAAAGTTAAACTGAGCCTCATTAATAACAGCATTCATATCAACTCATGACAAGGACAGAGGTTTGCAGTTTTTCATGGTATGAGACACAAAGAAAAGCTTCTACCAAATGGCTCCCAGAATATTTTCTATGTTCCAGCTCTGTCAACAAGGGAAAAGTCAATGCTTACTTACAAGAATGTTATTTTGTTACACATATGAATTCTGTTAGGTTTCTTGATGTGTTGAGGTATTAGAGATATGTGCATTTCTTTCCAGGTAGTGCAGTTTTATTTCATTTCTGGCATGGCCCAGGTGTTTCTTTTGCGTGCCTGTGCATACACATAAGGGCTCAATGAACCCAGCCATGTATTAGAGTGAAAATATTTTTTGAATTATTGCTTTGAATTATTTTTCAAATGTTTTGTATTGGGAAGAATGTAAAATATGATTTTTAATACTGTTGAATCTTTAAACCCATGTGGATATTTTAGGGTAAATATAATTAGATTTATATTAGTATAATTTATATATTATAGTAAAATATATATGCACAGTTAGAACTGTTTAGTAGTTGAAAAGCTTTTGGAATCTCTGTAAGAAAGTCAAGGAAATAGCAAGTAAGGAGAGTATGGCTCCTTTTTCTAAGCAATTCAAATTTATGAAGACCCAAATTTTCGCTGTAGCTATGTCACTCAGACTTTGAAAAATTAAGTTCATTTTTTTCTTATCTGCTTTGAGGACTAGGAACCACAGTATGTGATTATTGATTCTAGAAGGACTGGAGAGAGAGAATGAAAAAAATGGACTTATTGAAGGATTCTATACAATTTTATTAAAAATTAAGTAGTACTTCCATAGTGCCATAAGAATGTAAAGCACTTTTATTTACATTATCATGCTTGAATTTTCATGAAAGTCAACTAAAATTTTGCCCAAACTTGTATCCTTGTTAAATATAGTATATATAGTTATTTATGTACCCTGTTAAAGTAGTATAAATAGCTATTTATGGTATGAATGTTGATTTGGCCTCCTTCCTGGCTTTGTTTATGTATTAGTTTATATAATCTTTATTCTTTCCTTCCAATAAATTGTGTTATCTTGTCTTAATGATGTATTCTTAAAAGTTTCCTTAGTATTTTCTTAAACAGGTTGAGTTCCAGTTAAAATAAAAAGAAAGTGAAATCAATTATGTTATTTTACAATTAACCCTTCCCGGCTTATCATACTAAGTGAAGTAAGTCAGAGAAAGACAAATATCATATGGTATCTCTTATATGTGGAATCTCAAAAGTGATACAAATCAATTATTAACAAAACAGAAATAGATTCACAGCCATAGAAAATAAACTCATGATTACCAAAGGGGGAAGAAAAAAGAGGGATAAATTAGAAGTTTGGAATTAATAGGTATACATTACTATATATGAAATAGATAAACGACAATGACCTACTGCATAGCACAGGGAACTTTATTCTGTATCTTGTAATAACCCATAATGAAAAGAATTTGAAAAAGAATATATATAACTAAATCACTTCGCTGTATACCTGAAACTGACACCATTGTAAATCAGCTATACTTCAATTAAAAAACAAACAAACAAACAAAAAACACTGAAGTTAAAGGGGATTCAGTCTACTTATTTATATGTTAATATAACTAAGGCCTAACATGACTAAGGCCTAAACCTGGGATCTCTGAAATTATTTCATCTTTGCTTTTTTAACTGCAACCTCTAAAGTTAGTATCCTCCACATTGCTAAAACCTCAGCTCCAAAAACCAAAGGGGTAGTCCTCTACACTCAGTTTCAGACTAACAATCACCCCAAAAGGCTGAAGTGATTTCTGAAATACAGGGGAGCTGTAGGACATAACTAGTTTACAAAAGAGGTCACTTCTTAAAATGCTTATTTAGGAACTCAGAGTAATGTAGCAGGAATCATATCAGACATTTTTTATAAGCATTTTCTCATTTAATTATTACAAGCTCTGTGATTTAGTCTATAATGATCCCATTTTACAGAGAAGATAGCTGATTTTGAGTCATTTTCTTTAGAGAAATTTGATGTTTTATATCTATATTTATATTTATCTCTATATATATATAAGTATATGTGTGTATATATATATACACATATAAATAAGTAGATAGACTTATACACATACATTTTAAAGTAAAGAGTTTGTGTATATACTTCCAATTTGATTCCATCACCTACAGCAGAGCATTTTTGAGAAAAAAAAATGATTTGTTGCTGTTTATATAGTTCAATTTAATTAAAAATGTAGCTCCTTTAGAAACTTCCTAAAGAAGCTGACAAACCAAGTGTTGTGAATCTTTAAATAACTGTATTGTGTTCAAATATTTATGGCATGGCAGAGGAAGCTCTAAGACAGCAAAAAACAAGAACTCAAGCAATAATTGGAGATTTTGGTTTCTGAGAGATTTGGTTTCTGAAAGGCAGTGACTGGGTTCCTTGTCATTTTCAAATGTCCTGGAGACCACAGAGAGGATTTAAAGGACTTTAGAGTTAAGAAAGACAATAATCAAAGGGAATGAGGCAAGCAAATGTTGGAAAGGCTCAAGAATCAGCACACGACCAGGGTGTAAGATATTGAGAAAAACAGGACTACTGATAAATTCTATCCAATTAGGAATTTACAGTGCATTTTATAACTCTTCATTAACATGCTTGAAAAACATGTAATTTAGCTTAATAAAGGAAGTATTGTTTATGGAAGGAAGAGCAGAAATAAGGAAATTAAGATTAATTTTGGATTTTTGAGGCATTTTACCTGTTTCACACATTAGTTCAAATCTTACCTGAGTGCTACCAAAATAACCATGGGGGGCAGAAAAATAAGAAGAAACTATTTTATACCTCAAAGTTTGAGCAGCCAATAAAAAATAATAATTTATATTTACCTTCCTAAAAGTGCAGTACTAAAGAATATTCAAACAATTGGATAATTACACTCATCTCCCATTCTAGTAAGTTAATGCCCAAGAACCTTTGAGCTAGCTTCAGCATTACATGATCTGAGAACTTCCAGATGTTCAAGCTGGGTTTAGAAAAGGCAGAGGAACCAGAGATCAACTTGCCAAAATTTGCTGGATCAGAGAGAAAGTAAGGGAATTTTGCAAAAAACATTTACCTCTGTTTCATTGACTATGCTAACGCCTTTGACTGTGTGGATCATAACAAACTGTGGAAGACTCTTATTAAAGAGATGGGACTAACACACCATCTTACCTGTCTCTTGAGAAACCTGTATATGGGTCAAAAAGCAACAGTTAGTACCCTGTACGGAACAACTGACTGGTTCAGGATTGAGAAAGGAGTGTGACAAGGCTGTTTATTGTCACCTGTTTGTTTAACTTATACACAGAGTGCATCATTTGAAATGCCAGGCTGGTTGAGTTACAAACTGGAATCAAGATTGCTGGGAGCAATATCAACAACCTCAGATATGCAGATGATACCACCCTAAGGGCAGAAAGCGAAAAGGAACTAAAGAGCCTTTTGATGAGGGTGAAGGAGAAGAGTAAAAAGGCCAGCTTAAAACTCAATATTAAAGAAACTGAGATCGTGGCATCCGGTCCCCATTACATCATGGCAAACAGAAAGGGAAAATGTAGAAGCAGTGACAGATTTCCTCTTCTTAAGTTCTAAAATCACTGTGGATGGTGACTGCAGCCATGAAATTAGAAGACAATTGCTTCTTGGCCAGAAAGCTATATCAAACCTAGACAGTGTGTTAAAAAGCAGACGTCCCTTTGCCAACAAAAGTCCATATAGTCAAGGTTATTTCTAAATAAAATATGTATTTTTTATCTTTGTCATGTTTTGTATGCCAATAACATGAAACTATGCTCTAGACACCCCCATATGAGCTGGAAGAGTCACAGACATATTTTAATAAACCCTGGTATTGTTAAAAACATCAGAAAGAAACCTTGTCAAAGTCTCCTATCCTGTCCCTTCAAAGAGCTCTCTTTGCTTTTCCTTCAGTTTTGGATTTCTGCCAGAAGATAAAGAGCATGTATTCAACTTGGTCTTTGGAGAGATATAACCGAACCGGCAGATAATTTAATAATACAGCTTGACCTCTTTGTCATATTGATTTATTTATTTACTTATTGGAGGGGAATGTATAGACTAGAATATCCTATTAAGAGAGGTTATGGAATCATCCTAGGAATGTGTGTGTGTGTGTGTGTGTGTATTTCTCTGAAGTAGACATCTGACTAGATACCATATTGAAGATTTATAAATCACTATGATTCTGTCATTTTATTCTAAACCATTTACCTTGCTGAATTCAATGTCTATGAAAAAATTTTGAATGCATTTAAAATCAGAAAACATCACCAGTTATGAACTATAACTAATGTCTTGGGTCTCTGGAATTCTTTTGGTGACTCTCTGGATTTCTAATTGACATCTATCTCTCTGGAAATTGTGTACATTTAAAAACTTGTTCCTGAGTTAGTCATTTAGACTCTTAATTACAAATATTCAGTTACAATTTTATATAAATATTATCCCTGGTTTTATACACTTAAAAAAATCACCCCTAAATATGGTTTTGGAAATGATGTAATTTTTTTTAATTCAAATGATAATTCATTGCAAAATACCGTTCTCTTGAGAGCTCGACTGATACATTTCTCAGAACAAGAAGGCATTTCTTTAAGTGTTGTAATACAACAGCAGTAAATATTTATAGAATAATTGTAAAATATTATTGTCATAATATTGGCAAATATGAATTAAATAAATATGCTTACTATGTACAGGGCTTCCCTGGTGCTTCAGATGGTAAAGAATCTGCCTGCATATGCAGGAGACCTGGGTTCAATCTCTGGGCCAGAAAGATCCCCTGGAGAAGGGAATGGCAACTCACTCTAATATTCTTGCCTAGAGAATCCCATGGACAGAGGAGCCTGGTGGGCTACAGTCCATGGGGTCACAGAGTTGGACATGCTGTGTTACTAACACTTTCACCTTACATGTACAGGGCAGATTTGACATTGAGGAATAAATCTGTGAGGAGGTAGCATGAATGTGTGTGACATCCACAACCACGTTATAGGTTTCATTTTATGACTAGCTTTCCAGATATGGTATGTAATTCCTGAGTATCTTCCTTCCTATTTAAGTAAACCACCATTAATTTGACAGTGGCATAAGCTTATTATTAATCATATTTTTTGTACACTTAGTCAATCATAATAAAGAATCCAAACCAATTCATAATTTGTAGGCAGTTCTTTGATTACCTTTACACTTTTCTCTTTATTTTTCTTACTGTAATTATTTACTGTACAAAGCAAATCCGAGCTTTCCTTTGTACACTTGACTTCCTCTAAGTAAGGAATATTTTGTTATCTGTATTTTCCCCAGAAGTTACTCACTTCATTAAGTCTCCAGAGCATGACTTAATTAGTCTCATTCTCCAAATGAGTTTTGAAACCATCAATTTGTACAATTTGTGAATGTCACTTTGAATTTTTCCACTACTTCTCTGTCTGACTTACAAATAATTAAAAAATTTTATAGTCATTTGATTTTCTGCATATCAGGAAGCATAACTACATACTACTTGAGACAGCAGACAAAGATCCTGTGATTACATATCTTGTTTTATTTTTACAAGTTGCCAGTGAAAAATCATTCCTCTCCCTCTTTTCACCATGTCATAGATGAGGATTTTGAAGACAGTGATATCAAGTAATATATCCAGAGAGGGCACATATTATTGGTGACTGGTATCAAAGCTCCAGATTCTCAAGCTGGGGCCTATTTTAGATAGATCTTGGGGTTACTTCAGTAAAGTTGCTACTCACTTTTTCTTTATTATTTTTAACTACTGAAAATTGTTATAAATTTTATCTCTCAAAAAAACAACTCCAAATTTTTATAAATTCTTGAACAAAATAATTTTAGATAAAGAGAAAATGAGAGCAATAATCTCAATTCTGACAAAGATTCCCAGAAAAGGAAGTTAGTTCCTTCATAAAGTATGATGTTTAGAAAAGAAGAATTAGAGATAGATTTTAAGCTGTATACTTAGTGAAAAGTAGTACACTAATTACCCAACATTTCTTCAGTGTTGTTTTGAATAATTTAGAACTATTGGACATTCAAAAAAAAGTTTTAAATGCTCCTCAAAACTTACAGTATTGAAATACTCAGATGTCAGTTACAGGCATTTTTCCTAGCTTGTTTTTAATTTGTTAAAAATCTAGCCACATGCAACAGTTGTATTCCTGGAAACCTAAAGATTCATTCTAATTTTATTTACAGGTTTCAAATTCTGAGACACACATATTTGAATATTTCCTATTACTTTACACTTTGTTGAGTGAGCCCTGCTGCTAAGTCGCTTCAGTCGTGTCCGACTCTGTGCGACCCCATAGATGGCAGCCCACCAGGCTCCCCGTCCCTGGGATTCTCCAGGCAAGAACACTGGAATGGGTTGCCATTTCCTTCTCCAATGCAGGAAAGTGAAAAGTGAAAGTGAAGTCGTTCAGTCGTGTCTGACTCTTCGCGACCACATGGACTGCAGCCTACCAGGCTCCTCCGCCCATGAGATTTTCCAGGCAAGAGTACTGGAGTGGGTTGCCACTGCCTTCTCCGTGAGTGAGCCCTAATTAATCCTAAAAGAGAGAAATGATAAAGATTCTCACTAGATTCTACAAAACAAGGCTGGTCTAGGTATCTGAGATTAAATACAGGATTTTGTAGGTTAAAGTATTTAATGGTATTAAAACATACCTAAGGGTACAAAATAGAGGGTAAATGTGATTATTAAATATATATTTAGAGAGCAATTTGACTGAATGTATTTATAATAAATATAAATTTCTATTTATTTATTTTTTGAATTGAGCATTTCACAAGCAATGCAAATTTGGAGTGCCCAACATCATGCTAGAAGAGAGTAAGTGGAGATGATAGCTATAGAATGATCTTGAAAACTAATTATTTTGTGATTATCTGATTGTTTCATCAAAATGTTATGCATGAAACTGAAAAGCATATAGTTCTTACTGAGACAAATATAGATTTCTTGATATCATGCTTGTGTTATCTTATTTTGAAAGAAAATTATGAATATGTAAGAAAGTATTGACAAAGCTTCATCAATATTTTGGTCTCACGAAAAAAATTAACTAGGAAAAGTTCTATTAATTCAAAGTAGGAAAGTATATCCAACTTCTTCTCTTTGAAAGTCATTTTTATCAACAAAAGTATATATTGCAACACATTACCCCCTCTGATTTCTGAAGGCACTGATTTGTATTATAATTATCTGAAAATGCTTTCTTCAAAAGAGTCCTTTTTGAGATAACCAAACCTAGTTAATTTAGCTTTTCATTAGTACTGATTTCATTAATTTTGTTTTACTCTGTATGCCAAACTTAGAAACAAACTGTTTAAGCCCTAACACTCAAAATTCCCTGAGTGGAAAGTCACTTTGTAAGTCAGAAAAAATAAAACTTAAAAAGATAGTGAATTCCTTTCCACTTTGAAAACTGATACTTTCTCATTCCCAGAATGAAATGGATAGCAGGTAGTAGTTGAATTTTTGAGCATATTTATAAAATTTCACAAATTTCTATCACCTAGACATATGCACTAAAATTTTTTGAAGCTATATATATATACTTGCACTACCATTTGTTTGAAATGTTTTGATTTCCTAAGAATGTGTTATATCCATATTTAAATATAAACACAAAAATAATTTCAGCATCATATATAGAAAAAAATCCATTTACTTCTCATCTACAAGGTAACCATTAATTATTGCCATAGCTGTGCTTATATTAAGACATTTAAAAGTTTTTAAATTATACTCAGTAAAATTTATTTATTAAGCATTTTATTTTTATAAATAAATAAATATTTAATTATTAAACCATTTATTGAAATATTTTCTAATTGTGTCTTAAGAAAGTGGATTCTATAACCTTTTTATTGAATTGTTTCAAGCTCTTCCTTGCTTCCTTCAAGTTGTTTATCTGTAAAGTGGGACAAGTGTGAATCAGTCAGAATGGCTGCGATCCAAAAGTCAACAAGCAATAAATGCTGGAGAGGGTGTGGAGAAAAGGGAACCCTCTTACACTGTTGGTGGGAATGCAAATTAGTACAGTCACTATGGAGAACAGTGTGGCGATTCCTTAAAAAATTGCAAATAGAACTGCCTTATGATCCAGCGATCCCACTGCTGGGCATACACACTAAGGAAACCAGAATTGAAAGAGACACGTGTACCCCAATGTTCATTGCGGCACTGTTTATAATAGCCAGGACATGGAAGCAACCTAGATGTCCATCAGCAGATGAATGGATAAGAAAGCATAGCAAAATGAATACAGCACTGTAAAGCAAAACAAACTAAAAAATAAAAAGTATTTTAAAAAAAAGTGGGACAAGTGAGATATTTCATAGCCATTTCGCCCCAAAATGGTGTGGGGTGTAATTTTGGATGATCCACTAATAGATCAATCATTTGTGGGAGTAATCCATATGAACTTACATACACCACTAGGGTCTCTGCCAGTAATGGAGCCCAATAACATGAAATAATAACTGGAGAAGGGAATGGCAAACCACTTTAGTATTCTTGCCTTGAGAACCCTGTGAACAGTATGAAAAGGCCAAAAATAGGACACTGAAAGATGAACTCCCCAGGTTGGTAGGCACCTGGAGATCAGTGGAGAAATAACTAATAGCCATTTCGCCCCAAAATGGTGTGGGGTGTAATTTTGGATGATCCACTAATAGATCAATCATTTGTGGGAGTAATCCATATGAACTTACATACACCACTAGGGTCTCTGCCAGTAATGGAGCCCAATAACATGAAATAATAACTGGAGAAGGGAATGGCAAACCACTTTAGTATTCTTGCCTTGAGAACCCTGTGAACAGTATGAAAAGGCCAAAAATAGGACACTGAAAGATGAAATCCCCAGGTTGGTAGGCACCTGGAGATCAGTGGAGAAATAACTCCGTAAAGAATGAAGAGATGGAGCCAAAGTAAAAACAATAATCAGTTTAGGATGTGACTGGTAATGGAAGCAAGGTCTGATGCTGTAAAGAGCAATATTGCATAGGAACCTGGAATGTTAGGTCAATGAATCAAGGCAAATTGGAAGTGGTCAAACAGGAGATGGCAAGAGAGAACATCGACATTCTAGGAATCAGCGAAATAGACAGGAGGAATGGGTGAATTTAACTCAGATGACCATTATATCTACTACTGTGGGCAAGAATCCTATAGAAGAAATGGAGTAGCCCTCATAATCAACAAGAGAGTCCTAAATGCAATAATTGAATGCAGTCTCAAAAATGACAGAATGATCCCTGTTTGTTTCCAAGGCAAACCATTCAATATCATGATAATCCAAGTCTATGCCCCGACCAGTAATTCTGAAGCAGCTCAAGTTGAATGGTTCTATGAAGACCTACAAGACCTTTTAGAATTAAGATACAAAAAATATCTCCTTCTCTTTATAGGGGACTGGAATGCATAAGTAGAAACTCAAGAAACACCTGGTGTAACAGGCAAATTTGTCCTTGGAGTACATAATGAAGCAGGGCAAAGACAAATAGAGTTTTGCCAGGAGAATGCACTGGTCATAGCAAACACCCTCTTCCAACAACACAAGAGAAGACTCTACACATGGATGTCACCAGATGGTCGACAGTGAATTCAGATTGATTATATTCTTTGCTGCCAAAGATGGAAAAGCTCTATACAGTCAGCAAAAACAAAACCGGGAACTGACTGTGGCTCAGATCATGAACTCGTTATTGTCAAAATCAGACTTAAATTGAAGAAAGTGGGGAAGACCTGTAGACCATTCAGGTACAACCTAAATCAAATCCCTTATGATTATAGAGTAGAAGTGAGAAATAGACTTAAGGGACTAGATCTGATAGAGTGCCTGATGAACTATGGATGGAGATTCATGACATTGTACAGGAGACAGGGATCAAGACCATCCCCAAGAAGAAGAAATGCAAAGAAGTGAAATGGCTGTCTGAGGAGGCCTTACAAATAGCTGTGGAAATAAGAGAAGTGAAAAGCAAAGGAGAAAAGGAAAGATATACCCATTTGAATGAAGAGTTCCAAAAAAAATAGTAAGGAGAGCTAAGAAACCTTTCCTCAGGGATCAATACAAAGAAATAAAGGAAAACAATAGAATGGGAAAGACTAGAGATCTCATCAAGAAAATTAGGGATGCCAAGCAAAGATGGGCACAATAAAGACAGAAATTGTATGGACCTAACAGATTCAGAAAGTATTAAGAAGAGGTGGCAAAAATACACAGAAGAAATGTACAAAAAAGATCTTCATGGCCCAGATAATCACAATGGTATGATCACTCACCTAGAGCCAGACATCTGGGAATGTGAAGTCAAGTGGGCCTTAGGAAGTATCACTACAAACAAAGCTAGTGGAGGTGATGGAGTTTGAGTTGAGTTTTTCAAATCCTAAAAGATGATGCTCTGAAAGTGCTGCACTCAATATGTCAGCAAATTTGGAAAACTCAGCAGTGGCGGCAGGACTGGAAAAGGTCAGTTTTCCTTCCAATCCCAAAGAAAGGCAATACCAAAGAAAGCTCAACATAATACACAGCAGGAGCCTCTATGATCCATCTCCCAGAATACTGGAAATAAAAGCAAAATAACAAACGGGATCTAATTAAAGTTAAAAGCTTCTGCCCAACAAAGGAAACTACAAGCAAGGTGAAAAGACAGCCTTCTAAATGGGAGAAAATAATAGCAAATGAAGCAAATGACAAACAACTAATCTCAAAAATATACAAGCAACTTATGCAGCTCAATCCCAGAAAAATAAATGACCCAATCAAAAAATGGGCCAAAGAACTAAATAGACATTTCTCCAAAGAAGACATACGGATGGCTAACAAACACATGAAAAGATGCTCAACATCACTCATTATCAGAGAAATGCAAATCAAGACCACAATGAAGTACCATTTCACACCAGTCAGAATGGCTGCGATCCAAAAGTCTGCAAGCAAATGCTGGAGAGGGTTTGGAGAAAAGGGAACCCTCTTACACTGTTGGTGGGAATGCAAACTAGTGCAGCCACTATGCAAAACAGTGTGGAAATTCCTTTTAAAAAAATTGTATATAGAACTGCCATATAACCCAGCAATCCCACTGTTGGGCATACACACCGAGGAAACCAGAATGGAAAGAGACACGTGTACCCCAATGTTCATTGCAGCACTGTTTATAATAGCCAGGACCTGGAAACAACCTAGATGTCCATTGGCAGATGAATGGATCAGAAAGCTGTGGTACATATACACAATGGAGTATTCCTCAGCCATTAAAAAGAATACATTTCAATCAGTTCTAATGAAATGGATGAAAATGGAGCCAATTATACAGAGTGAAGTAAGCCAGAAAGAAAAACACCAATACAGTATACTAACACATATATATGGAATTTAGAAACATGGTAATGATAACCCTGTACGCAAGACAGCAAAAGAGACACAGATGTATAGAACAGACTTTTGGACTCTGAAGGAGAGGGAGAGGGTGGGATGATTTAGGAGAATGGCATTGAAACATGTATACTATCATGTAAGAAAAGAATCGCCAGTCTATGTTCGATACAGGATACAGGATGCTTGGGGCTGGTGCATGGGGATGATCCAGAGAGATGATATGGGGGGGAGGTGGGAGGGGGTTCAGGATTGGGAACTCATGTACACCCATGGCAGATTGATGTCAATGTATGACAAAACAAATACAGTATTGTAAAGTAAAATAAAGTAAAAATTAAAATTAAAAAAAAATTTTTTTTTAAGAAAAAAATAAATAAATAAAGTGACACACTGATGTCCAACTCAGGCCCCAGCTATGGTCGTGGTGTAGACACGGGTCCATTCCTGACACAGGATATTCTCATTGTGATGACACCAGTGAAGTCTTGAGGTTTTAGTCCATGGCTGGACTCTGGAGCTCCCTCTCCGCCTCTTTCCATATAAGAAGCTCCCCTGGTGAGGCCCCAGGCTCCCAGGGAGTCTCCAGCTGTACCTCTACTCTGTGGCCCATTCTTAGACCAAGCACAGATGGAGCCGATTAGATTTCGGTGGCCAGTTTCCACCCAAACCAGCACCATTTCCATCACACACAGTTGGATTTTTCTTGAATGACAATGAATAATGAAAGGAAACTGACAATAACACTGTCTTCCTATGAAGCATTGAGTTGAATGTTCCTCTTTAACAAAACAACTCATAATATCATTGAGTTCATTTTAATTCAAACTAACTAAATATGAGAGAATGATTTCATAGAGTTTGTTCAAAATAAGATTACTCAATTTTAGGCAATATGTCAAGAGAAAGCGATTATTTCATGACACATAATGCAAAATGGTATTTTTTGTATGTATTCACAATCCATCTTGTCTTCCTGTTGTAATTCTAACACTTTAGGCCAAATACAAAATGCAAAACAAGAAAAATAAAACTAATCATTTTGATATATTCATTTTATTACTTTTTACAATTGTACATATGTTGCGTGTTCATGAGCTAAAAAATAGAAGAGAAATGTCAGATGTTGAAAAAATACTAAAGAAATCTGAGCCATGAAACAAAAATTCCATTCTGCAAATCAAAGTAGAGATTTTGCTTACAATGAAATGCCATTTCAATATATTAAGAGGTCTTTCGATTAGAAAGACACACAAGACTTTTCTGTAACTTTGCATTAAGAGAGCAGACTCAGTCTCACTGAATATAGGGGGTCCAAGGTTTCCAGGAGATCCAACCAGTCCATTCGGAAGGAGATTTCTTTGGAAGGAATAATGCTAAAGCTGAAACTCCAGTACTTTGGCCACCTCATGCGAAGAGTTGACTCATTGGAGAAGACTCTGATGCTGAGAGGGCATTGGGGGCAGGAGGAGAAGGGGACGACCAAGGATCAGATGGCTGGATGGCATCACGGACTCAATGGACATGAGTCTGAGTGAACTCCAGGAGTTGGTGATGGACAGGGAGGCCTGGCGTGCTGCAATTCATGGAGTCGCAAAGAGTCGGACATGACTGAGCAACTGAACTGAACTGAACTGAACTGAAGGTTTCCCTGGTGGCTCAAATGGAAGAATCCACCTGCAATGAGAGAGCCCTGGGTTCTATCCCTGTGATGGGAAGATTTTCTGGAAAAGGGAATGGCTATCCACTCCAATATTCTTGCCTGGAAAATTCCATGAACAGAGGAGCCTGTCAGGCTACAGTCCATGGGGTCACAAAGAGTTCTACATGACCGAATGACTTTCACTTCACTTCATGACAATATTGTATGAGCCACGGGCAGGCAAACTTTAATGTATATAAATATGACACCATGTCTGTGAGATAACACAATAAATAAATTCTTTATTAGCCATTCAGTAACATCAGCAGTGGGTGTCTTCATTTCAACTTTCAAAAAAGGAGACCCCATCTGATAACTTCAATGAAGGGTTTTTTCAGGCAGAAAAACAACACATCAAATATTGGAGGTGTAACATGAAAAGGCAAAAAGCTACATTTTACTCTGAGTTTTTATAACAAAGCTTATGTACCAAACATGAGCTTATGTGACAAACATGAGCTGTGACCCTGAAGAGACCATGCTTGAGGTCACTCAAGAATTTATTATAAAGTATTTTAGGAAACGATCTCTATTCACACACCCACATTTTTGCTTTATGTCTGAACACTGCGTGGAAAAGAGAGGACGAAGCATGGTGGATGCACAGATACAGGCAGGGCCTCTGTTTGCCATGACTGTGGCTGCCTCTGCCATCTGTCTGTCCCTATACCAGGGCCCCCATCTACTCCATTCAGTCCACTACTTTTCCTTTCTTTTTTAAAATAAATGTATTTTACAAAGTAAAATTGGCATAAACTATTACATTAGGCTCAGGTACACAACACAACAATTCAGTACTTGTTCACATTTTGAAATGGCCACCACACTAAGTCAATATCCCTCACTGAAAGTAGATACAGAATCTTTTCTTATAAGATGAAGTTTTAAGATCTACTCTTTCCCTTTTGTGGTTAAATAATTAAGCAGAATTACAGCTTTTGCAACTGACTGTTTATTTGCTCATGTTTGTGAGGTTGAATGTTTCCTTTAATGATTTGAAGAGACTGAACAATGTGCCCTGACCTGGAGGCACATGGAGCCCGACTGCTGTGACTGGACCACACCTGTCATCTCAGAAGCTCCAACAAGCTCCAGAGACAACCATCCTGTGCGGACCACAGTGGATGCTGGTACAGACAGGGCGCCTGAGTCCTGGCTCTGCCCTGCCAGCTGTGGGACCCAGGACCAGTCACTGCCCCTCAGTCTTCCTGCCAGTGGAGACAAGGACAGTATCACCTCCCACGACTGCTGCCCTTGCCGCACTCAGAAGTTAGGGTTTGTAATTAAATCAGACCTGACATGGAGACATTCTGGCTACAATAAACAAAAATGAACTAAGTCATCCTTATTCAGAACTGCGGGACTCTGACGTAGTTTACATTCTTCACCAATGTATACCTATAAGAAAAATGTTTTAAAACCCACATTATAAAAATATGGCTATATAATCACAACCATATTCTTTAAATTTTGATTTGAAACTATTCAGAGTGGTACACACAATGCAGTGTGATTAGCACTACAAAGTCTGAAAATTGCACTCTCTGGACCTGCCCGTTGAGAGCCTTCCACACCCGGGTCAAATCCCGGCTAACTCAAACACTCAGCACACTCCATAGCATTAAACACTGCCTAAACTCGGCAGAAAGTGAAGAGGAACTAAAAAGCCTCTTGATGAAAGTGAAAGAGGAGAGTGACAGAGTTGGCTTAAAGCTCAACATTTAGAAAAGGAAGATCATGGCATCCGGTCCCATCACTTCGTGGGATATATATGGGGAAACAGTGGCTGATTTTATTTTGGGGGGCTCCAAAATCACTGCAGATGGTAACTGCAGCCATGAAATTAAAAGACGCTTACTCTTTGGAAGAAAAGTTATGACTAACCTAGATAGTATATTCAAAAGCACATACATTACTTTGCCGACTAAGGTCCGTCTAGTCAAGGCTATGGTTTTTCCTGTGGTCATGTATGGATGTGAGAGTTGGACTGTGAAGAAGGCTGAGTGCCGAGGAATTGATGCTTTTGAACTGTGGTGTTGGAGAAGACTCTTGAGAGTCCCTTGGACTGCAAGGAGATCCAACCAATCCATTCTGAAGGAGATCAGCCCTGGGATTTCTTTGGAAGGAATAATGCTAAAGCAGAAACTCCAGTACTTTGGCCACCTCATTGACTCATTGGAAAAGACTCTGATGCTGGGAGGGATTGGCGGCAGGAGGAGAAGGGGACGACTGAGGATGATATGGCTGGATGGCATCACTGACTCGATGGACGTGAGTCTGAGTGAACTCTGGGAGTTGGTGATGGACAGGGAGGCCTGGCGTGCTGTGATTCATGGTATCAAAAAGAGTTGGACACAACTGAGCAACTGAACTGAACTTAAAGCCCATAACATGATATTCCAAATGTGCAGGATATAATCCCAAGTTCCTTACCTTATAGAACCAGGAACATCACAACATGTTAATATAGAATAGTCAGTTACCAGATGCTGATCCTGAGATATCACAGATGTTGGAATCACAGAAAATTTAAAGTAGTTAGGATGATCATGAGAGAAAATGGAAAGAGAGGGAGAGAGAGAGAGGAGTTGGTGATGGACAGGGAGGCCTGGCGTGCTGTGATTCATGGTATCAAAAAGAGTTGGACACAACTGAGCAACTGAACTGAACTTAAAGCCCATAACATGATATTCCAAATGTGCAGGATATAATCCCAAGTTCCTTACCTTATAGAACCAGGAACATCACAACATGTTAATATAGAATAGTCAGTTACCAGATGCTGATCCTGAGATATCACAGATGTTGGAATCACAGAAAATTTAAAGTAGTTAGGATGATCATGAGAGAAAATGGAAAGAGAGGGAGAGAGAGAGAACTCAAATCAATAAGAAATATAAATAGAGAAATAGAAAAGAAAAGACAGGTGGTAGAGATAAGCAAGAAGAGAGACAGAAAGTAACAAGGAGAGATGAGGAAGGAAATTGTAAAACAGAGGAGAGGTAGAGAGAAAGAGAGGGAAGAAAGTCAGAGCTGGAAAGAAAGAGAGTGTGGGGGAGCAATAGGAAATTGAAAAGATCTGTGCACAGAGATGGAGAAACAGAGGGAGGCAGAGAAACAGAATGGCAGAGAAAGAACTGGTCCAGAGGCAGAGCTGTACGGCAGCTGGGAGAGCTGTCTAAACCCATGACATAATTAGGGGCCACATAATGCTATTCCATGCGTATATATGTGAGAGGAAGGAAATTGTAAAACAGAGGAGAGGTAGAGAGAAAGAGAGGGAAGAAAGTCAGAGCTGGAAAGAAAGAGAGTGTGGGGGAGCAATAGGAAATTGAAAAGATCTGTGCACAGAGATGGAGAAACAGAGGGAGGCAGAGAAACAGAATGGCAGAGAAAGAACTGGTCCAGAGGCAGAGCTGTACGGCAGCTGGGAGAGCTGTCTAAACCCATGACATAATTAGGGGCCACATAATGCTATTCCATGCGTATATATGTGCGTGCACACACACACCACAGGTACTCGACTCTTCTCTTGATGGGCACTTGGCTTGTTCCCGTGCCTTGGCTGTTAAAAACAGTGAGCACAGGGGTGCAGGCATCTCTTAGTGTTTTCGTTTTCTACGGATAAACCCTCAGAAGCGGAATTGCTGGATCAGGCGGTAGTTTCATTTTTAACTGTTTGAGGAGCCTCCATACCGTTTTCCATAGTGACTACACCAATTTACATCCCCACCAACAGTGCACAAGACTTCTATTTTCTGCCCATCTTCAACATGCTATTTCTAGCCTTGTCAATAATAGCCATTCTGACATGGGTGAGGTGATATCTCATTGTAGTTTTGATTTGCATGTCCCTGAATTTCAGGAAATATACATGTTTTTAGTTTGTCTGTTCCAACTATTGTGAAGCTCCTTATTTTTTCATGAAATCTGGACACTCTGTATGAGGCAGCCTTTTAGTTGAGGATGAACATGAATCCTCTCTCCAATTAATTTATAACCCATGCACACGCACGAACACACATCCATTTAATTTTAAGGACAGTCAAATGTAGAATGACATAATCAATCTTACTTCTTATAATAAAGCAGGTTCAGTTCTTATTGGATTCTCTAGTTGTTGCCTCTGAGTTTGCTCACAGGGGTAAAAGGAATGGTAGTTCAGGGAAGGAATATAAAGATGTCACCAGACAAGACCGTGGCAGCAGCATAAACACCGAAATGCTGAACTGCAGGGAACTTAGCCCCGTTCAGGACTGCTCATTCCACTAGGAATCAGGCAAGCTTGGTCCATGGCTCTCCTCCCCTCAGTTCGCATTTGATCCATCTGCTTGCAGTTCTGAGTTCTCAGTGCTCAGGCCCCTCCTCTCCTGTGGGGGAGATGGCAGCTCCCAGCCTGCCACAGGGGGGCCCTCAAGAAAGGATTGGTGCAGAGAGGCGAGGCTCCTCCCCAGGCCTCCCCCAGCACCCAGCCCCTCTGGAATCAGCCTGGTGGTCTTTAAGAGAGATCCTCCCTGACTTCTCTGCCTGTCACATCTGCTGGGAATCCCAGTCTAGCTCGCTGCTGGGGCAGGATGCGGGCCCCAGCACTGCTTCTGCTTGTCTTGGCTCCCGGTAAGTGTGTTGCCTGGACGTTCCTGAAATTTTTCTGTATTTTGTGGCAGTGTGTGTGTGGGGCGGGGGTGCAGTTGTGGGGAAGAGGGTCATACTAAGAAATTAGTGCTTCCTCTTCCTCATTAATTTTTGTTGCTTTTCCCATTGCAGTCATGCAGGTATCTTCCAAATTGATGTTAATCACTAGAAAGCCTGGGGAGACTGCTTCGTTCCCTTGTGATCTTACAGAAAGGGCCACCTATATCCACTTGTACAAACATGAAGAGGGGATGGCCCCCCGACGCCTTTTATACTACGACAGCTACAACTCAAAGCCTGTGCTCGAATCAGGTATCAATGGAGCAAAATACCATGTCTATAAGGGCACAGGGAGGAGCTATACATTTGCAATCCTAAATCTGCAAGAAAGTGATTCTGGCATATACTACTGTGCCATCTGGGATAAGCACGTTGGTTCAGACTTCCTGTACACTGCACTGGAAATTTTGCTTGTGGCTGAAAAGCACAGCGCTGATAGCAGCAGCGGCTTCACTTTCTCCCCCAACTTCTTTTTACTCTAAAAAAGAAAACCCCTGAGCTCAATTCTCATGAATCAAACTTTATATTCTATGGCCACCTTTTACCTCCCCACAATAGTCATCAGTTCNACATTACACTTAAATTTGATAATTAGGAAAAGATGGAACAAGTTCTCAAAATCTACAACCTGTCAAAATTCAACTTAGATCAAATAGACAACCTGAATTGTCTTTTACCTTTTAATAAATTATATTTATAATTTAAAAGTTCCCCCCAAATAAATCTTCAGACCCAGATGGTTTCATTGGAGAATTTCACTTACATTTCAAATATAATTAACCCCAATTTTGTATGATTCCTTCCAATATTTGTGTTTGGAGTATAAGCTTCCTGAAAGCAATGATCGTATTTATATTTTTCAGTCAGTCAGTTCAGTCACTCAGTCATGTTTGACTCTTTGCAACCCCATGAATTGCAGCATGCCAGGCCTCCCTGTCCATCACCAACTCCTGGAGTTCACCACCAAATAAATCTTCAGACCCAGATGGTTTCATTGGAGAATTTCACTTACATTTCAAATATAATTAACCCCAATTTTGTATGATTCCTTCCAATATTTGTGTTTGGAGTATAAGCTTCCTGAAAGCAATGATCGTATTTATATTTTTCAGTCAGTCAGTTCAGTCACTCAGTCATGTTTGACTCTTTGCAACCCCATGAATTGCAGCATGCCAGGCCTCCCTGTCCATCACCAACTCCTGGAGTTCACCGAAATCCATATCCATTGAGTTGGTCATGCCATCCAACCATCTCATCCTCTGTCATCCCCTTCACCTCCCACCTTCAATATTTCCCAGCATCATGGTCTTTTCAAATGAGTCAGTTTCTCACATCAGGTGGCCAAGGTATTGGAGTTTCAGCTTCAACATCAGTCCTTCCAATGAATACCCAGGGNTCAGTCATTAAAAAGAATACATTTGAATCAATTCTAATGAGGTGGATGAAACTGGAGCCTATTATACAGAGTGAAGTAAACCAGAAAGAAAAACACCAATAGAGTATACTAACGCATATATATGGAATTCAGAAAGATGGTAATGATAACCCTGTATGTGAGACAGCGAAAGAGACACAGATGTATAGAACAGTCTTTTGGACTCTGCGAGAGGGCGAGGGTGGGATGATTTGAGAGAATGGCACTGAAACACGTAAAATATCATATGTGAAACAAATTGCCAGTCCAGGTTTGATGCATGAAACAGGATGCTTGGGGCTGGTGCGCTGGGATGACCCAGAGGGATGGTATGGGGAGGGAGGTGGGAGGGGGGTTCAGGATGGGGAACACACGTACACCAGTGATTCATGTCAATGTATGGCAAAACCAGTACAATATTGTAAAGTAATTAGCCTCCAATTAAAATAAATAAATTTAATTTATATTAAAAAATTAAAAGCATATTTCAAGTAAAAAAAAAAATCAATGGCTACATTAAAAAAAAAAAAAGCTAGGCTTCAGAATGACCAGGTGGTCCTATGAGACACAGACTACAGGGCCCCAGTTCCTGATTCAATAGGTCTGAAATGGGGTCGGGAATTTGCCTTTCTAACAAGTTCACCTGATTGGAAGATAATTCATAAGAGGAAAACTACTACAAAATGAACACAGGAATACATAAGACCAATGCCAATTCCTTCCTGCAGACTTTGCCTTCTAGAATTCATATGCAACACTCTTCATTCTGCTTCTTTTCACATCTGCTCTGAACATATTTTCAAATAGATATGTTGTTTCACATGCAGGGGGCCCCTACACAACTACATTGAAAGCACTTCCCAGCCCTACTTTGTGTTTTCATATATTAGCCAGTACTAGTCAGCATCTCAGAGTGGCCTACATCTAATTTCAATCTCATTAGGATCAGAAAAAACAACCAAGTTTCAGGGCCCTTGCTATCCCTGAAACTCTCTATAGCTCTACACCCTGCCTTATGTTGTTACTTTCTAAGTTATTTATTTACACTTCCTTCCACTCAAATATAATCTCCATGAGGACAGAGAACTTGTTTCCTTTGTTCACTGGCTTGCAGTATATGTTCAAAATTTTTCTTAAACTAATAACACTTATTTTAGTAGTATCAATAACACTGAACATGAATTCTCCCAGAATTCAGTTTGTAAGTTATTTAGAAATTCAGCTTCTCTGAAGACATCTTTGGCAGAGACAAGGTTAATGCTCCCTTATTCAAGTAGAAATACCATTTTCTAACTTCTCTTTTTCAATTTCTTTCTGATATTTACTCCAGGCTGGAGACAGACAGTATCCATCAGAGAAGGCAGTGGTAATAAACTAAGCTACCTACATCATGTAATTGTACTGACTTTATGACTCATATTTTTCTGAGTTAGGGAAAATAGCTGTTTGGGTTTAGGCTAGAGTAGAATTCTGACTCATGTCAACAAATCACTGACAAACTAGACACTGATAGACTGAAGGCAAATTTTATTAGAGAAAACCTACAACAACTATACACAGCTATTGGTTAATTATGAGTTGACTCAATGTCCTTTAAAACAAAGACACACACAGCTATATGCCAACAATTAAAAATAATAATTTGAAAGATACAAATACTTACCAAAAATGTTATTCTGCATTGGGATTTTTTAAAAGATAGAGACTACTGAAAAAATCATGCTCCATTTGTAGTTTGAATCCAGATTTCCTCAAACCCTGTTAAGTCTATTACCTTAAGTGGTTTTCTCAAACAGAACTATTTTTAATCTGAAAATTATGGTGGCATGTAAAGTAGACATTAAATTGTAATATTTCCTCAATATTTCATAGTTGTGTTTTATTTTCATTACACTGGAAAACTGATGGTGGTATTTGCTTCACTCCTCACCATGATATCTTAAGTTTTTAAATTTCATTTCTCTGTATATTCACAGCCTACTGACAGCATGGATTTCCTGGTGGGGACAGGGCTGAAAAAACCATGTAATAATAGGGAACAGAAGAGAGTTTGATTGGAAAGGAGAGGTTAAATATGTATCCATGGAAACAAGTGCTATCACATGGAAAAACTAATTTTTCCCCTCTTTCTTTACACCTTAAGCAGGCCAAGTAAACTTGTTGGAATTGAGCTCAGTTGGTAAAGAGGAAAATTTCAAAATCAGCAACAAGTGATTTTCAACTTTTGGTATGCATCAGAATTTTCTACAGAAACGATTCAAAATATCTGAGCTTCATCTCTCCAAACAACCTAATCAAAGACTCCCATGGAAATGTCTGGGCACCTGTATTTTTAGAAACCCATTCAGGTGATTCTGTGACTCAGCACAATTTAAGAGTTGTTGGTTTAGACTACACATTAACTACGCACCAAGGACTTTACTAAACCATTCCCATGTACTATCTAAGTTAATTTAGTCATCTTCACCACAATTGTACAAGGTAAGTATAATTATTATCCCCACTTTGCAGAGAAGGAAACCAAGACTCAGTAACTTTGTCAAGATCACATAACCCATAAGTAAAAAAGCAAGAATTAGCTGGCTCTGAATCTCACAAACTGCCTCCAAACATATTGGGTATAATGCCCCATATAAATGTAGACTATTTCTGTCTAAGTAAAACCAAAAGCTATTTATGAGTCTGCCCAGAAATAACACTAATATTTTTATCTACTGAGTGTAACCAATGAGGAAAATATATATATTGATACATATTAAAATTCAGAAATGTGCCTAACTGTCATAACAAGTGCCTTCTGTGTTCAGCACTTGGGAAGGTTATTTATTGGAAGTTTTTATTTTTTTCTCTTCAACTTTTTCTTTTAACTAACTTTTGTTGGAGTACAGTTACTTTACAGTGTTGTGCTAGTTTCTGCAGTCCAGCAAAGTGAGTCAGCTGTATATACATGTACTTCCCCTCTTTTTTGGAATTTCTTCCCATTTAGGTCACCACAGAGGATTGAACAGATTTCCCTGTGCTATCCAGTAGGTTCTCTCATTCTCAGTCCTTCAGTTGTATCCAACTCTTTGTGATACTATGGACTGGAGTCTACCAGGCTCCTCTGTCCACGGGATTTTCCAGGCAAGAACACTGGAATGGGTTGCCATGCCCTCCTCTAGGGGATCTTCCCAACCCAGGGATTGAACTCATGTCTTCTGCATCTCCTGCATTGCAGGTGGATTCTTTACGGCTGAACCACCAGGGAAGCCCCCACGTTCTCTTTAGTTACCTATTTTATATTTACATAGCTCCTGTATATATATATATACGCCAATCCCAAACTCCCACTTCATACCACCTTCCCTTCTCCTCTTGGTATCCATACATTGGTTCTCTATATCTGTGTCTCTTATTTCTGCTTTGCAAATAAGTTCATCTGTATCATTTTTCTAGATTCCACATAAGTGATATTATATGATATTTATTTTTCTCTTTATGACTTACTTTACTTTGTAAGACAGTCTCTAGGTCTCCTCGATTTTTATTGAGATGTTTGAATGAAACATTGGTGCTGAGGGTAAAGAATTTACTTTATAGTTAATTCTTGAATTTATAGTTCCTTGAACTTAAACAATGAATTGATAGATTTTTGACTGTTATAAAATAGCTACTGGAAAGCTTTCAGCTTCCAGGACACTGGATTTGGAAGGTAAGATAGGAATGCTCAGCTGAAATAATACAGGTAGACACAGTAAGAAGGTCTTTAATTTCTGGCATGCTCCTGTTTATAGGAGGGTATGAGGAGGGCATTATTTCACAACAGAGAGAAATCAAAGTGACAAATTATTTTACAAGACGCCTGCAATTACAACGAGAATTTCCTGTTTCCTAAGTGGAACAATTAGCAGGTGTTCATGAAGCCTCCAGCAGGTCATACCATTTGGAATAAGACGCAAATTGCTCAACATTAACTCTATTTAATTTTGATGTGCTTCACTCTGCTCAGAGGCAGTGGGATTCAGGGACTCACTATCCTCATTTTATGTCATTAGGCTTTTATTCTTTTCTTCAGTTCTCTGCAGCATGGACTTTCCAGTTGCTATTCAATTAATTTTTGGAACTTCCTTTGTTTCCTGGCTGAGCCAGTTTTGGCCTTATCGATCACTCTCTAAGCCATATGTTCTTTATTGGAGAGGTTTAATACATGTTTCCTAAGCAAACAATTAAATGAATGAAAGAAGGCATGCCTCACTAGGCAGCTCATGTATGAGCAGTTCTGCCTGGCATAAAGCTCCCAATGTTAGGCAGAAATCTTCATTCAGTCTCCCTCCAGTAGCCATCATTGTGCTTTGCTGGATATATAAACAACTCCTCCCAAGGGCTAGGCCTTTAATGTCTGAAGGAAATTTTTATGAAGACCTCAATCCTAATTCTTCTACATGCTTATCAATTGATTCTTTTAGAACATGACTTCTAGATATTTCACAATTTTGATCATCCTTCTTGGGAGAGTTTGTCTGTCCCTATTAACAAGTGGCACTAAGAACGACCACAGTACTTCTGATACAAGCTCAACATTGCAGTTTCCTCTGAATCTTTAACTTTCTTCTCCTTCACACTCCTGTTCCATCCAAGAAGAGTATGTTTTATCAGCATGGATTTCAAGAGTGTATGTGGTATTTCAGGAAAGCAATGGTTTGCAATTAATTAAAATGTCGTATCACTTCTCTATAGGCCATACTTAAAAAACATTAAAATCAGATACTATTATTTAAAAACCCAGAATGTGCCATCCAGTATGAGGTGCATTTAACATCCATGAAGGCAAACAGTGCAACAAACTAACAAATGCAGCCTTAAGATCTAGGAACAGCTCTTATCCATGTTCAATACATTGAAGTTTGTGACTTTTGATCAAATAGGAAGTATTTAATCAATGTTTTCCTGAATATGTGGATGACGTCTCCATCTATTAAATGGGGATTATGGTACCTCCCTTGTAAAACTGTTGCAAAAAGGCAAAATGTAGGTAAACTATCAAGAAGAGACCCATGCATAGAGCTGGAACTTAATAAACATAGTATTTGCTATCATCGTTATCATCATCTTCTGTTCTCTAAAGGCACAGCCTGTACATTTGCAGGTGTTTTCTTATTTTTAACTTAAATGTCCCATCATGTATTTGTAGATATATACTTGTATATAATCAATTTTCTCCAGCAAAAAATTTTGAAAAATTATTTCATCATTCAATTCAAACTCAATAAACATGAAATGTGTTCATCAAAATGCTGATTCAAGTATTGGCCAGACAAAGAGGGGTCAACTTTATCCTCCAACATTACATGATTCCCCAAACCATGACATCCCACATCACTTCTGTAGCTAGTTGCCTGGTCTACTTTACCTTGGATTCCCTGATAGCTTTCTTCACACATTGTCTATTTCTTTGTCACTTCATGTATCTTTCAAGCTATGGATAACCCTCAACAAATTCACATCACATTGTAATCAGATGTTAAAAATGAAGAAGATTGGGATCTGTCCAATCTCAAAAATTTATTAAATAATATGGAAATCACTATCATTTAGCCACCAGCTAAGCAATATTAGGTCTCTTTAAACTCTAACATTTCCTCCTGAATCATTTTGATGAGTGTCTCATGGTTAAGAAGAGTGAAAAATGGTTTGATGGATCGTGTAACATAGGAGATCATACTTAAAAGGGACATTTTCCTCCATTTTCAGTATTTTTAAAACTTGATATTTTAAGAGTCTCCTCAAAAGAGCACTTGATGAAATGAAAATGCATTAAAATCAAATGTGGCTGACCTCTTCTCTTCCTCTGCCCTCAGAACATTTTGTCAGTCACTGCCCAAAAGAAAATTAGCCAATTTAGCTATTAGTCAACAACAGCTTTTATCCCTTCATCCCGATGGCCTGTCCCCGTGGACTTCCCATTCTTATCATGCAGGTGGAGGGATTGAAGAGTGAGGAAGCGGCATGCAAACCAAAGGTGAAGGCTGTAAAATCCCTGATTTGACTATTTGGATACCCTGAGTTATGTTTGTTTCCATCTGTTTTTCAAGATCATACACCTACTTATGATCCCACTGTCTCAATTTCCTCATCACAAATTAAAGGGAATAAGAACCTTGTTTTTCCCTCAAAGTCCAAGTACATACCTATTTCTGTCATAGAAATCCAACAGCTGGATTTTTGTCTTTCAAATAATTACTTTAATATTGCATAGAAACCATCTGCTAAAGAATGCACCTGCTCTTCTGGTATACGGTTTGCACAAGTCCATTATTTAGGACATTCATATCCACTATTACCACATACATCAATTCTAACTGGAATTCTGTTCATCAGAAAAGAGAGCCTCAAGTTTGACATAGATAGTGGTCTGAAAATAGACTAGAAGGCTCTCATTAAGGAGTCGAGTCTATGGATTACCATCCAAGTTATGAATCACATAAGAAACTGGTACGTAAAGCATTTCCTACTCATTTCATCAATTCACAAGCATTGATTAAGCTTCTACTGTCTGTAACTGAGTTTTCAGTTGTCACTCATTTGTCACTTTAGAATCTGTTGCTGTATTGCTATGAAAATGAAAAGGCTCATGCATGATGTTTGCTGCTAAAGTTGATACAACATTTATTCATAAGATTCATATATTAACCAGTAAATCAATTTCTTTGACTCTTCTTTCTCCTGTTACACTTCACTGAATGAGCTCAGAAAAGGCTGAATTAGTAATGATTTCAGAAGGCTGCTCTGTGCCTTTGCAGAATATGAGAGCAGGGTTTTCAAGGTATTTCATTGTTTAACAGCTAAGCTTCTGAATGAGAGAACTATTTTTTTAAACAACTTTTTAGGAACTATCCCATAGTAGGTATCAGCAATCCACAAATGTTTGTTGAAGGAAAAGGAAGACATAATTTTCACATAATTATGCCTTAACAAGTTGCCATTAAACCAACTTTGAGCAATACGGAATTAATTTAATATCAAATGTACAAAAATGATGGTTGTATAAATGCCACTTACAGAGTGTATTCCATTTATCATGTGAGTGACTAAACAACAACAAAGTAATATATACACGACAGTGAAAGTGAAAGAGTTAGCTGCTCAGTCATGTCCGATCTTTGTGACCCCATGGACTGCAGCTCACCAGGCTCCTCTGTCCATGGGACTTCCCAGGCAAGAATACTGGAGTGAGTTGCCATTTCCTTCTCCAGGGTATCTTCCTGACCCAGAGATCAAACCCAGGTCTCCCCCATTGCAGGCAGATTCTTTACCATCTAAGTCACCAATACATATATGTGGCTTCCCAGGAGACCCTGGTTCAATTCCTGGGTCAGGAAGATCTGCAGGAGAAGGGATAGACTACCCACTCTAGTATTCTTGGGCTTCCCTTGTGGCTCAGCTCATTAATATACATAGTATAAATATAAATATTTAGTCCTTAGAACAACCTTTTACACACTTAGAGTAGTTTCTATAATCCATATTTAAAGATTAAAAATTAAGATATTTAGCATTGTTCAAGAAGGCAGAGTCACATTCCATTCTATCACTACTAAGATTTTAGTTCGAGAGCTTTTATAATTTAAAATTCATTTGATCAAATAACAGCCAAAATGAACTAACTATAGATAGATTCAAAGGTTATTGACTTGAGAAGAATATTTACAGAAATAATCTTAATTATTTGTAAAGCAATATCACTATAATGCTTTCTTTGCCAAGAGTTTCTAGTGTTTTTATCAAAGACAAACTACAAAGCTGACGATCATTTTTCCCGAAAATCTATAAACACTGACATCCATAACATAGTATCTACTTGATAATTAATCATCCTGATTTTTATCAATATTTCATTTATCACAATTTTAAATACAAATTAGGAGGAACTTAAGACTTTAATAGACTCATATAAGAAATTGCTGCCCTCAAAAGGTCTTACAAATAGAATAATCATTTATTTCTTAAACAAGTCTCAAATTCTTTCCTTACCTGTTTCTTTTTAAGGATTAATTTCCGTGACTAAAAATAATTCTGAGTGATTAATCTATCTGACGTAAAACAAACCTGGGTTTCTGGCTTACTTGCCTGTCAAAATCCTCTTTTTAAAATCCTCAGTTTAAAATCCTATTAACACTCACCACCATATTTGTAAGGCAAAATTTAAGTAGCAAGAAGGAGCATAATGTAAAATTAATAGAGTGGCATTATAAGGGACCATATGATCAAAACATCTGCAACTTGATAATCATTTGTCTTTCTGCCCAGATTTTGGAAAGGAAATACAACAAAGATAAACTGTCTTGCCCAAGCAAATTGCAGGAGTGCTTAACTAAACTTTAAGTGCATTGCAGGGACTCAGAAATATCCCGAAATGTTTAAGTGATCTGAAATGATATTAGAAAGTTACGCCTCTTAATTATTTTTGGTGCTTGTTTTGTTTTTGAATGGTATTAGAAAATTATGAGAGGTGAGTCTAGTTTAATTTTTTTAAAGATTTATTTTAAAAAAAGTGTATAAACTATTGTGCTCATTTCCATTCATACTTAATTGATAAACAGAGTTACCATACAATTCATACTCCAAACTGCAACACTTGGTGATTGGAAGAGGGCATTATTAATAATTATAGTATATCTAAACTAAGATTGTCTTATGAAAACTGGGACATATTTATAATTAAGCACATAAAGAAGAGACAGATAAGTAGAAATTTACAGGATTGAAATATGATGTTTTAAAAAATTAGCATTTGATTTGTAAATTAGTTCATCTGTACCACTTTTTTTTTTTTTTTAAGATACCACATAAAAGCTACTGGTATCATATGATATTTGTCTTTCTCTGACTTACTTCACTCAAAATGACAAACTCTAGGTCCATCCATCTGCTGCAATGGTTACCAGGGTGAAAGGGGAGGAATAAACTGGGCAACTGGGATTGATGCATACACACTACTATATATAAAATAGCTAACTAATTTGGAACTACTGTATAGCACAGGAAACTCTACTCAATACTCGGTAATATAATATATAGAAAAATAATCAAAAGAGTGAATATATGATTTACTTTGCTGCTGACCTAGATAGCATATTCAAAAGCAGAGACATTACTTTGCTGACTAAGGTCCGTCTAGTCAAGGCTATGGTTTTTCCTGTGTCATGTATGGATGTGAGAGTTGGACTGTGAAGAAGGCTGAGCGCTGAAGAATTGATCCTTTTGAACTGTGGTGTTGTAGAAGACTCTTGAGAGTCCCTTGGACTGCAAGGAGATCCAACCAGTCCATTCTGAAGGAGATCAGCCCTGGGATTTCTTTGGAAGGAATGATGCTAAAGCTGAAGCTCCAGTACTTTGGCCACCTCATGCGAAGAGTGGGCTCATTGGAAAAGACTCTGATGCTGGGAGGGATTGGGGGCAGGAGGAGAAGGGGACGACCGAGGATGAGATGGCTGGATGCCATCACAGACTCGATGGATGTGAGTCTGAGTGAACTGCGGGAGTTGGTGATGGACAGGGAGGCCTGGCGTGCTGCAATTCATGGGGTCGCGAAGAGTCGGACACGACTGAGCGACTGAACTGAACTGAACTCACTTGAAACTAACACAACATTATAAATCAACTACACTCCAATAAATTAAAAAAAATAAAAATATTAGTAAATAACATTTAGTTTTTAAACGGATTCTGGATTAAAAGGGGAAAGGTGGTCTGAATCAACACTGTAAGTGAGAACGAAGAAAGGACTTACATTTTTAAAGAGGAAGAAGAGTTCAGAGAACTCCAAGAATGGAAGTTACATCTAGTTTTGAATAGACAATGATACAATGGGATCAAAAGTTAAGATGAGGCTGTTTGAGAGACTCTTCCTAAATCTATACAGCAGGATTATATTTAAATGTCCTGTTGAAAATATACATTTAAAAAGGATCCATCGGTCAATTCTTTTTTCCTTCTAACTCTGGAGAAGTGTTCTTTCTCTTTGTTGTCACTGTAAGGGGAAATGTCATCAATCCCTGTTCTAAATATGATTCAAATTTCAGTAGCTCATTCATTTATTAAAAATATAAGGTTTTCGTTTCCACAAAATACCCATTCTGTTCCCCTCACTCCCTTCCCTCCCTATTTTCCTTTCCTTCCCTGACCCACGCCCCTTGCCCCTCTCTTTCAAGTAGAAACATAAAATCTCAAGTCTAAACTTTATCAAAAACACATTATCTTGGATAACTCAAAAGGCAGTATCTTGCCAAGTTTTCGGTTTCACTGGCAATGTCACAGCACCCTGCCTTGTTATAGAAGCACAAACACAGCATCTTCTGACGCTTCAGTTGTTTTTAGCTGGCAGTGCTGATGGCACCTCACCTCCTGCTGAGGACAGGAAGTCTGCACAGATGACCTAGGAAAGATGTGGGCCAGTCTGTGCCACGATTTTCAGTCCCTGTTTGCTTCCTTCCTAGGATTCTGGGAAGATCCTGTGAGATCAGCGCATGCTCCTGCTCTCCTGCAACGCCCCTGATTTATTCCCAGGAAATCCCCACATCACTTCCTTAATAAATAATGACTCAATTTATTTATTTGAAGGACCGCTTTCTCCCTCCAGACCCTGCAGAGAATAACCATAATTAATTCTTTTGGAGAGAAAACAGTTTACATTTTCTGCTTTACGACCAGAAAAAAAAAAAAAGCAGACAGTTTGACTCATGAGGCTTTAGGTGGATGCTCAGAGATTTCAGGAGAATGCAGCTCTGTCCCCTCTGCTAAATGCAATGAAAACACTTGACCTTTTGAGGCAGGTCAGAGAAAATGCTTTTCAAGAGGACCGTCAGGCACCTAGAGTCAGGGAGAAGTCTTAGTCTAGCCCAGGGATGTTGCTTTTCCTTTTCAAACCAGTTATGCAGATCAATAATTTGGCTAACGATAGGCCTGAAAAAGCATTTTTCCTAGAAAGCCATTAATCAATTTATGAGCAATCCAAGCACATAAGGTTGCACCTAATGAATATTTCATTATTATATGTTGTAATGTAATATGCGGGAGACCCAAGTTCGATCCCTGGATTGGGAAGATCCTCTGGAGAAGGAAATGGCAACCCACTCCAGTACTCTTGCCTGGAAAATTCCATGGACTGAGGAGCCTGGTGGGCTACAGTCCATGGGATCGCAAAGAGTCGGACACGACTGAGCGACTTCACTTTCACTTTCACACAAATATATATTATACTCTAAGAATGCTGTTTAAAAATTTCTTGACTCAGCACAGGGAACTATACTCAATATTTTGTAATAAACTAAGAATCTGGATTATCAAAAAAGCAAGAGAGTTCCAGAAAAACATCTATTTCTGCTTTATTAACTATCCCAAAGCCTTTGACTGTGTGGATCACAGTAAACTGTGGAAAATTCTGAAAGAGATGGGAATACCAGACCACCTAACCTGCCTCTTGAGAAACCTGTATACAGGTCAGGAAGCAACAGTTAGAACTGCACATGGAACAACAGACTGGTTCCAAATAGGAAAAGGAGTACGTCAAGGCTGTATATTGTCCCCCTGCTTATTTAACTTCTATGCAGAGTACATCATGAGAAATGCTGGGCTGGAAGAAACACAAGCTGGAATCAAGATTGCCGGGAGAAATATCAATAACCTCAGATATGCAGATGACACCACCCTTATGGCAGAAAATGAAGAGGAACTAAAAAGACTCTTGATGAAAGCGAAGGAGGAGAGTGAAAAAGTCGGCTTAATTTGACTATGCCAAAGCCTTTGACTGTGTGGATCACAATAAACTGTGGAAAATTCTGAAAGAGATGGGAATACCAGACCACCTAACCTGCCTCTTGAGAAATCTGTATGCAGGTCAGGAAGCAACAGTTAGAACTGGACATGGAACAACAGACTGGTTCCAAATAGGAAAAGGAGTACGTCAAGGCTGTATATTGTCCCCCTGCTTATTTAACTTCTATGCAGAGTACATCATGAGAAATGCTGGGCTGGAAGAAACACAAGCTGGAATCAAGATTGCCGGGAGAAATATCAATAACCTCAGATATGCAGATGACACCACCCTTATGGCAGAAAATGAAGAGGAACTAAAAAGACTCTTGATGAAAGCGAAGGAGGAGAGTGAAAAAGTCGGCTTAAAGCTCAACATTCAGAAAACTAAGATCATGGCATCTGGTCCCATCACGTCATGGGAAATAAATGGGGAAACAGTGGCAGACTTTATTTTTTGGCGCTCCAAAATCACTGCAGATGGTGACTGCAGCCATGAAATTAAAAGACGCTTACTCCTTGGAAGGAAAGTTATGACCAACCTAGATAGCATATTCAAAAGCAGAGACATTACTTTGCCAACAAAGGTCCATCTAGTCAAGGCTATGGTTTTCCAGTGGTCATGTATGGATGTGAGAGTTGGACTATAAAGAAAGCTGAGCATGGAAGAATTGATGTTTTTGAACTGTGGTGTTGGAGAAGACTCTTGAGAGTCCCTTGGACTGCAAGGAGATCCAACCAGTCTGTTCTAAAGGAGATCAGTCCTAGGTGTTCATTGGAAGGACTGATGCTAAAGCTGAAACTCCAATACTTTGGCCATCTCATGGGAAGAGTTGACTCATTAGAAAAGACCCTAATGCTGGGAAGGATTGGGGGCAGGAGGAGAAGGGGATGACAGAGGATGAGATGGCTGGATGGCATCAACGACTCGATGGTCATGGGTTTGGGTAGACTCCGGGAGTTGGTGATGGACAGGGAGGCCTGGCATGCTGTGATTCATGGGGTCGCAAAGAGTCAGACATGACTGAGTGACTGAACTGAAGTAAAGAATCTGAAAAAATAGATACCAATGTATGTATAACTGAATCATTGTGCTATTTACCTGAAACTAACACAACATTGCAAATCATGCTGCTGCTGCTGTTGTTCCATCATTAAGTCTTGTCCTACTCTTTGTGACCCCATGGACTATAGCACGCTAGGCTCCATGGGGTTCTACAGGCAAGAATACTGGAGTGGGATACATTTCCTTTTCCAGTGGGTCTTCCTAGGACTAGGATTGAACCCACATTCGTTACACTGGCAGGCACATTCTTTACCATTGAGGCACCAGGGAATAAACACCATTGTAAACCAATTATACTTCAATTTTAAAACATTTAAAAATGTGTATGGCTGAATCCCTTTTTTGTCCACCTGAAACTATCACATCATAATCAGCTACATTCCAAAATAAAAAGTTCAAAAAATTAAAAAATAAAAGTACCCATGTTAGACCACTGACTAAAGAATAAAGAATAAAATGTCTTCCCTAGTGGCTCAGATGATAAAGTCTGCTGGTAATGTGGGAGACCCAGGTTTGAATCCTGGTTTGGGAAGATCCCCTTGAGAAAAGAATAGCTATCCACTCCAGTATTCATGGACAGAGGAGCGAGCCTATCAGGCCACAATCTATGGGGTCACAAAGAGTCAGACACAACTGAGTGACTAACACATGCAATAAAGAATAATAATAACAATAAAATTAAAAAAAAAAATCTTGGCTCAGTGCCATTCAGATTCAGTCTTGAAACCTGAATCAAAGAGTTTTTGATCTGCTATCATAAAAAATAAGCAGCTTTTCACACTGATCTCTCTTTAGGTTCCACCGTCCTTAATGAATGACTTGGAAGGAGTGAAAAGGTAAATTCACGTTAATGTCTGTGTGAGGATACCCTACTGCTGCTGCTGCTAAGTCACTTCAGTCGTGTCCGACTCTGTGAGACCCCATAGATGGCAGCCCACCAGGCTCCCCTGTCCCTGGGATTCTCCAGGCAAGAACACTGGAGTGGGTTGCCATTTCCTTCTCCAGTGCATTGAAGTGAAAAGTGAAAGTGAAGTCACTCAGTCGTGTCTGACTCTTGGTGACCCCATGGACTGCAGCTCACCAGGCTCCTCCATCCATGGGATTTTCTTGGCAAGAGTGCTGGAGTTGGGTGCCATTGCCTTCTCCGGGATATCCTACTAGGCCTGCCTAATGCCAGGAGACATGAGTTGCCTTCTTCAAAGCCCAACAGAGAAAATCTGCAACTCTGAACCATTCAGAACTGATTTACAAGCAGAGGTAATATACCTCTCAAAGCTGTCCAGTATGTGTGCTTTTAGATTCTAAAATGATTTGTTCTATACCTTACCCCTCAGTATCAGAAATTAACAAATCTTTGTCTGTAACCACATCCTTCAAATAAATTTAAACTCTGTGTACACATGGTCTCATTTAATCAAACAACCTACTATTATTATCTACTATTATCTACTGATAATGGCACCCACTCCAGTACTCTTGCCTGGAAACTTCCATGGACTGAGGAGCCTGGTGGGCTTCAGTCCATGGGGTCACAAAGAGTCGGACACGACTGAGCGACTTTACCTTACCTTATTATCTACTGAAATTCCTACTATTATTATCCTCAATTTAGAGGTGAGAAACCTGAGCCTCAGAAGTCTTGAACTTCTATCAGAGACTTTGTGTGTGTGTGTGTGTGTGTTTTTAATTTTCACACAGGGAACTATACCCAATATCTTGTAATAATCTATAAGGGAAACAAATCTATAAGAGAATATATATACATACATAAAATATATATTTATATAACTGAATCACTTTGCTGTATATTTGAAATTAATACAACATTGTAAAGCAACTATACTTCAATTTTAAAAATAAATATTAAAAATTTGCAGTGCTTATTCATCCAGTTTTCCTTTTTATGTCTCTACTCAATGATCACACAGATGGAAACTACTACCACGGGCAGACGTAAATACTTAATTTGACTTTACAAATACATATAAATACAATCTTCCTATCTATCCTAAACTTGGAAGGTCTGCTAGTATTGAAGATGACTGGCAAATTCGAGAATTGTAACTCTGACTTTTTGTTTCAAATATTGTTCTTTTCTACCCTTAAAAAATAAAATCTGCTTAAAGTTATCATTCATTTGAGAAAAAAAAAAAAAAAAAGAATCATTTGTCCTAGATTTTGTAGGCAACTCTGTGTAGCGGAGAAATAGACCAGCTCATCTCCACCAGCTTTTTCAAACTTGTAGCTAAATGGTGCCTGGAGACGGCGTCCAACATTTTCGTGAAGAGTTTGCCCTCTCACCTTCCCTCGTACTACCAGTATTCTATTTACCCCATTATGTTATACTTGTCTTTGCCTGTGTTGCTGAACCTCCCACTTCTGCTATAATACACTCTCTGATTCCAGAGAGGTCTCTTTCTTGCCAAGACTACCTCAGAATATTGATTAGAGTCAAGATCAAAAATAGTCACGGCCTTTGAAATACAGTGTTTCTGTCTGAAAGCCTCCACCGAGCAGCAGGGGAGAGACCAAAAAAAAAAAAAAAAAAAGGTGAAGAAAAAGAACATCAGAGAGAGGCAGAGGCACAGCTAAAACTCTTTCTTCCCTGCCGGCAGTATTTTTCTTTCTTCTTACTTTTTGCACAGCTCACTGATTTGCTTCCTCCCCCTCTTCCTGGATTTTCACTCTTAACTCTCCTCTCACTTTTCCTTTCTCTTTTAACCTTAGCACTGCCCACAGTTAAAGGACAAGATGGCCCCCTTAGGAGCTGAACAATTGATGGCATTGATCAATGGTGGTGGTCACTACCAGGAGCTCTACTAATGGATTCTAATAGTCCCAGTCCGGTAATGACCTGAATATTTAAAGAGGACAACTTCCAAGTTCTCCACAAAGTATTTGGTCCTTCATAGGAAATAAGACATTGCTTTTACATAAGAGGATGATTTATAATAATGATACCATATTACAGCAACCTTTAAAAAGTAAAGAAACCATTAGCAATTCTCTTTGTGTTAAAATGTACCACTTTAAACTATTATCTTCTAATATTTTCCAGACAGATGTTTTATACATTTGAAACCATACTTTTGGATTCTGCTGTTTTTAAAAAAATAATAATCACATTTCTAAGTAGGTAAATTGTCTTCATAATTTTTAAAGATTGTATGATTCCATTAAATTTTTATACAGTTCACACAAACATTCTACTAGTACAATATTAAAATTTTGAACTGTTTCAAACAGAATGCTGGCAAAAATGCTTGTGCATGTGATATTTTCATATTTCAGATTATTTTTATAGAATATCACCCCATAAGAGGTATTAACATGTCATAGGAGGTAACCATTTGATGGTTACCAAATTTCACATCATAGATTTCCTTAAAAAAAAAGTTTTGAGTACCTTCCTCAAGCAAAGCATTCTGCTAATTTTGGAGCAGAAATGAATGCATTTAAAATATAGTCTTTACCCTGAAAAATCACACAGTCCATTTAGGGAAAAAGACATCTACCAAGAGAAAATAGAACTATGTCAACTATGAGGATTCAGAGAAGAACAAGATGTTCTTTAGCAGTAGGGGCTGAAGAGTTAGACTTTTAATTGAGCCTTAGGACAGTCTTAGATTTGGATGAGTTGAGATGGGAGAATATCCAGCTGGTAAATAATGTGGTAAAGAAGGAAATTAAACAATCCAAGGAACCCCCTGTGACTCAAAGCACCATATGAGTAAATTTAATGTGTTAGCGTAATCTACAGAGATTATAAACTTCCCAAAGGAATCTGCATTACTAGTAATAGCTATTCACCCTTTTCCTTGAAGCCTTCTCTTTCCTTGTTACATCTGATGGGATGCTATAGAGCTTTACCTCCTCTGTCTCTAGCCAGGCCTCTTCTTTCTTTCTTCTTCACACAACCCCTTTAAATAAGGCATTTCTCCACTTTCTCTTCCAGTCTTTCCACATTTTCTGCAGGCAACATCACTTAATCTGTTGTCTCTAGCCATTGTTTCTTGCTGTTAACTCCCCAATTTCTATTTCTAGCTTTCAATTCTCCTTTTTGGTCTAATACAGTTCCAACCTGCAGCTGACAGCCCTTGAGATCCAACAAGCCCAAAACTGAACCCTTTCTGTGTGTTTGAAACCCTCACAGAGTTCAGAAGCATCATCTTTGATGTCTTTCATCTGCACAGTTCACATTCAGTCACGTTTCCAAATTTGGTCCTAGCTTCACAGTGAATCCCAATTTCCCCCTATTACAGATCACCACCACCTTTCACCTAGAATACTGTGAGGATTCCTATCTGATCTGCTTGCCTCTAGCCTCATTCCATTCAATCTAGGCTCCACCCCATTACCAGGCACATTTCTAAACCACAGAGTAGATTGTGTCACTTGTCTACACAAGGACTTCCAACAGAACTAGTCAAGATGGCAGTCAAATCCAAACCCATTAATGCACTCCACTAGTTATTGATGACTTACACCCACTTTACCTCTCTAAATTCATCTCCTCATACCATGCCTCTGCACACACGCATGCATGCACACAAACACACACATGCACACACACACAAACACACACATGCACACACACACATGCACACACACACACACACCACCTCGGACCATTTAAAATTTACTGAAAATAAACATTGACTTTAACCCAGCTGAACCTTTTCTTCTGCAGTTTCGTTTGAATTGAATACTCTCACACACTCTGGTCTACTGAAATCTAACACAACCTTTGAAAAAGTGTTCTATTAGTTAGTTAGCATTAGTCGCTCAGTTGTGTCCAACTCTTTGTGACCCCATGGACTGTAGCCCGCCAGGCTCCTCTATCCATGGAATTCTCCAGGCAAGAATACTGGAGTGGGTTGCCATATCCTTCTGCAGGGGACCTTCCTAACCCAGGAATCGAAGCAGGGTCTCTTGCGTTGAAAGCAGATCCTTTGCCATCTGAACCATCAGGGAAACCCAAATAGAACCCTTGCTGCTGCTGCTGCTGCTGCTGCTGCTGCTGCTAAGTCACTCCAGTCGTGTCCGACTCTGTGTGACCCCATAGACAGCAGCCCACCAGGCTTCCCCATCCCTGGGATTCTCCAGGCAAGAACACTGGAGTGGGTTGCCATTTCCTTCTCCAATGCGTGAAAGTGAAGTCGCTCAGCTTATGTCCAGCTAAATGTCATCACTTCCCAAAAGTCTTCCCAGACTTCTGTCTCCTCCACTTGAACTTCTATGTTCTAACTTCCTACATTCTAGAGCACAGAGTAGTTCATTTACATTTCTGTCTGCATAACTATTAATAGAACAGTTTCGTTCTGAAGGCCAAGTTGAGAAATTCCATAAATTCAAGTGTGTTTAATTTTTTAATCTCCCTGGCTAAAGGCTGAGCTTCCTCCTGCTACTTGATAAATGGCTATTAGAGGATTACCAGCTAAACCTAAACGCCTTCAAGATGTTCAAAACAATTCTTATCTAATAGGTATGGAGAGGAGGAAGGGAAGAAATGAGAAAAGGGTCTCAGAAGTTACCAAAGACTTTTCTTCCAATCAACCCTATGATATATCTTCATTGATACATGATATATCATGAACTCTGAGCGCTTGTCACGATAGGTTCTTAAGCAAAAACGTGGCATTGCAAATTCAAGTTCTTGCACTAGGCTCTTTTGCTCCCAATTCAAGGCCCTTGCTTAGATTTAAAGTGAGGGTTTTGGGTTCAGAAAACTCTCAGGCTCTAAGTGCTCCCCATCCCCCGGCTGTTTCATGTGATGCTGTCTGGTGTCCGAGCACACTGTGGGATGCCCTGGTCCCCAGATAAATCTGAGGTAGGACAGAGGGGATAGGGAGGAAGAGAATTTGCAACCAACACTCCAGCTTTATTTATCACTTACCCTGGGAAAGTACTGAGCTAACAAAAAAGGCAAAAAGAAAGCCAAGTTATTTAAAGAGCGGGAGCTAAAACATCAGAAACATAAACTAACATTTCTAAATAAAAAAGGGTGTAGAGCACAAGTCTTTTTTTAAAGTAGATTTCATATCTTAAGAAAACTGAATTTCAAGTGATATTTTTGAATGAACCATATAGTCCTGTTTATTAGGACTCAGGATTATTCCCAAGACTTGTTTCTGACTCCCTGGGTTCATGACGTTAGGTAGCACTGCATTTTTTTTTCATTCGTGTATCACAGGCAGGTTAATGATAGTATCCGCTTTTGCCTAAAGTGGGGCTGGTAAAAGAAACATATTAAAATGATGAGGATAAATAGTTACGTCTCCCCAATACCAGTTCTCCACTATTCTTCAGGCTAAATTCCCACAGAACTTTGTTTTACTTTTTCAAAAGCTACAAATATTGTTTTCTTACATGCATGAAAAGAATAAAACAACCAGTGAACAATCTGTAAGTGTGACTACATTTGATAAACTAAAATGAAATAGAAATCTAGAAGACATCAAAGCGGCATCTGATGCTTTTCCTCATTAACAAATCAGCCAGTTATTCCAACTTGGTATATGCACACTGATTGCCTACAACCCGAGAAAAACATTGTCTATACACAGAATGTTCATATCCTTAGTCTGATTATTCTATTTGCAAAGGTGAATGCAGAAATTGTCATTATTTTCTAGCTCAGGAAATAAAAAATAGAAACAAAAACATATTCCCTCTTTTTGCATTGACTGCTAAATAACTGACTGATTAAGATTCAGTAAACTAAGGCATTTTTGGATAAACAGTGGTATTCTCTAATTTAGAATCTAATGGATACATTTGCTAAGTGACTATGGGTCTTCCCAGGTGGCTCACATGGTAAAGAATTCTCCTGCCAATGCAGGAGATATGAGTTCAAGCCCCGGGTTGAGAAGATCCCGTGGAGAAGGAAACAGAAACCCACTCCAGTTTTCTTGCCTGGAAAACCCCACCAACAGAGGAGCCTGAAGGGCTACAGTCCATGGAGTCCGCAAAAGAGTCGGACACAACTTAGTGACTAAATAACAAGAGCTAGCCTTAAACTACAGCTGAATATCTGATCTAATACTATAAATTTGTCTGCAGATAGAGCTCATACAAAATAGAATGAATAAAACCGTCTCAAGATAATCATAAATAATTTCTTTTCTCCAAGTGTACTAAAGTGCTTATTATGTAGTTTGGAGAAGTACAGGTACACGTGCACCTCACTTCATAGGTCGAATGACAGGGGTTCAAACCCAGGACCTGCCTTTTTAAAGCACTGGCAGCCTTGGATTTCAGGACTTTTGTTAATCACGTCACACCCATCTGCTCTCTCAGAAAATGAGGTGATGACATCTATGTTACAGGGTTGCTGTAAGCATTAACTGAGGGGATGCCATGTATCATGCTAAGCGTCTGACACAGAAACTTTTTCAAGAAATGTGCCTTCTATTATTAATGAGGCTAAAAAGTTGAACAGTCAAGGCAGTGCTTCTAATTTCATATTCTACAGGAAATTCATAGAATAATCTAGTTCAAACACACACACACACTGGAAATATTTTCCCCAGTGCCCAGCTGTGCTTGGTATATGTCTGTGTCCCTTCCATGGCCCATTCTCATGTATGTGCTTCTATAGTGAAGACTTTCCAGGAGAATCAGAAAATGTCCTATATAGTAGTGGAATTTCCCTTGAATGGAACAGGCTTTGAATAGAGCCTTATTGATTATTTTCCTTGATGACAGTTTTTCTAATGGAGATTTACCAAAGGATTTCTGTAGTGACTTGGCAATACTCTTAAGCATTTTATTTCTCAATCTTCTTATGCCTTTCTTAAGGTCATGGGCTGGGTCTATGTAATTCTCTTTGCAGCACCACATGCAAGTGGTTGCTTAGGAAATGCTTTTTGAGATGGTGAAGAGCTGTTTCTCATTAAGTGGCTTTGAACTCTGGCACTGCAAGTCCTGACTCTAGATGTACCCTTCACATTACTACATAATTCAATTCAAACAGTAAAGTGATTACCTTCTCTCCCCAGGACATATGGAATTGTTTCCCCCTGTGCCTTCATATGCATCTTTTTCAAGCCAGTCCATTCTAATGAAAGGATTCCTCTATTCCCTAAATTCTTTACTCTGATCCTTTCCTTAACTTGATGTTGCAGCACTGAGTTGTGACACTAGGGGGAAAAAGAGCCAGCAAGTCAAAAATGGGTTAGGAACATAATTATCTACCATGCTGCAGAAAAGGAGGACAGGGTTGGCTTACATCCAAAGGTCAAATATATACAGGCTTTCTTATGGGAAAGGAATGTCAAACCTGTTTAAAAGTCTTTTGAAGTGAGTTTATAGTCCCAGACTTCCAAAATTAACCATCTGGTTGAATCATTCTGATATTTCCGTGAGCAAAGATAGATTGATTAGCTTTTCCAGGGTTATGTGTTATCAGATAAGCAAAGCAATATATTTTACATAAATACTTTCTACCCAAATGCCATGAGGAGAGTACAAGAAGCTGAAAAGATGCCCTCTGGGACTGCCCAAGGTTTTTCATAGACAGAAAAAGCAAACTGGCCATGTGAATGTAATTTTTCAGCATGATACTATGCGAGCCAGAACAAATGTATGGCCTCCTTCCCTAATTCTTCTTTTATAATGCTTCTAAATCATGTTAGAATTTTAGGGCTTCAAATTGGATTAAAGGTTGGCTGAGTAGGATGATAAATTGTGTGTTGGGGTGGGGAGGAAACTCTGAACAAAAATTCTTGTGCCCAGTAAAAAGTCTCTTTCATTTCAGAATTACATTTGTCAGAATGTTAGGAGAAGCATCTCAAGTCTATTTGTTTTATTTAAAACCAAGGCCTCCCACTGAGCTTTTTCCGCTTTGCAATGGGAAACATATATTTTTCTATCATCATTATTTTCTCAATAGTATAAAGAAGAATGAATAAAACAGCTCTGAATGAATAAAACAGCTTTTTTAGAGCCTCCTTAACTTCATATTATTTTAGCATATGATCAGTTGTCTCCTATTAGGTTGGCGTCAATAAGCATCCATTACAAATACAACTATATGCATAATAAAGGATATGCCATTTTGTTTTGCCAACATCAGCATATACAGGGAAACATATAAAGTGTTAGTTAAAAGGAGCCTTAGAGATTATTCAGCTGTCTTATTTCAGAAGTTAATAAAATGAGCTTCAGAGAGTTTAGTTATTTCTCCCAAAAAAGCTTATATCTGATTCTTTTCATCCTCACCCTGAGTTCCAGTCTAGTATGATACTGTGGGTGAAAGAAAGTAAAACTACCATGTACTGAATATTGTATAAGCCTTTCATGTCTCCTAACCCACTCAAACACACTCAACAATTTAACATCATGCATATAGGCAATTCTGTTTTACATATAGACATCCTAAGTGTAGTTTAAAGTCACATATCCGGGCAATGACATTTTTTGTACATTGTACAAATTTTTGAAATCATACTAGAAAATAAAATTTATGAATACAATTTACAATACATATGCATTAACATTCTTAAAAGCTGTTTCACAGGTACTAGTAACAAAAGTATTATCTGTGACTCTACTATGGAGAAAAATGGGTAACTTCTGTGAGACACTCAAAGGGGAAGAATCACTCTAAAGAAGGATGCCCTTAAAATGTCCCCCAAACACTTTTATTTAGCCATAAATATGAATAAGTGAACTTGAGGGTTATAATGACAAAATTCTCAAACCATGGATCAAATGATGTCCTATTTTCAGGCAGATAACACCATGATAGCAAAGAGGAAAGATATCTAATTTCTGTCTGGGACATTTAAAATAAACATAATGGGAACAAACTGTCAAAGCCATCCTTCAACCCTACACCTCTCTCATTCTGATCCTTAAACCAACCCCTTAACTGCTGGAATGGGGGTAGGAGGTAGGGAAACACTTCATGCCAACCTACGCTATCCTCTTCTGTCCCTGACTTCTACCAGGGCCTGCAGTAAAAATTGCTCATCTCTCCTACAGCCCAAAGGCTAAAAATCCTATTCATATCAACTCATAGATCCCAACTTCTCGGGAGGCACCAGTGCTCCAGTCTTGTAAACAGTCGTATTCTGAATCTCAGATGAGTTTCCAGCTTAGGCAGGTGGATAGACAGACAGATATACAGGCTAGATATGTGCAGTACCTATATATTCATCCTTCTATAAGTGGCTTCCATTCCTTTTATCCTAGAAATTCAAATTTCGTAAAGACAAAATAGACATATCCCCAGAAAGTTTAGCAACAAGTTCATATATTTTTTCTAATTTCCTAAAATATCAAAGCATAAATAACCACAAAAGAACTAACAGCCACCACATTTGATGTCTTTCAAATTCTTGTAAACTGCTCTATATTTGTAATTAAATATACCTTCTGTTGTCAAGTGAAATTTTTGAAGAATGCTGTCTATGAATAGGAAAATAAGATAGGAATGACTGACACCAAATTAGCTCCTTTCAAGAAATATGGTAACATAGCTCCCTTTCTCTTCATATTTTTTAAAATCATGTGAATCATACAGAAGCACTTATTCTCCAAACTTAGAACTGTGACAGCCCTAAAAGAAGAACAGGGATGGCTATTTTCCATAGACCCCAGGGCCAGCCCAGGAATAGCCCATTAGCACAAACTGCATGGCTTGCAGAATTTTAGGAATCTTAAATAAGGGGATCCACTTTCTCAACAGGAAATGAATGTGTTTCGAGGATCTATCTTTTTCACGATTATCCAATTCTGTATGAATCTGGCACTTTGGGAATTTGACATTATTGGTGTAGTGGAACAGGCTTACAGAAAAAAGTCAAGAAAAAGTTAAATGCATGAAGTTTGGAAAGCACAACTAGCTGGCTTATCATTCAAGGGCTTGAGAGTGAATGGGGAGAAAGAAAAGGTTCCACGGAGAAGATAATGTTAGAGCTACATCTAGAAAAAACTGGGATTTACAAGTCAGACAAGGTAGGATATTCCATTTTCTACAGTGTCATGCTACTGACTCATGACTCCAGGAAATAGTGAAGGACAGGGAAGACTGGCATACTACAGTCCATGAGATCCCAGAATTGGAACCAACTTAAGAGACTGAACAACATGCCATGGTGCAGTTCAGTTCAGTGCAGTCGCGCAGTCGTGTCCGACTCTTTGCGACCCCTTGAATCACAGCACACCAGGCCTCCCTGTTCATCACCAACTCCCGGAGTTCACCCAGACTCACGTCCATCGAGTCCATGATGCCATCCAGCCATTTCATCCTTGGTCGTCCCCTTCTCCTCCTGCCCCCAATCCCTCCCAGCATCAGGGTCTTTTCCAATGAGTCAACTCTTCGCATAAGGTGGCCAAAGTACTGGAGCTTCAGCTTTAGCATCATTCCTTCCAAAGAAATCCCAGGGTTGATCTCCCTCAGAATGGACTGGTTGGATCTCCTTGCAGTCCAAGGGACTCTCAAGAGTCTTCTCCAACACCACAGTTCAAAAGCATCAATTCTTTTGCGCTCAGCCTTCTTCACAGTCCAACTCTCACATCCATACATGACCACAGGAAAAACCATAGCCTTGACTAGACGGACCTTAGTCACACACCAAATTTCCACCTATGTGTAAAGGCCAACAGCTGGTCTCTGAAGATAGGTGGCCAAAGTACTGGAGCTTCAGCTTTAGCATCATTCCTTCCAAAGAAATCCCAGGGTTGATCTCCCTCAGAATGGACTGGTTGGATCTCCTTGCAGTCCAAGGGACTCTCAAGAGTCTTCTCCAACACCACAGTTCAAAAGCATCAATTCTTTTGCGCTCAGCCTTCTTCACAGTCCAACTCTCACATCCATACATGACCACAGGAAAAACCATAGCCTTGACTAGACGGATCTTAGTTACACACCAAATTTCCACCTATGTGTAAAGGCCAACAGCTGGTCTCTGAAGATTCTACATTTCACCAATACTAAGGCTGACTTCGCCTTTCCAAGGACCATTTTAGGTGGAACATTAAAGACGTATGAACATCTCAACTATAGCAATGATCATGCTGCATTGTAATTACTTGTTTGCATGTCTCCTCTACTTGAAGACCAGGGATATATTTATATCACACTCACCAGTGTCTGACAAATTCATACACTCCAACGACTAAAACAAATCAATGGACCAAAGAGAATTTAATCAAGACAACAAAGGCCCTGCACGGGCCACTCTTGCCCTCTGTAGTTTTGGTTTTAACTAAGAAAGCTCAAAATGCCCATGTGATATGGGGAGTCAG
>SJXQ01007781.1:0-86223 GCA_006408695.1 Aepyceros melampus
TGAGAGGTCAGAGAAGGACAACCTCCACGGCTTTTGTTTCCTTGAAGGGGTTGCCTCAGAGCTGAGTCTTTAATACAAAGCTATCCAGAAATGACAGGAGGGCGAAATGAGGGGGCTGCTGCAGAATATACTTTACAACTGTGGTGGTTAAAGGTGAAGATACTAATGTTATATATTAAACTGTTCTCTATAACTTCAAAGTTGTTTTTTTCCTTCTGATTTTGAAAGAAGTTAGAATATTTTCATGGACCCCTCAAGTATTGTGGGCCTGAGGCTCCATCCATGCCTGCTGTGCCCAGTGGGTAAGCTGGCCCTGGACAAAGGCCGGGCAGCATGACAAAGCCTGGATAGAACATTAAAGGACCTGGAAGGTCTGATTCTCTTGGGGGAATGAGAGAGGCTATGAACACAGGTGGCAGCTGCACAAGAAGGGCCTTGAATGACCTGAGGAGTGTGGATTTTATGGTGGAGGTGGTGAGGAGCCGCTGCTGGGCCTGACTGGAGGGTTGACCTGGGGATGGGACTGGAGGTGGGCTGGCTGTTGCCTTAATGACATCCAAACTTGCTGAGCCACAGTTGAGATGGAAGGGAGGGGAAGGGGAAGCCACAGATTGATGTGAGGGGGCTGGGACCTGGAGAAGCAGTCTGATTCTCTTGGGGGAATGAGAGAGGCTATGAACACAGGTGGCAGCTGCACAAGAAGGGCCTTGAATGACCTGAGGAGTGTGGATTTTATGGTGGAGGTGGTGAGGAGCTGCTGCTGGGCCTGACTGGAGGGTTGACCTGGGGATGGGACTGGAGGTGGGCTGGCTGTTGCCTTAATGACATCCAAACTTGCTGAGCCACAGTTGAGATGGAAGGGAGGGGAAGGGGAAGCCACAGATTGATGTGAGGGGGCTGGGACCTGGAGAAGCCTGGGCTGACTTCTTTGGGTCATCCCTCCTGGAAAGGAGAAAGCAAGAGGAGAAAATGTACTGGTTCCAGGACTTTGGAAAGATCAAATGAAAGGTCCTTCACCAGTCACAAAGCAGGGAGAGTTTGCCTACCTTAACAGATGTTTAGGAGGCTTCAGGGCACCTCTTGCCCAGATCTCTGTGGTGGTTCCTACTGGCTATTCCATCCCCTTCTCTTCTGCCCAAGGCACCTCTCCAAAGCTCCATTCCCATTGGGCTGTTTTCCTGCTCCCCAAGGGCCAGAGGACAAAACCACAGTCCTCACCTGGGCATTTCCAGAGTTCAGAATGAGAAAAAACAGACTGGGTTTTCAACACCCCTACAGTAGATCACTGTTCCAGAATCTCATTTGGCTACATGTTTCTCAGTCCCCAATAACTGCCCTTTCTCCCCCACCCTCCACTCCCTGCCAGAAAACAAAGAACAAACCAAAAACTATGCTTGACTCCCACCTTCCAACGCAAACACTGGGCTTCCTCCAGAGCAGGCCAGGCCAAAATCAAGGGCCGGGACAGGAACTACAGGGAGAAGAACTGGGCTTGAATGACTCATTGAAAGACAAGTCTTCATTTATTCACCATAAACCATGGGTTGAGCTCCTACTATGTGCTTTTGTACCATTCTAGATACTGGAGATACAAAAGTAAGCAAAGAAGAAGTGGTTGGCATAGAGATGATATTCCAGTAGAGGAAGACTTGGCTGTGGAGATGGCACTTTCCAAAGACGATCACAGAGAACGTTACCTCTTCCTCATCAAAAGGTATTCAGTCTACACAGACTTGTGACTCATTTGTAACCAACAGAATGCAGCCCAAGTGATTTTGTGTGACTTCTGTGGCCAGATCATAAAAGGTGATGCAACTTCTACCTTGTTAGTTGGGACACAAGCCTTCGGAAACTTGAAATAAAATGCAGGAAATCCAGCCACTCTGAGAATGCCATACTTTGAGGAGGCCCAGGCCACATGGAGAGGCCATGCATATGTGGTTTGTCTGACATCCCAGCTGAGGCCCCAGCCAGTAGCCAGCATCAATTGGCCGGCGTCTGAGTGAGAGAGTTTTCAGACCCTAACTGTCCAGTTACCCCCAGCCTTAGACTGAGGCTAAGCTGAGGCCCCACACATCATAGCAGAGAGACAAGCCATGTCCAGTGTGTTCTATCCAAATTGCTGACCCACAGAATTCATGAGCATCATAAAATGGTTTTTTCGACCACTAAACTTGGGGTGGTTTGCTATGCAGGAATAGTATCCAGAACACTGACATTAAACAAGCAAATATGTGAACAAAGATAATTTTATATTGTAATAGGTCCTCAGGAAAACAAAACTAACTCAGCATGTTAACTTGGAGGAAAACCTCTATAGATGAGGAAGGGGGCGGGATAAGTGGGGGAAGCAAGGGAGGTATAGATCAAGAAAGGTCTTTTTGGAGAGACATTTGAACTGGAATGTGAGTGAGAAAGAGCCCAACCACTAAAGATCTGGGAGAAGAGACTTCTGGCCAGAGGATACAGCAGGTGCAAAGGCCCTGAGGCAGGAATCAGCTTGGTGTTCTGTGAAACCCAGGAAGGCCAGTGTAACTAGGGAGATGTGGGTGAGGAGGAGAGTGGGGCAAAGAAGTTGGAAAGGAAGCTCGAGAGGCAAGTCATTCTGGTGTTAGAGGCCGCTGAGAAGAGTTAGATTTCAGACTGAGCGAGCTGAAAGCTTGCAGAGGGTATTATACAGGAATGACTTTGTCTGGTAAATTCTTGATAAGGGCACTATGCTTGACTCCCACCTTCCAACGCAAACACTGGGCTTCCTCCAGAGCAGGCCAGGCCAAAATCAAGGGCCGGGACAGGAACTACAGGGAGAAGAACTGGGCTTGAATGACTCATTGAAAGACAAGTCTTCATTTATTCACCATAAACCATGGGTTGAGCTCCTACTATGTGCTTTTGTACCATTCTAGATACTGGAGATACAAAAGTAAGCAAAGAAGAAGTGATTGGCATAGAGATGATATTCCGGTAGAGGAAGACTTGGCTGTGGAGATGGCACTTTCCAAAGACGATCACAAAGAACGTTACCTCTTCCTCATCAAAAGGTATTCAGTCTACACAGACTTGTGACTCATTTGTAACCAACAGAATGCAGCCCAAGTGATTTTGTGTGACTTCTGTGGCCAGATCATAAAAGGTGATGCAACTTCTACCTTGTTAGTTGGGACACAAGCCTTCGGAAACTTGAAATAAAAGCAGGAAATCCAGCCACTCTGAGAATGCCATACTTTGAGGAGGCCCAGGCCACATGGAGAGGCCATGCATATGTGGTTTGTCTGACATCCCAGCTGAGGCCCCAGCCAGTAGCCAGCATCAATTGGCCGGCGTTTGAGTGAGAGAGTTTTCAGACCCTAACTGTCCAGTTACCCCCAGCCTTAGACTGAGGCTAAGCTGAGGCCCCACACATCATAGCAGAGAGACAAGCCATGTCCAGTGTGTTCTATCCAAATTGCTGACCCACAGAATTCATGAGCATCATAAAATGGTTTTTTAGACCACTAAACTTGGGGTGGTTTGCTATGCAGGAATAGTATCCAGAACACTGACATTAAACAAGCAAATATGTGAACAAAGATAATTTTATATTGTAATAGGTCCTCAGGAAAACAAAACTAACTCAGCATGTTAACTTGGAGGAAAACCTCTATAGATGAGGAAGGGGGCGGGATAAGTGGGGGAAGCAAGGGAGGTATAGATCAAGAAAGGTCTTTTTGGAGAGACATTTGAACTGGAATGTGAGTGAGAAAGAGCCCAACCACTAAAGATCTGGGAGAAGAGACTTCTGGCCAGAGGATACAGCAGGTGCAAAGGCCCTGAGGCAGGAATCAGCTTGGTGTTCTGTGAAACCCAGGAAGGCCAGTGTAACTAGGGAGATGTGGGTGAGGAGGAGAGTGGGGCAAAGAAGTTGGAAAGGAAGCTCGAGAGGCAAGTCATTCTGGTGTTAGAGGCCGCTGAGAAGAGTTAGATTTCAGACTGAGCGAGCTGAAAGCTTGCAGAGGGTATTATACAGGAATGACTTTGTCTGGTAAATTCTTGATAAGGGCCTTAGGTGCCAGGTAGATGACAGTCTGTAAACACAGGGCAAAGGGAAGACCACTTGGGAGGCTATGGCAGTGGTCCAGTAAAGGGGGGATGGATGGTGGCCTGGGACGGGATGGTAGCGGTGAAGATGAGGACTATTGGGTAAACTCGGAACAGAGGCAGTGACAGAGTAATGGAAGGGAGGAGGCGCCCGGCCGGCAGGAAGGTCCCGGGCGGGGCCGCGACGTGGGTGAGGACCGGAACCCGCATCCTTCTGGAATCTGGGAGGGAGGCTCTGAGCTGGGGCCGGCCAGGACGGCGCGTACTGGCGTCCGGCGTCTGCCGCGCGGAGCCTGCCCCTGGCTGCGCGCCTGCCTGCCTGCCGGGTGTTTCCCAGCAACGGCTACAGCAGCCCAAAACGTTCCGAACCCAGCGGCCCGGGTGATGTCATCGTCACCTTGGAGACAGGGGGTGGGAACACGCCCCCTCCAGGCACGGGGCGGGGTCTGGGCACCAACGCTCAGCTTTAGAGCCCCGTCCCCTGTCCCCCCTCGGGCAGGAAGGGAGGTGGTGCTTCGGGCTCGGCGGCAGGTGCGACGGGAGGTGTGCAGGGCCCTGGGCGAGGCCTCAACGAGTTGCTGCTGCTTTTCTTGGTGCGCGCTGCCACCGGTGTGCTCACCACCTACCCACCAACCTCTCTGGTCTCTTCCCATAGGCTGCCCCCTTTAGCTGTTAGGACTGGCTCCTCTTGTCATTCAGTCACTTCCTCAGAGATGCCTTCCCCAACCACCCAAGCTAAAGTAACTGCCACCCTTCTTGTGGGCTGCTTGTTTTATTTCCTTTGCTCCCTTCTAAGATTACCTTCTGTGTTTTGTAATATATCTTCCCATAAGGTCAGGGATAAATTCTGCCATGTTCATCTGTATTCCCTGGAAGGAATCTGGCATGAAGTAGGTGCTCAATAAATGTTAGTTGGCTGACTCAGTGAATTCGCTCAATCATTTCATTTCACACATGGGTGCATTTATTCGACATTTGTGCAGTGCCTTCTAGGCAATCGTGATAAGCAGTAAGGATACTGAGTTGAACAAGACTGGGACTCCACCTGGAGGTGAGAAAAAGAGATAGATTAAAACTAATTATATGAAAAGTGAACTTCCTTGAGTTCAGACGCTGGGCCTATCTCCAAGCACTTTATGCATATTAATTCACTTAATCTCACAATAGTAGGCGGTATAATCGTCCCCACTTAACAAATGAGAACGCTGAGAACAGGCATGCCTTAAGCTGCTGGGCCCTGTAATCAAGTGAGACCAACAGAGGGCAGTGGAGGGGAACACGTGGTAAAGGGAGGTTATAGAAAGATGTGTAGCCAGCCCAGGTAGGTAGATTTGCTGTCTTAATTGCTCACATACACCAGTCTTCCAGGGGGCAGGCTGCTTCCAGCTCAGAGCTCTGCTGCCTCAGGGGAACACCTGTCAGTGGGGCAGGCAATGATGCATCTGGGAGGGGTGTGGAGGACTGAGCCCTGGGCTGGTGGTAAGATGAGAGCCACCTGTTCAATAAAAGCAAACTGTGGACAAGTTCCTACCTAACGTTGTTGGCGGCAGGATGTGTGTGTGTCTGTGTAGGGATGGACAATTGTTGATAAAGCCCCTTTCTGTTCAGAAGGGTAAACTCAATATTCAAAAAACTAAGATCATGGCATCTAGTCCCATAACTTCATGGTAAATGGAGGAAAAGTGGAAGCAGTGACAGATTTTATTTTCTTGGGCTCCAAAATTGCTACAGACTGTGACTGCAGGCAAGGAATTAAAAAACACTTCCCTCTTGAAAAAAAAAAAAGCTATGATAAACCTGGGCAATGTATTAAAAAGCAGGAATATCACTTTGCCAATAAAGGTCTGTATAGTCAAAGCTATGGTTTTTCCAGTAACGTACAGATGTGAGAGTTGAACCACAAAGAAGGCTGAGTTCCGAAAAACTGATGCTTTTGAACTGTGGTGTTGGAGAAGACTCTTGAGAGTCCTTTGGACAGCAAGGAGATCAAACCAGTCAATTCTAGAGTAAATCTATCCTGAATATTCATTGGAAGGACTGAGGCTGAAGTTGAAACTCCAGTATTTTGGCCACGTGATGCGAAGAGCTGACTCATTGGAAAAGACCCTGATCCTAGGAAAGACTGAAGGCAGGAGAAGGGGACAGCAGAGGATGAGGTGGTTAGAAAGCATCACTGACTCGCGGACATGAATTTGACTCTGAGAGATAGGGAAGGGCAGGAAAACCTGGCATGCTGCAATCCGTGGAGTCACAAAGAGTTGGATACAACTGAGCAACTGAACAACAACATACCGACGGGTATTTAGGAAATGCAGAAATTATACTCACCTCTGGGTTTTTGTGTGTGCTCACCCGCCTAACTGGCACTCCCCACTCTTGCCCATTGCCCAGTAATTGGCTTTTTGTGACTAAGATTTCAGTTGAAAACTCTTTTTCCCACCTTGGGGAGATCTGCCTTGGCCACATTCTCTAAGGCAATCACCTGTCACTGTCACATGACATGTTTTATAATTCCTACCCGACAGTGGGAGAGTGGCCTAGTCAGGTGCATCACCCTTATTCCTCGTCTGATATTTCCTATTTATTCATAGTCTCCCTGCCTTCTCATTCTAGAGAGTCAGTTCCTTGAAGGTGATGGAGTCTAATGGGATCATTAGACCTTACCTCTGGATCCATGCTGCCCAGAACAGGTCTGGCAAGCAGCAGTTGCTCAGTGCTTTTTGAAAGTATGGAAAGGGTCCTTTACCAAATCATCCTGGCTTTCCAGGCTGGAATCTGCGCCCACCGCTTCCCAGGAACCTCTGCACATTGTGCCTGGTCTGACCCAGAGGAAGTGGCCCAGCAATCTTGGCCATTGGAGTTCTCTTGGCTTGTGGCCCTCCCTCCTCCCTGGGCCTGACTGGGCCATTCTTCCACTCTCGGGAGATTCCACTCCAGGGAGATGTCCAAGAACCTCTAGGTGGGGAAGCCAGAGGTGTGAGGCCAGCAGTGTATGTATGTGTAGGGGCTTGGGGAGTAAGGAGAGTGGCGGGTGGACAGGCCTTTCTGGTTCCCAGCCAAGATGGTACAAGAAGAGGGTGGCTTTTCAGAGCCTTCCAACACTGCTGCTTGCAGGAAAACAGGGCGGCTAGAGATGTGGCTGCTTTTCCCCTAGAGTGAGAACCCAGACTCTGTGTACAGACAGACGCGGAGAGAAGGGAATAAACTTTGAGGACCCAGACTCTGTGTACAGACAGACGCGGAGAGAAGGGAATAAAACTGGTTTATTAGACTGTATCCTTCTTTGGGGTACAAAGTGAGAGGCCATGGGGGTGGAGAGAATCTTTGGCTTCTAGGGACATTGGTGATTGTGGACTTTGTCTGTGTGAACTTTGTGCTGCCAGGATGACCCACTGAATGAGGGAGATGCTGATGACGGGGCCCTTCTGGGGCCCTAGTCAACAAGTAACAGAGACCAATCCGGCTGGCCCTGTCTTCTCTAGAAATTAAAGAGCAGAAGGCTGAGAACATTTGACTCGTATTAAAGAAATAAAGGCTGAAAAAGTGGAAGGTCGCTCAGGGGGTCACTCAATCGCAGGCAGTGGCATGCAGACTCACTTGTGTTGGCATGCAGGCCAGACCTGTGTGAGAAGGGTGTGTTTCTGTACGCAATATATCCTCCACAAGCAGCCACAAGCCCCCATTCTGTTGCTGGGCTTGGGCTACTCCGGAGGGCTTCTTCCCTACCATCCTCCCCTGCCGTTTGCAAGAACCTGGCCCATGGATGCTACTGATGAAAGGGAAACTGCCCCTGGATCTCAGAACATGCCCTTTCTTTTTGGTTGTTTCCTCATGCGTGCAGGAGGTGAGCACCCACCTCCGTCCCGGGTCCCTGGAGATGGGTGGAAGACCGTGGTGGCAAACAGAGGGTCTCACTGCGCAGCTGGTGTGGGGTGGCCACAGGGCACACGCAGCATGTCAGCTTCTGCCAGGCCCGTGCTGAGCCCGGTCGGGCTGTGCAGAAACTGCCTCATCAAGGGGGAAGTGTGGTGCAGGAGGTGGGGGCCTGGGCCCCTGGGTGGCTCGGCGGGCTCAGTGACCCTGGTGGGGGACATGAGCCCTGTGGTCCTGCACTGGCCCACCCTCTCAGTTCCTGCTCCTGTGGCTCCATTGTGCTGGGAGCCACCCGGCGCTGTCTGCAGCTCCAGAGCACTCTTCTGCCTGGTGGGCAGGGTGCTGGCTGCACAGGGCCAGCTGGTGGCAGTCCAGAGAGCTGGGGGGCCTCTTTCTCTCCAGCCTTGTGCTGGATATCTTTCTGGTGGGGCTGAGTCTGGCATTCATCCTGGGTGAAATGTGCCCTCTTCACAGAGATCTCAGGGTTGCCCCTGGGGCTGGCCTCCTCCGGAAGCTTCCTTGTGGCCAACTCCATGGAGATAAAGGTTGGGGAGGAGGGTGACTCTCTGCTGAGAGGTAACACTTGGGGAAGATGTGAGTCTTCTCTCAAGGTCTCCAGCTTCCTGGTGGAAGGGGTGGCCAGGGCTGCTTGGCTTCCGGCCTCTGAGTGATTTCTGTCCTTGGCTTGACTCTGGACCTCAGTATGGCTCGTAACCTCAGTTTGGCTCTTGACTAGAGTTTGACTTTTGACCTCCTGGCCTGAGCAGTTGGGCCTGACTCTCCCGCTGTCTGTCAGACTGACCTTGTGGGCGCTGTATTCCTTTGGGGGTCCCTGGGAATGGCCCCTGGTGTTAGTCCCAGGCTGGAGGCTAGACATGGAGTTGAGTGCCTTGTGCACGGCCTCCTCGATGTCCAGCAGCCTGGCCAGGGTCTGTTCTTTCAGCCGGGCCACTTCCATGCTAACCCTTGTCAGCTCCCCAAAGGCCTGCTCCACTGAGGCCTCAGGCTTGCGGGGGGTAGCGGGAGCCGGAGGGGCTCCTGGCAGCTGGGGCACAGCCTCAAAGAGCCTCCGCAGTGCCCGCACGTCCACAGTGCTTTCGGCCTCCTTCTCCAGAGCTTGCACCTGGCTCAGGAGGCCCTGGAGCTCTTGCTGGCCTCCCTGCAGAATCTCAGGGCTCTCAGGGGCCCCTTGCTGGGAACCATCCATGCCCTTCTCTCCTGGGAGGCTAGGGCCCTGCTGCAGTGAGATGGGGTGGCTGCTGAGAGCTGAGAGCACAAAGGGGTCAGGGCTGTGGTTGTTGCTGCCCATGGCCTGCCTCTTGGTGGGGCTGGGGGCCACGGTGCTGGGGCCATGCTGGGGGCTGGGCTGGCTCGTCCAGTGGGGCCCTGGGGCAGAGATGCTCGGCCCTGGTCTGCAGCGATGGAGACCTTGCTTGGCCGAGGGTTGTGGTCGGCTGCAGCAGTCTCACCTTGTTTGTACTTTCCTTGCCCTACGTCCTCAGCGGCTCTGTGAGCCAGGGCTGAGGGCTTGGACAGCCAGTGAGGGAGGGGCAGCTGGCTTAGGTGTGCAGGCTTGGGGGGCAACTGGGGCTTCTTTCTCAGGTGTGTGGGAGGCTCCGGTTTCAGGGTCTTTTTCTGTGACTCCCCAGCGCTTTTCTGGCCAGCAGGGCTGCTGTGGGAGTGGGGAAGGGGGTCCTGCGTGGGCTTGGAGGCCTGCCGGATGGAATTCTCGTCATGCCTGGGTTGGGCTGGGAAGTCCGGTCCTGTCACAGCAGCTGGGAGAGGAGGAGGAGGAGGAACAGAGGCATTACGGGAGTGCAGACTGGCACCTGCCGCCCGAGGCCCGGAGGCCCGAGTGTGGTGGGCTAAAGGGGCAGCCTTCAGGGTGGTCTCTGCAGCGTGGAGGCCCCCTTGGCCGAGTCCTGCCATCACCTTCTCTGGAGGCCCCCAGGCCTTCTGTTTGTGGCCCCCCGGCTCCTCTTGCCCGGGCCCGAGACTCTGACCCAGGCCTTCCAGGAGTGGAAGGGGTCCTTGCTCAGATGGCTGGACAGCCCTGGGGAGGTCAAAGGTGCTGATGGGATGAGCAGGGTAGATGCCATCCTGAATAGTCTCCCGCCCCCCAGGCAGCCCTCCAGGCAGCGCTTTCTGTTCCCCACTGACCTTGCTGGGGGCTGCTGGGATCCTGGGGTTGCCTCCCGCCAGAGGCCTGCTGTTGCTCTGGGCAGTCCCTGTGGTCGGTGCTTGCAGAAGCCCGTCTTGGGTGGGCATAGAGGCGGCCCCAGGGGTGGGGCCCGGCTTGTGCTTGCTCCGAGCTTGCTGCTGCAGGCTTTGGGCTTCAGCTGTTGCCGTCCTTCGACTCTGAATGGTGACCTGGAGGTCTGGAAACCTTGGTCCTGGGGCACAGTCATGGCTCCCTCTGACTTTCCTAAAGCTGCCATCCCTTTCTGCCCAATGCAACTGCTTTCCTGCTTTTCTTCCCCAGCCAGAGAGACTGCCTTTCCAGTGGCCTGTGGGGCACAGGGGGTGGCCCCCAGCCCTCTCAGATGCCCCATCCCCATGCCCGGGTCCAGTGGGGGAATGTGGATGATGCTCTCAGCCGGGGGCAGCTTCTGGGCCCCCTCGCTGGCCGGCACTGGACTTGACTCAGCCGGCGGCTCCCACCGCAGACTGTGCAGGCCGCTCAGGTCTCCTTTGTTTATGCAGCCGGCCAGCAGCTGCACACTGCTCCTTTCGGGGGCCCTGCTGGCTGGCCGGGGCTGAAGGGAGTAGGCGGTCAGCGCCACCAGGCCCTGCTCTGTCTCTTGCATCACCAGCCCCGTCCTCCCTGCCGAGGTCCCGAGGCCACAAGCCAGCAACTGCTGGAACTCAGGGTCCATGTCTTCGATGCTCCCGCTGCTGCCTGGCGCTGGCAGCTTCAGCGGCTTGAGGTGAAGCTGGCCCGCGGGGTCCTCCTGCACCAGCAGGCCCTGCTGGTCCATGTCTGCCCGGCGCAGCACTTGGCGGACGATCCTGGGAAGCTCCCCAGACACCAGCTCCTCCTTCCGAACGTGGGGGCCGCCCTGCCCTGGGCCTGGGAGCACATACCTGGTGAGGCAGAGCTCCCCTGGCCCTCGGGCCTCCATGAGGATGCCTCCATGGTGCAGGACGCCAGGCGTGGCGTGCAGCGTCCGCAGGGTCCCCTCGGCTGCAGTCTCTTGCCTCTCTGGCACTCCCTTGCCCAAAGGACCCACGGGCCGCTCTTCCTGGAGGGTGCCCCCGTGGATGCTCTCAGCTGCCAGGGAGCCCATGGGGCAGTTCTCAAAGAGCCAGGTGAACTTGTGCACTGAGCCCGCTGGGATGGGCTCAGGGATTTCCCTGGGCCCCTGGTCTTCTCCCTTGCCTGCCTCCAGAGCCTGGAAAACCTCCTTCTGACGAGACCCTGCCCGGAGGGAATGTCCACTCTGCTGCAGTACCTCACAGGCCCCCTTCTGCAGGGGTGGCCCGAGGCCTGCAGAGGCTCAGTCTCAAAGACGTGTCTCTCTGTCTGCCTTTCCCCGGCATGGACCTGGCTCACCTCAAGGTGCTGCTCCCTGGAGCCTTCTGGCCAGTCCGGGGATTGGGGCGCGAACATCCAGGTGCACAACCGTGCCTTGCTTGTGGGGTCTGTGACCTCTGACCCCTGCCTCTCGGCCAGCTCACTCATCGGGCACGTCTCGAACAACCAGCGGATGGTCTGCACGTCACCCTTGTGGGGTGCTTCGGGCTGAGCGCCTCCCTGAGGCTTTCCTTCTTCTTCCTGTCGTTCCTGCTGCTCCCGTTGGTGGATTACTTCCAGGGGCTGTGTCTCAAACAGCCACCGGGCAGTGCCCACATCTCCAGCCACCACTTCCTGCCGGGTGATGCCCCGCACCACATCGACGGTACTGGGGCTTCGGCCTAGTCGGTCTAGGGGCTGTGTCTCAAACATCCACTTGTAACCCTGCACGTCACCTCCGACTACCTGTTCTCTGCTCACAGAGGTCAGGGCATGGAGGTGACCTTTGCCATCCTGCATGGCGTACACTGGGGACCCTGTGTCCTGGGACTGCCCAGCGGAATTGGTTCCTTCTGCTCTGTGTAAGCTCCCAGGGGCCAAAGCATCCCACTGCCCGATACTGTCCAGGGGAAGGGTCTCAAAAAGGTTCTTGAAGGTCTTCACATCTCCCTTCACCCCATCCCTCTGGGGGGCACCCTGAGAGAGGGTTGGTGCTGAGGGGTCAGCATTGGATAGATGCTCATTTGTGAACCTCTCGCCCTCCTGGGGACCCACCCGCTGCAGGTGACCCACTTGGACATTGTCTCTCAGGGTGTCCAGGGGCTTTGTCTCAAATAGCCACAGGGTGGAGCGGACATCACCAGGGACCACTGCCTCTTTGGGTGGGACCTCTGCTCTGTCTTCCTCTTCCCCCTTGAGAGTGTCTAAGCTCGGGTCTCAAACAGACGTCGCTGCTGTTGAACATCTGGCCCAGGAGGGATAAGGTCCGGGGATGGCTGGAAGTCCTGCTCATCCACTAAGATCTCCCGGATGGCATCCAGGGGCTGTGTCTCAAAGATCCAGCGAGTCGCGCTGACATCGGGCCGGGCCACCTCCTCCAGGGAAATCCCCCGGATCACCCGCACCTGGCTGGGGTCCCGGTTGATGGCGTCCAGAGGCTTGGTCTCGAAGAGCCAACGGCCAGACCTCACTGCGTTGCTTTGGATCTCCTCCCGGTAGGCGGCCTTGACCTCGTGGATGGCGCCCTCCGAGTCCTGGATGGCACACAGCGGCTGTGTTTGGAACAGCTTCACCGTCTTCTTCACATCGCCTTTCAGCTCCTGGATCTCTGAGCGCAGCTCCAAGGGGCTCTGCTCCTGGGTGGAGGGGCGAGAGCCAAGGCGGTCCAGTGGCCGTGTCTCAAAGAGCATCCTGGTACCCTGGACGTCTCCACTGGCTGCAGGCTCCCTCACTGTAGCCTCTGGTGCTTCAGCACGAGCTGTCAGGGCATCCAGCGGCTTTGTCTCAAACAGCTGGCGGGCTGCGCGCACGTCCCCTCCAGATGGCCGAGGTCCGGCCGGCTCCTGGTTTATGCTGTTAGCAAAGGAGCCTTCCTCAAACTTGCGGGAGGTGGCCTGGACGTTGCCACCGGGCACGGACTCCTTGGCAGGCGGCTTCTCATGGTCCCCAATGGCATCCAGCCGCCAGTTCTCAAAGATCCAGCGCATGCACTGGACATCACCCTCAGTGGGCTCCTCGGAGCCCAGGACCTCAGCCAAGTCTTCAGCCACGGCCTCGGCCAGATTCTTGCGGAGCTCGGGGTGGATGTGCTTGTAGAGGCGGCGGAGCTCGCTGGCCTGCCGCTGCTGGTGGAACTTGGAGAAGGACTCCTTGGGTGGCGGCGGTGGTAGGTCCTCCAGGGCAGGTGGTGGAGGGAGGGGCAGGTCCTCGGTAGCTGCCATCGGGATGAGTTGAACATCTGGCCCAGGAGGGATAAGGTCCGGGGATGGCTGGAAGTCCTGCTCATCCACTAAGATCTCCCGGATGGCATCCAGGGGCTGTGTCTCAAAGATCCAGCGAGTCGCGCTGACATCGGGCCGGGCCACCTCCTCCAGGGAAATCCCCCGGATCACCCGCACCTGGCTGGGGTCCCGGTTGATGGCGTCCAGAGGCTTGGTCTCGAAGAGCCAACGGCCAGACCTCACTGCGTTGCTTTGGATCTCCTCCCGGTAGGCGGCCTTGACCTCGTGGATGGCGCCCTCCGAGTCCTGGATGGCACACAGCGGCTGTGTTTGGAACAGCTTCACCGTCTTCTTCACATCGCCTTTCAGCTCCTGGATCTCTGAGCGCAGCTCCAAGGGGCTCTGCTCCTGGGTGGAGGGGCGAGAGCCAAGGCGGTCCAGTGGCCGTGTCTCAAAGAGCATCCTGGTACCCTGGACGTCTCCACTGGCTGCAGGCTCCCTCACTGTAGCCTCTGGTGCTTCAGCACGAGCTGTCAGGGCATCCAGCGGCTTTGTCTCAAACAGCTGGCGGGCTGCGCGCACGTCCCCTCCAGATGGCCGAGGTCCGGCCGGCTCCTGGTTTATGCTGTTAGCAAAGGAGCCTTCCTCAAACTTGCGGGAGGTGGCCTGGACGTTGCCACCGGGCACGGACTCCTTGGCAGGCGGCTTCTCATGGTCCCCAATGGCATCCAGCCGCCAGTTCTCAAAGATCCAGCGCATGCACTGGACATCACCCTCAGTGGGCTCCTCGGAGCCCAGGACCTCAGCCAAGTCTTCAGCCACGGCCTCGGCCAGATTCTTGCGGAGCTCGGGGTGGATGTGCTTGTAGAGGCGGCGGAGCTCGTGGCCTGCCGCTGCTGGTGGAACTTGGAGAAGGACTCCTTGGGTGGCGGCGGTGGTAGGTCCTCCAGGGCAGGTGGTGGAGGGAGGGGCAGGTCCTCGGTAGCTGCCATCGGGATGGTTGGGGTGGGGGCCGCCTGCATCTGGGCATTGGCCATCCTTCTGGAGAGAGGGGGCAGAGATGAGGATGGGGTTGGGGGATTTCAGTGAGATGGGGGTTGGTTGCAGAGTAGCCCTAGGTGGCGTGTGCTTAGAGACCATCCCTCCCCCTTTCCAGACCTCCCCGGGGTCTCACCCTGCTACCTCAATGGCTGCTGTGTAACTAGTCTTGAATTTAAGGCATATGGAGCCATCCATCAGGTGGGTCCCTGCTCCTCCAGAATCACCTGGGTTGTCACGGAGCCAGCAGGGCACTACAGGCTTTGAAACTCTGTCTTCTGGTTGAGGGGTGCCCAACCCCACAGTGGGAAAACTGTTCCTGTTCTGTCCCATCCTTGCCTGCTTTTGCTAAAATCAGTTTTTCCCTGGCAGACTCCCAGGTGAGTAGCCTGGGGGAATTCTGATTTAGAGGATCCCAGCCAGGGAGAAGCAGGTCCCTACGCTGGTGACTGGGCTTCCCTGGTGGCTCAGACGGTAAAGAATCTGCCTGCAATGAGGGAGGCCTAGGTTTGATCCCTGGGTTGGGAAGATCCCCTGGAGGAGGGCTTGGCCACCCACTCCAGTATTCTTGTCTGGAGAATCCCATAGACTGCGGAGCCTGGCGGGCCACAGTCCATGGGGTCGCAAAGGTTTGGACATGGACACGACTAAGTGAGCACAGAAACTGGTGACTCTTTGTCCTGGAGAGAAGTAGTCATCAGTCACGTTTCCTTTCTCACCACCAGAGGGCGCACTTGTCCCTTTCGCTGGGGGGCTGTCCAGCCTTCAGCTCTTGGCTCTCCTTTCTCAGGCCAGGGAGGCCAAGCAGGGGCCGGCAGCTCTTGCTGCAGCAGAAGCAGTAAGGCTGAGGGAGTGTTCACCAGTTGTTCGCATTTAGGCAGAACCCAATTCTGAATCCTAGCTAGGGGTTTTCTGAGCTAGGGGGACCTCTAGGATCTTCTGGCCCAACCACTCTTGATTAAAGATGAGGAAACTGGGGTGCAGAGTCAGATCTCGGTGAATGAGGCGCAAGCAGTGCTGGATCGGGGTTTCTAAACACTTTAGGTAGGAAGCGTGAAGCTTTCTCAGCGGCTGTGGTGGCCCTCTGTTCCCAGCAGACACCCCAGGAGGGGAGGTGGTGAGACTGAGGGGCTTCCTGCAGCGATAGCCTCACCCCTTGCTCTCGGACCCCCGTCCCCAACTGTGTGCAGCACGAATCTCCTGTGCACGCCTTCTTTCTCCCTCTTCGTGCCCATCAGCTTCCCCCCACACCCCTGGCCTACTGCTCAAGCCCTTCTCTGGCCTCTGTCCTCGGTGTCTTATCTGTCTTGTGACAGGTGTGCTAACAGTCCCCAGAGGCCAGTAGGGAAAGAATGAGAAGCACGTCCCCCCCTCACTGCCCCTGACCCGCAGCTCTGCTCCACGCTCAGTGCTAAATATAGCCGAGGTGCTGGCCTCCACACAGCGGCCCTGGGCCGGGGAGAGGTCAGGCTCAGCCAGGGGGACCCTGGGAGCCTGACCCCCTCGGCTCCTTCTCTGCCCTGGGCTCCCTGATCCTGCCTCCTGAGCTGGCGTTTGGCCCCTGGCTGCAGGATGACCAGTGCTAGAACCATCTTCTGGCCACAAGGGCCTGGGGGTGGGGGAGGGACTTCCTTCTCTCGCCTACCTCAGCAGAGGGGAGACTAAGCCCTGCTTGCTCCACCCACACCCCAGCCTGTCCTCTGAAGACATCCAAGGAGTATGACCGCTAAAGTCTCCAAGTCTCATCACACGCTCTAGGTGTTTTCTTTAGCCTGAGTTCTCATGAGGACCCCCCGCCAATGACAAACCTTGATGGTCCCCACGTCCTCCCTGTCCTGTCACCAGCGTGGCCTGAGCAGATGGCAGGTACAGGCCACCAGCTCCACCCCCCTCCACTGCCTCCCCCAGGAATCTCCAGAATCCCTGCTGTGGTCACATATGATCAGAACCAGAGTCCAGAGGGGACAGAGCTGAGGACCCGCTGAGGTCACTGAGTCCAATCCCCTCATTGTTCAGAAGGGGAAACCGGCCCCAAGAGGGGAAGGAGCTGACCCTGGTGGCTCCTCCAGGCGGTAGCAAGGCCTTCCCACCTTGTTTCTCAAGGATGGGGACCGGGCGGGGTGAAGGCCGAATTCAAAAGTGGTACCAGACTTTGGGTAAGGCCTGAACCTTAGGGGTGCCCTTGAGCTTGGCCTCCCAGGACTGGGCCAGCCTCTCCGGGTGAGCCCCGCTTTTGCCTCCAAGTCTGCTTTCTTGGCCCAGACCCCTTCACACGTCTCTATACTTGGGCAGCATACGCTAGCACTCAGACCTGGCCACGCCACCTCCACCCCCAGCTCTTCCTTAAGGGCTTTCCTACTGGGCACGTTGACGGCCCGCATCACACGCAGGCCCGAGGCCATGTGGGGTGCTGGGCTCAGGCCAGCCCTGGGGAGACATTCGTGAGCCAGCTATGCCAAGACTTCTACCCACAGCAGCTGGGCACAGGGCTTGTCCTGGCAGCATCGTCAGACCCCCATGTCCTCCCCCGCCTCTTCTGCCCAGACACTGGGCCTAGCTGGGGCTCCTTGGAAAGAAAGCCTGAAGCCTGAGGAGCTCCGTACCTGATTTTAAAAATCACAACTCCAGACCACCTCCTCCAGCAAGCCTTTCTGGATTACGCCAGACTGGCTGGAACCTGCCCCTCTATAGGCCTCAGGCCTGTGGCAGCCACGCTGAGTGCTACCATGGGCTCACGATAAGTCTCTGGCAACTTCCTTGTGGAATCTTCATATCAGACCCCTCCACTCACCTGCTCCAGATGTGTGGCCCTACCTTCCTGCCCTCACTCAGAGCTTCCACTAATACACGCTGCCCTGAGATGAGCCAGAGGGGCCCCGGCCTGGAAAACCAGCCCTGTTGGTGTGGCAAGAAAGGAACGGGTGCTCACCTGCGGGTTCTGCCTGGCTGTGGGGGTTCGGGGTCTTCGGCAGGTGTGGCTCACGGCTCTGTCGTTCCTCTTGTTTGGGCTGCTCTTGCTCTGCTGGCTCCGTCGGACGCCTTCTCGCTGCCCTGGCTCGGGGTCTGTGTCCCCTGCCAGCCTCAGCAGCTGCCTTTATCTGGCTGGTTAGGGGGTGGGCCGAGGTGGGGGCGGCGGGGGGAGGCTAAGGTCAGAGTATGAAGTGGTTCAGTTATTTTTAGGGCTCTGGAAGTTATTCTCTGTCTCGGGCATCAGTTACATGTCCTTGCTGCTGGGGAGGGGAAGAGGAGTGAGCGGGGGAGAGCTTCATTCATTCAAGTCTCCTCTGAGGATTGGGGTCAGTGACTCAGCTGTGGGGTGGGGTGTGGACATCCCAGACTATTCTGAGGGAATGAATAAGGAGGCGCATCTGACACCTGGTCAACTTGGCCCCCCATCCTGTGAGCCCCCCCGTCCCTACCCCAGCCTCTGACTATGTCTGACGTGTGGCGTAACTATGTCCCACCCTGCCTGGAGACAGGAGGCCCCCTGAAGGCAGGCCTAGGCCCTTGCTCCTCGGTTCCCAGCCCGGATACCCCTGAGAGTAAGGCCCTTCTTCTCCCCACTCCTGCGCTAGACCTTTCCCCTGTCTCTTCCATCCCTCCCCGTGTCCCACTGCACGGGTATTTGCAGCCCTGAATGCACACGGCTGGATCTGGGGGAAAGGCCTCTGGCCCCCGTTCTTCACGGGGTCTGGGACTGTCAGAGGACCCCGCAACATGGTCTGTGGTGTTCACAGCAGAGTATCTGGGTCGTTGTTTACTCTCAGGCTCTGGCCTCTGACTCAGGGCCCAGGCTTTCTGGGAACAGAGGGGAGGGGAGGGGCAGCACACAGGGAGCTGACTCTGGGGTTATTTCTGACCCGGAGTCATCAGCTTCCAGTCACAGAAGGAGTATGTGTGTGTGTCTGTGTGTGGGGGTCACGGCTGCCCCTCCTTGGCTGCCCAGAGCCCAAGGGGCTCAGTAGGCTCCAGAGATCCTGGCATTTAGGAAGGGAAGGGCAGTGTGGCGAGGGGCATCAGGAGACCACGCAGAGCACAAGCGACGGAGGCATTTTGCCCGGTTCCATGTCGAAGTTGTGTTCTGCTACCTGGCAGAACAGGGTCTTTCCTCCGATATCCTGGGGTCCCTCTGGTGCCAGGAAGTGATGCCAGGCACTGCTCACTCTTTCCATTGAGTCAGTGTCAGGCAGGCAGCATTGGCCTTGGGTGAGAAGAGGGGCATCGGGGAGCCCTCCTCCCTGGCCTCCTCTCTGATTCCAGCCTTTTTGCCCTTTGCTGCCCTAGCACCTATTTCCCGGATCCTGTCTCTCCCTGGGAAGGGCAAGAAGATACCCGTCCTCTCGGGCCAAGGGAAGAGGTGCCTGCCCTGTGGGGTGGTTTTGAGACTTGAATGAATTCACATATTAGAGGGTTTTGTGAGAGTGCTCAGCACATGGCCTGTGTTATCCAAGGGCCTGATTTACAGGTTATTACATGCGTAAGAAAAGGAACGTGCCTGGGTGGAATCCACTTTTGTACTCACTGCAACTATGATAAACTCATGGTAGAAATTCCTCAGGCCTGGTTTGTTTTTATCTAATACGATTGTACTGTCCAATACAACTTCCACTAACCACATGAGACCATTTAAACAGGTTAAAATGAAACAAAATGAAAAATTGTGTTCTTGCATCCCTTTAGCCACATTTTAAGCGCTCCATGAAGCAGAGGACAAAATGTTTCCATCACTGTGGAAAGGTCTCTGATAGCGCTCTCACAGACACTGAAAATCTCATCGAAGATGGTGTTTCCTTCTTTGCCTTGGCTCCAAGGACACTCTGAGCTAAATGTTTAGACTTTGAGCAGGTAGACGCTGTGGGTTGCATCCTGTGTTGGGGGGTAAACAACTGTCCCTGTTGCCTGTCTCTGAGGGGTTTCCCAGAACAAGGGACTTTCAGTTTTAAAACTGGGAAAGTTCGAAGAAAAATAGGCTGAGCTGGTCACCCTATGTGTAACGATCTAAGAAAATCACATCATCAAGGTGTCAGTGATAAGGCCATTAAGGCCGTGGTCAGGCAGTATTTATCAGAGTATCTTTGGTGGTGGGGATGCTGGGCAGTTATCTTTTTAAAAGCCCCCTCAAATCATTTTGGGAAGGAGGTTGAGAGTAAATGGTTATCCTGAGGTCGAATGGCTGTGCTGGTTAATTGATCGGCAGGTGTGGCTCACGGCTCTGTCGTTCCTCTTGTTTGGGCTGCTCTTGCTCTGCTGGCTCCGTCGGACGCCTTCTCGCTGCCCTGGCTCGGGGTCTGTGTCCCCTGCCAGCCTCAGCAGCTGCCTTTATCTGGCTGGTTAGGGGGTGGGCCGAGGTGGGGGCGGCGGGGGGAGGCTAAGGTCAGAGTATGAAGTGGTTCAGTTATTTTTAGGGCTCTGGAAGTTATTCTCTGTCTCGGGCATCAGTTACATGTCCTTGCTGCTGGGGAGGGGAAGAGGAGTGAGCGGGGGAGAGCTTCATTCATTCAAGTCTCCTCTGAGGATTGGGGTCAGTGACTCAGCTGTGGGGTGGGGTGTGGACATCCCAGACTATTCTGAGGGAATGAATAAGGAGGCGCATCTGACACCTGGTCAACTTGGCCCCCCATCCTGTGAGCCCCCCCGTCCCTACCCCAGCCTCTGACTATGTCTGACGTGTGGCGTAACTATGTCCCACCCTGCCTGGAGACAGGAGGCCCCCTGAAGGCAGGCCTAGGCCCTTGCTCCTCGGTTCCCAGCCCGGATACCCCTGAGAGTAAGGCCCTTCTTCTCCCCACTCCTGCGCTAGACCTTTCCCCTGTCTCTTCCATCCCTCCCCGTGTCCCACTGCACGGGTATTTGCAGCCCTGAATGCACACGGCTGGATCTGGGGGAAAGGCCTCTGGCCCCCGTTCTTCACGGGGTCTGGGACTGTCAGAGGACCCCGCAACATGGTCTGTGGTGTTCACAGCAGAGTATCTGGGTCGTTGTTTACTCTCAGGCTCTGGCCTCTGACTCAGGGCCCAGGCTTTCTGGGAACAGAGGGGAGGGGAGGGGCAGCACACAGGGAGCTGACTCTGGGGTTATTTCTGACCCGGAGTCATCAGCTTCCAGTCACAGAAGAGTATGTGTGTGTGTCTGTGTGTGGGGGTCACGGCTGCCCCTCCTTGGCTGCCCAGAGCCCAAGGGGCTCAGTAGGCTCCAGAGATCCTGGCATTTAGGAAGGGAAGGGCAGTGTGGCGAGGGGCATCAGGAGACCACGCAGAGCACAAGCGACGGAGGCATTTTGCCCGGTTCCATGTCGAAGTTGTGTTCTGCTACCTGGCAGAACAGGGTCTTTCCTCCGATATCCTGGGGTCCCTCTGGTGCCAGGAAGTGATGCCAGGCACTGCTCACTCTTTCCATTGAGTCAGTGTCAGGCAGGCAGCATTGGCCTTGGGTGAGAAGAGGGGCATCGGGGAGCCCTCCTCCCTGGCCTCCTCTCTGATTCCAGCCTTTTTGCCCTTTGCTGCCCTAGCACCTATTTCCCGGATCCTGTCTCTCCCTGGGAAGGGCAAGAAGATACCCGTCCTCTCGGGCCAAGGGAAGAGGTGCCTGCCCTGTGGGGTGGTTTTGAGACTTGAATGAATTCACATATTAGAGGGTTTTGTGAGAGTGCTCAGCACATGGCCTGTGTTATCCAAGGGCCTGATTTACAGGTTATTACATGCGTAAGAAAAGGAACGTGCCTGGGTGGAATCCACTTTTGTACTCACTGCAACTATGATAAACTCATGGTAGAAATTCCTCAGGCCTGGTTTGTTTTTATCTAATACGATTGTACTGTCCAATACAACTTCCACTAACCACATGAGACCATTTAAACAGGTTAAAATGAAACAAAATGAAAAATTGTGTTCTTGCATCCCTTTAGCCACATTTTAAGCGCTCCATGAAGCAGAGGACAAAATGTTTCCATCACTGTGGAAAGGTCTCTGATAGCGCTCTCACAGACACTGAAAATCTCATCGAAGATGGTGTTTCCTTCTTTGCCTTGGCTCCAAGGACACTCTGAGCTAAATGTTTAGACTTTGAGCAGGTAGACGCTGTGGGTTGCATCCTGTGTTGGGGGGTAAACAACTGTCCCTGTTGCCTGTCTCTGAGGGTTTCCCAGAACAAGGGACTTTCAGTTTTAAAACTGGGAAAGTTCGAAGAAAAATAGGCTGAGCTGGTCACCCTATGTGTAACGATCTAAGAAAATCACATCATCAAGGTGTCAGTGATAAGGCCATTAAGGCCGTGGTCAGGCAGTATTTATCAGAGTATCTTTGGTGGTGGGGATGCTGGGCAGTTATCTTTTTAAAAGCCCCCTCAAATCATTTTGGGAAGGAGGTTGAGAGTAAATGGTTATCCTGAGGTCGAATGGCTGTGCTGGTTAATTGATCTGTCAGAAGGCAGAAGGGCAGGGAGGGAATGGAGAGGGAAGGCGTCGTTTTTTCAGTGATTACAACCTGCCCCCCACCCCCACCGCTTCTGGAGCTTAGTGTTTCCTGGTCTTGAGGGCCCATTCCTCTGTCAGTCCATCTCTCTTCAGTGGGGCTCTACTGAAGTTGGGGGTTAGTCAGAAGCCCCTGCCTGTCTCCCAGGAAAAGGGGTACTCTGGCAGAGCTCAGGGTGAGCAGCTGGCAGTAGACTCACCTGATGTTTCAGGAGAGGCAGGGCACAGGAGAGGTTCAGAACCAGGCTGCCTACCTGAGTTTGAATCCTGTCTGTGACACTTACTAGCTGTGTGACATTGGCAAGTTACTCACCCTGTCTGCTCATCAAGTTCCCTCATCTATAAAATGGGCATAATAATAGTGTATACCTCAAAAAGTTGCTGTGAGGAACATACATTTGTTACACACACACACACCACATTTGGTACAGTGCCCAGCATATGTAAACTCAATTGATGATTAAGCTCAATACATTCTCCCCCGGATCCCCACCACTGACAGCTTTCCTTGGTCCCGGATCCCAGTGTATCTTCTGGGTCTGAAGGCAAGTGTCCTTCAAAGCCCTGGCTGGCAGTCCTGGCCTCCCTCCAGCTGGGAAGCAGACACGAGTGTCTGCTCTGGGCCGGCCAGAGTGTATCTGTTCCAGGGCTGTAGGACAGGTCAGCTCAGCCTCCTGACAAAATCCTCTGACCTGCAGAAGGGACTTTCTGCGCTGCTCGGGGGGCAGCTCAAAGGTGGGCAGATTTGAGGGGAGAGTGTCCGCCTCCTGCCGTGGGAGTCTGGGGGCCGTGCCTCGAGGGTCGTGGGGCCCTGGTGTCAGACTGCTCTCACCAGCCTGTCTTCCTATTTCTGTGACCTCTGAGAGTCTGCCTGCTTTCTGTATTCTAGTGTGTTAGTTTGGGATCTTCCAAGAGCAGAGTCCAAGAAAAGCATTTGGGTGCAAGTGGTTTCACTGGGAAAGGAGGAAGAGGGTGAGGGGCTAAAAGTGAGGAGGAGAAGGAAAGCAGATTATTTCTGCGGACAGCTGGGGCTGGATCCCTCTGGAGACTTCGGGAGCTGGTGTGGAACACGCCTCACCCGGGCGGGGTAAGGGAGCCGGGGTATCACCCACCCTCCTCACTCCCCTGGATGAGGATTGGTCCCAGAAACACTGGTTCCTGCAGGTTCCCCGTCTCCCTCTCAGACGGAGAGATCCAAGTGATTGAGGCTAGGCCCCTGGGAGCCTGTACAGGGACTGCCCACTGAGGTGCTGGTGACCCCAGGGAGACGGGGATCCAGAGGCGCTGGCAACATCTGCGGCGTCAACTTCTGCCGCCTGTGAGACGAGCACCTGTGTCGTAGGGCTGTTTTGAAGATTTAGACCAGTATACTGTCCAGTGGAAGGGCTTCCCAGGGGGCGCTGGTGGTAGAGAATCCTCCTGCCGCAGGAGACGCCAGATACACTGGCTCAGTCCCTAGGTTGGGAAGATCCCCTGGAGGAGGAAATGGCAACTCCAGTATTCTTGCCTGGGAAATCCCATGGACAGAGGAGCCTGGAGGGCTACAGTCCATGGGGCCATAGAGTCAGACACAACTGAGCACAAGAACAGTTATATGTATGTGTACATCCAGGAGAAAAACAGGGTAAGCCCCATAGGACATTTAAAATGTTCTGGTAGCCACATTGTGAAAAGCAAAAAGTGACATTAATTTTAAAAATATATTTTATTTCCTCAAGTTTCTAAAATATATGTACATATATCAATAAAGGAGAACACAATGGCACCCCACTCCAGAACTCTCGCCTGGAAAATCCCATGGATAGAGGAGCCTGGTAGGCTGCAGTCCATGGGGTCGTGAAGAGTTGGAAACGACTGAGTGACTTCCCTTTCACTTTTCACTTTCACGCATTCGAGAAGGAAATGGCAACCCACTCCAGTGTTCTTGCCTGGAGAATCCCAGGGACGGGGGAGCCTGGTGGGCTGCCGTCTCTGGGGTCGCACAGAGTCGGACACAACTGAAGCGATTTAGCAGTAGCTTCAACATATCAATAAACATTGTTAATGAGATACTTTTACATTCTTTATTTTGAATAGAGTATTCACATTCCAGTGTGTATTTTTTTTTCTTTTAAATAGACTTTTTTTGGGAAACTTTTCTTTAGGTTTGCATTGAAATTGAGCAGAAAGTAGAGTTCTGATATACCCTTTGCCTCTAGATAAATGCACAGCCTCCTCCGCTATCAGGATCCCCCACCAAATGGTACATGTGTTACAATCGATGAACCTCCATTGACACATCGTTGTCACTCAAAGTTCATAGTTAATGTTAGGGTTCATTCTCAGTATTGTATGTTCTGTGGGCTTGGACGAGTATATAATGACGTGTATCCTTCATTATGGAATCATTCAGTGTTATTTCACTGTCCTAAAAGTCCTCTGTGCTTGCTCTTCCTATTCATCCCTTCCTCCTCTCTAACTACTGGCAACCACTGATCATTTTACTGTTTGCATAGTTTTGCCTTTTTAAAGACAGCATACAGTTAGACTCATATAGTACATAGCCTTTTTGAATTGTCTTCTTTCACTTAGTAATATGCATTTAAGGTTCTTCCATGACTTTTCAGGGCTTGATAACCCATTTGTTTTCAGAGTTAGGTGATAATTCATTGTCTGGATGTACCACAGTTTCATTGATTCACCTACTGAAGGATGTCTTGATTGCTTTGAAGTTTTCGCAGTTATGAATACGGTTCAATAAACATCTGTGTGTACGTTTTTGTGTGCAGATAAGTTTTTAGCTCCTCTGGGTAAATACCAAGGAGTGTACTTGGTGGATATAATGGGAAGAGTGTGTTTAGTTTTTTTAAGATGCAGCCCAACTGTCTTCCAGAGTGGCTGCACCAGTCTTGCCTTCCCGCCAGCAATGAATGAGAGTCCATGTTGCTCTGCAGCCTTGCCAACATTTGGTGTTGTCAGTGTTCTGGATTTTGGCCGTTTTAGGAGGCATGCAGCGATATCTCATTATTGTTTTAATTTGCATTTTCCTGATGGTACGTGATGTGGATCACCATTTCATATGCTTATTTGCCATCTGTGTATCTTTGATGAGATGGCTGTCAAGGTCTTTGACTCATTTTTAAAATGGGGTTGTTTGTTTTCTTACTGTTGAGTTTTGAGAGTTCTTTGCATATTTTTATGCCAACAGTCTTTATCTGTTGTGCCTTTTGCAAATGTTTTCTCCCAGACTGTGGCTTGTCTTCCAACTCTCTTGACATTGTCTGTCACACAGCAGGAGTTTTTAATTTTGATTCTGTCACCAACCCACATGAGTCTGGAGCAGAAGTTTGGTATAGTTTCCAGATGGAGACTAGTTTCAGCCTTAGGGTTCCCTGAGCAGAGAGGCCAGCCCTCCTGTGGCAGACTTCTGACCTACAGAATTGTAGGCTAACAGATGGGTATTGTTTAAGCCACAGTTTGTTATATTTTGCTACGCAGCTACAGAAAACCAAGAGAGTGGAAACTGGAGCCGATGAGGGAGAGAGGGCTGGAGACCATATCTGTTTACTTGTAGCATCGCCCTGTCAGCCCAGAGCTTGGCCCAAACATTCTCTACCAAGTGGCCGGCTAGGGGATCCTAGGCATGTGTGCTCAGCCCCCAGCATCTCTGAAGCAGGAAATCCTGCTGAGGGAAAAATCAGAGCAGGAAAAGCGCCTAGTCTTTCCTTCCTCCCATTTTGCATGTGGGGACTTGAGCAGAGCCTGACACTGTGGAGCAAAGGAGACGGTCTCACAGCCCTTTGGAAGCCCAGCTCCGCCACTTCCCGGCTCTATAACCTCAGACAAGGTCTGTCGATGCTCCGTGCCTCAGTTTCCCTGTCTGTGCAGTGGGGGTGGGGTGCTTCAGACACAGGCAGATGAAAGAAGAGTATCTGAGGCAGAGGAAGAGAGTAGCAGAGGGTGGAGGCTGGTCTCGGGTGGCAGATGGGGCCAAGTTGTAGGTGCCAGGCAAGTTTGGGCCCTAAGGAATGGGGTTTTCGCCAGAGCAGTTTGTGTCTCAGGAGGCTGGTGACAAAGGCCTGTCATAGCAACCCAGGTTCTGAATGGCGAAGTTCTCAGTGGTTGCAGTGGGGAGGGGCTGGCCTGAGGGACGCTGAGGGTGTAGAATAGACAAGACCTGAAAGATCTGAAGGGTGCCGCGTGCCTGCATGGTTTCAGGGGACAGACTGACAACCGTGTCGGGAACTCAGCCATGAGGAAAGGAAGCACTCGGGGTGGGCCCCGGCTGTCAGGCTCGGGGAAGTGAGTGAGCGGGGATGCCAAGCTGGGCCATGGGAGTGAGGAGGGAAGGATGGGGTGGTGGGCAGAGCGCGGAGGCCACAGTTGACCTTGGACAAGGTGAGTATGAGGTGCAGAGTCTCCAGGCAGAGCCCATCTTCAGGGCCCGGATGATCTGGTCTGGAGCTGGGAGAGAAGACTGGGCTGGCGACAGACCTGATGGCCCATTTGTGTGCAGGTGAAGATGGAGGCTGCAAGGGAGGCGCTCTCCCAGGGCTCTGTGAAGAGAAGCGGGCCCAGGGCAGCCCTGGGGAAGACGGACTGCAGAGCAGCGGCAGAGGAGAAGCAGCAGCCAGGGAGGCAGGGGCAAGTCCAGCCAGGAGTGAGTCCTGGAGATGTTGAGGGAAGAAAGTACTTAGAGCAGGGAAGAGACTGACCGTGTCCAGTGCTGCAGAGTGAGAAAAGGAAGGGAAGGGGCTGCTGGGTTCCACAAGGGGGCCCTTGAGGGCTTTGATCAGAGCGCCACCATGCGGGGGAGGAAGCTGCGCCAGGCTTGGGAGGGCTGAGGGCTGGCTCGGGGTGAGCGTGTCTAGACCAGGGAGAGAGGATTCTGGTAAATAACTCCCCCAGTCCTCACGGATCCTACTGGTCAGATGGGCATCAATATAGGAGTCAGGGCTGCTGTTAAAACCCAAACCAATCAGCCGTCGCGAAAGCACCCTGTAAATTGTAGTATGGGTGCATTCTTCCAAAGGCATGCGGGGAAATGGAACGCTGTAAATGGTTGGCAATACCCGCTGTGACCAGAAGGTGCCAGCACCTCACCAATGACAGTTCATTTCACAAGTCCAAGCCCTGCATTTCATCATTTCATTTATTTATTCTGCAAGAATGTTTTTTCCCCAACAACTGCTATGTACTGGGTCCTGGGCTAACACTGAAGAATCTATCTATGTAGATGACCTCACAGAGCCTGCATTTTAGTTAAAGAGTCAGATTACACAGATAAGTGAACTATCCTGATAACTGATCATCTCTATCAACAAAGCTTTATGTTCTCCAAGTTGCAGGATAAACTTTCTAGAATGTGTGACATATATTCCTTCCTCTTTGAACAACAGGTACTGAGTAGAACTTGAGTTCATATACTGGGTCCTCCACTCTGGGATGTGTTTACTTATTCATGGGACAGATTGAACATATTTTCCAAAGACGGTTGGTTCATTGTCTCCCGTCCAGTGTGAATGCCTTATAGCGTGAATGTGGCATTCCTCCACTTGAGAAGAAGCAGTCTCTGTGTCATCCCCTAGTGGAAGGGTACATTGTGACTTCTGAGGCTGGGTCATAAAAGACAATCCAGCTTCCACCTGTATCTCTTCTCCTGCCTTGCTTCTGAACTTAGTCTGGAAGGGTCAGAACACTTGCTGGGCAGGCAGGGGAGTGAGGTGGGGGGGCCTGGCAGGCTGCCCTGGCTCAGCATGGAAACTCAGTGGAAAGGGAAGTGTGGCTGGCTTCTTCACTATTTCCTCCCCTTGCTTTCAGTCTCTTTACCCTTCACCCACTCATGATGTCACCCCAGCCTCATTTACAGTGAGGGGAGGAGAGGGAGGAGCGATAAAGGGGCAGAGAGGGTGTTGGTGGTGCCCTCTGGGGGGCTGTGAGATGCTCAGATGCTGCCTCTTCCTCTTGTGGGTGGCTCAGCATTGGAGACGCCACCTGAGGGCGCACCACTCCCTGACCAGGGCGAGGTGACTCAGGTTGGCCCCTTGTGACACCTCCCCTCTGCCCTGCCAGTGGTGGGGCTCACAGTGGGCCTGAGTGGCCGCCTCACACGTGCACCGCAGTCAGCTCCAGGGAGCTCAGGTCATGCTTCCTTGAATCCCCCCCTGTCAGACTTGAGGCCGGAGAAGGAAAAACCCTTTCCTTTAAGAAACCATCTTTCCAGTTTCACTCCTGGCCCCAGGCCCCCGCCTGGTCGCAGGTGATGGGCTGAAGTTCAGGAACCAGTTTGGTAGCCATTCTTCTGTGCATCTTACACTTCACCCCTGACTGTGGGGCACTTGTTTTTCTCAACTCTGGTGCTTTGCCCAAAATCTGTGAGATAGAAATTGCCCTTTATAAAATTCTACTACATGAAGAATAGTTTTGCACCTGTAGAGACTCAAAATGCATCTCAATCACAATGAAGATTATTCTAAAATAATCTTTTATGTTAGCATGTTTATATTATTTTATTTATATTGTATTTATATATTATATTCATTTATTTTATCTGTAATTTTAGCTTAAGCTAAAAACATCTGAACAAGCAGCTGCCACAGGGATAAACTTTATCTCAACTCCTTTTGTAGATTTAAGCAGGACCTCCTAGAAAACACAGTTGCTATAAATCCTCTCTGGCCAGGTTTATGGCCAGAAAGGAGTCTAACCATTATTACAGGGATGAGTGATTGCTTAAACAAACTTTATCTGAAACTGTCCTGCCTTCCATTTATTCTTCCACAGAAGCCCTTTCTCCTCCTTAAGTACATTGATAAACCTTTATCTTTGGTTGTCAAGGGAGCCATTTATCTGAAGCCTCCTTGGTAAATAAGCTTTGTCTTCTCTTCTATTAATTTGTCTGTTGTTAGTTAACTCACAGGCCTCCAGCCACTGACTCTAGCCTGGTAGGTTGGCGGAGGGAAATTTTTTCCTCCTAACACATTCTTCTCCCCATCCTCCCCCTCCTTTTTTTTTTTTTTTTTCTTTTTTGCTGCATCATACAGCTTTTGGGATCTTAGATCCCCAACCAGGGATCGAACCTGAGCCCTAGGCGTGAAATTGCAGTGGAGTCCTAACCACTGAACTACCAGGAAATTCCCAACAGCACATTCTTCTTTTGACAACAAGAGTATGGGTGACAGTTGAAGATTTCCTCTCTGGTCCTGGAAGGTGTTCTCCCACTCGGCCAGTGTCACTGTGTGGCATAGGGTTCACTCCTCTCTCTCTCTTGCATGTTAATTGGATTAAAAGAAGGGATGGAAAAAAGAGAACGTAAAAGAGAAGGTACTGCTGAATCTATTACTTATCAATAGGAATCTCTGTACTTCCGGTTTAGTGACCTACAGTAAAGGGCTGATGTGTTTTGGGAACAGCCACACAAAAGGAGTGCTTTCTTGGTTCCAGAGTAGTAATGGCCAGGAGAGTGGGTGAATGCCGCTGTTTTCATTCAGTCCTATAGGATTACGAGGGTCCTATCCTCATGACCTCATCTAAACCTAATCACCTCCGGATGCTGTCACGTTGGGGTTAGGTCTTCAACATACAAATCTGGGGAGACACGAATATTAGAGTGTAACAACTTCTCTGCAAAGAAAAACTAACCGGTCAAAAAGTATTATAATGAATCCAGTGCAAAATGTTTGTGGTGAAATGTGTCATTTCTGGTTTTCTTCCTGCTGTCTTTTGTCAACTCTTGATAGCATCAAACCCACCTTCTCATTCTGCTCCTGCCAGAAACTCAACCTGCCCTCCCTGGGACTTACATGTTGAGTGCTCAAATAGAAGAATCATGTGTAGAAAAAATTCTGTATTTCAGTAGGTAACTCGCATACAGAGGAAAGGTGTATCTACAGTACACCTTTCTGGGTCTTCAGGTTCTAGCCCTGTTCACTTTTGTCCCCATTTGCAATTCATCTCAACATTCCTTTACCATATAAATTTGTGCTGTGTTGAGCTTTCCTTAGATTCAGTCATAACATCTGCCTGGTTTTCTCAGATCATATGAGTAAAATGAATTCCTCATCACACTTCATTTTTACTTCTGTAAAGAGAGTTATAGTTTTGTCTTCTTCTGAAAAGTATCTTTTAACACAGGGAAGCCTTTGCGGGGAAAAATCATCAGGATTCAGCTTCCAAAGAATCAACTAAATCTTTGAGCCTGTGTCTTGCTGATCTCGGGTCCTGACCACCCATTCTTCCAGACACTCCAGTCCCCAAACACTGAGGTCATTCTCCACTTTTCTTTTTCTGGCACCCACCACGTCCTAACCTGTGGTAGGCTTAACAGTGGTCCTCTGAAGATGTCCATGTCGTAATCCTGGAACTCGTGAACATGTTCCCTTACATGGCAAAAGGGACTTTGCAGATATGTGATTGAAGAAAGGATTCTGAGGTGGGGAGATTATCCTAGATTATTGAAATGGTTCCAGTATAACACCAGGAGGATCAAAGTCAGACAAGAGAGATGTGAGGTTGGGAGAAGTAGGAGTGATACGCTTTGAAGATGGAGGAAGGGGCCACAAGCCAGAGAACTCAGGCAGCCTCTCGGAGCTGGAAGAGGCCAGGGAACAGACTTTCACGCAGTGCCTCCAGAAGGAAGAGGCCTCACAGCATCTGGACTTCAGCGCCCAGAGACTCTTTTCAGACCTCCGACCTTCAGACCTGTAAGGAAACAAATCTGTGTTGTCAGTAAATTTGTCTTGATTTGTTATACAAGCAATAGGAAATGAATGCAAATACCATAGCAAATTATGTTGGTTTTATTTTCAAAATACAGCCAAGATTGACCACTTCCCAGCTGTGCCACTGGCATCCTGGGTCAAGCCAGCTCCTTCCCTGGCCTGGACTGTTCAAAGGCCTGCTTACTGTTTTCCCTGTCGACTGGCCCTCCAGCCTTTTTTACCCTCTAGATACAGAATGTGACTTTATCCAGAAGACCAGTAGATCCAGGAGATGGTGGGCTTATGCGTCAAAGAACCATCGTGTCTGAGTTAGGATTCAGAGCCCATTTATACTAAAGTGGAGGAAGGAAAGTCAGACACTTCTGGGTTCCCATCAGCCTCCAGGAGAACAGGTTAATTTCTTCCACCTGCAGGCACTCACAGGTGGGCCTCATCAGGAGGATTCTTGGGAGCTAAACAAAGTGTTTTAGCTTAATGCTCACTACCTGGGAGGCAAGGGCCCCTGAGATGGGCACTGCGTAGAATTTAGGCTGACAGGCTGTGTCCCTTGAGTGACTAACCTGTAGTGGGTATGAAGGTTCTTCCCTGTTCACTGCCTGCCATTGCTTCCTGACAAAGTTTCACACCTACTGGTCACGTGGTGTTGCATTATTTACTATTAAAATCCAGGGATAAAAGGACCATCCCCCAGACCTGTGTGGTTCAAAGGTCAACTGTATATCTTAATTAACTGCTCTTTCAAAATGGCTGCACACCAAAGAAATTGATGCCTTCGAACTGTGCTGCTGGAGAAGACTCCTTGGACTGCAAGGAGACCAAACCAGTCAATCCTAAAGGAAATCAACCCTGAATTGATTTGGAAATTGATTGGAAAGACTGATGCTGAAGCTGAAGCTCCAATCCTTTGGACACCTGACTTGAAGAGCTGACTCACTGGAAAAGATCCTGATGCTGGGAAAGATGGGGGGCAACACAGGATAAAAGTTGGGTGGCATCATTGACTCAATGGACATGAGTTTGAGCAAACACTGGGAGACAGTGAAGGACAGGGAAGCCTGATGTGCTGCAGTCCATGGGATTGCAAAGAGTCGGACACGACTGAGCGACTGAACAAGGTACGGAATATGCGATTTCGATGTGCTGTCCTCTGGTGTTCACCGTGGGCATTGTCTTTCTCTGATGCTTCAATGCTCCCACAGCAGCATTCATTTTCACTGTCACTCGAATTCTCCAGACAAGAATGCTGGAGTGGGTTGCCATTCCGTTCTCCAGGGGATCTTCCTGACCCAGGGATCGAACCCTGGTCTCCTGCACTGCAGGCGGATTCTTTACCCCTGAGCCACCAGGGAAGCCCATGGTGACTAACATATACTTGCTAAAGGCCTGATACGTTGTACCAGTCAGGTGCAATGTGTCTCTCTTTTTCCACATATCATCCCAGTTCACCACCAGTGACAGTATTTTTTAAGGATCAAGGAGGCTTATCAGCCCATGGCAAGATACAAAATGATGATAACAGCCATATTCTGTCAGACAAGTGCCACTTTGCACTGTGACAGTAAATCCCACGGGACATCCCTGGTTCCCCAGGGACAGCTTTGTGTTTGCATTGCTGCGGGTTGCCAGGGGCTACGCATCCGTAATTTCCAGCTGGCAATGGGATTCTCACTGCCAGCCTGCTGAAAGATAACTAACCCCGGGGATCCCATGTCCACAGTCTGCTTCCTCAGATGGTTCCTGACATCAGCTGCTGCAGGTCAGGTTCCCTGGGACTCAGGCTGTGAGAGGCAGACGTGCAGGCAGGCAGTTCGGGGGAGTGCTCATGGGTGCATTAACAGAGCGATGGGAGGAGATGACCTCCTATGAGGAGTGGAGCTGACAGTGGAATTGTAGGGCAGTTGCCTCAAAGGCTGCAGCCGCCACAACGATCACAGCTGCCAGTCCTGTAAGGCGTGCCGGAGCTGGGGTGGCTTTTCCGAGTTGTCTGCACGTGAGGCAAGAGGGGCCTTTACGCCCCTACATTGGCGAGTCATTGGATGTGGTTGGCTCCAGGAAGAGGGTGGCACCTTGGGCAAGGTGGTTTTCTTCAGCCCTGAGAAACCCTTAAAGGAAGACTCACCTGAGAGCTTTCAGCCACCAACATCCTTGACAGCTGGGTGAATGAGTTCTGAAAGGGGTGAAGGGGCGGGACTGGATGCCATCTATCACAGAACCTTTAACAAAAGCTGTGTCCGATTTGATCACTGCCCTGCTTAAATCCCTCTAGTAACTTACCATTCATGTGCAGTATGCCCCAGATTTCCTGGCCATCAGGAACCTCTCACATTAACCATGCTCTTGGGCTCAACAAGCTGTCACATTAGCGTTCTTTGTATTTACCCACCCAACAAGTATCTATTGAATATTTACTATGGACTAAACAATGTTCTAAATCAGGGGTGTGCAAACTATGGCCCACAGGCCAAATTATGCAGCTGCTTATTTCTATAGAAACAGTTTTATTGAAACACAGCCTCATGTATTTATTTAAATATCATCTATGGCTACATTTTTGCTACTGTGGCAGAGCTGAACAGAGGCCATATAGCCACAAAGCCTAGAATATTTACTGCTTGATAACTTTACAAAAAATATTGGCTGATGTGTCTTCTATATCTATATAAATATATATATCAAATAATAAAATTTATTCTTCCTCCTCTCTCTCTCTTCCGTCTCTCTCTGTCTATGTACACACACAAAATGAGACTCAGATTGCAGTCACATATATAATTCTGTAAGTTTTCTAGCTACATTAAATAAGTTTACAAAATAGAAACAGGTGAAATAAATTTTAATAGTATATTTTATGTAATCCAGTATGTCCCAAATGTATTTCAACTTAGAACCAACATAATAAAGTGTCAGTGAAATTCTTTCCATGCTTTTTCAAATACAATGGCTTTAAAAGTCAGTGTGTAGTTTACCCTTAATCTGGACTAGTGACTAGTCAGGTAGTCACTTGCCATGTGTGGCTAGTGGTTCCTGTATTGGAGGCTGCAGTTCTAGAAGCGGGTGATGCAGCAGTGAATAGAGCAGACCAAGCTGCCACCTTACATTCTTAATGGAGAGGAGAGACAATAAAATAATCAGGTAAAATACATTTTATGCCTGATGGTGACAAGTGGTGATGTGGATTCCTGGGGCAGAAGTTGCGTGTTTAAATTGGGGAAGATCACAGTGAGAGAAGTGTGGGTGAAGAATTAACCTCACTAGGAGGAAGGTGGGGGGGGGGGTTCAGGATGGGGAACACATGTACACCGATGGCTGATTCATGTCAATATATGGCAAAAACCACTACAATATTGTAATTAGCCTCCAATTAAAAGAAATAAGATTTAGAAAAAGAATTAACCTCACCCAAGGTTACTCTGGCCTTTACCTCGCATCTTGGTTGGTGTCTTTGTTTGCCTGGGGCGTTTGGCCACTGGGCAGTCTTAGCAGTGTGACTTGTGATGGGGACTTTGGGTCGTGCTACGACAGTTCTGCCTCCAGAGGAGCCGGAGCCGAAAGGTATTAGCCGCCCTCTGGGAGGGGCTGGGGCTGCAGGTCAGCGACGCGGCCAGCATGTGACCCAGACCCTGGTAGTGCCCTGGGCACCAGTGCTCTGCGTGTTGTCACATTCTGTGGCTGGGAGGAGGTCACACATCGCCCACGGCTCCACAGAGGGAACAAGGAGCATCTCTTTGGACCCCTCGTGGGCTCTGCCCTGTGCATTCCCCTTGGCTGATTTCATTTGTATCCCTTTCCTGTGATAAACCCTTCTCTGGGGGAACTTCCCCACCCAGGGATCAAACCCAGGTCTCCCACATTGCAGGCAGATTCTTTACCAGCTGAGCTACCATGGAAGCGCTGCAATAAACCCTAACCATGATCATATCTGCTTCCTCTGAGTTCTGTGAGTCCTTCTAGCAAATTATCGAGGCGATTTTGGGGTGACCCTGAACTTGCAGTTGTTGTCATAAGTGAGGGTGCTGTTCTGGGGTGCTGTTCTAACCGTACAATTGGTCCTAGATGCTTTATAGACAGTGACATCTGAGTAAAGACCTGAAAGAAGTGAGGGGACAGTGGGAGGCGGGGACTGGACCAGGGTGGGCAACAGGGAGAGTGGAAGGAGGTTCCTTCTTTACTCACTATTTTTTTTCTTTTTTTTAATTCTTTAAATTATGTAGGTGCAATAACACATTTACAGGAGACTTAGAAAATACAGAACAAATTACATACAGTTCTACTCTATATTACAATTTTTTAAGTAAATAAATTTTTAGTTGGAGTTTCAATATCAAACTCTCAAAAATTAATAGAATGAATAGAAAAGTAGAAGGATATAGTAGATCTGAAAAGCACAATGAACCAATTCAGCATAATTAAGATTTATACAATTTTCACACAGCGGTTCGGTTCAGTTCATTTCAGTCGCTCAGTCGTGTCCAACTCTTTGCAACCCCATGAATCGCAGCACGCCAGGCCTCCCTGTCCATCACCAACTCCCAGAGTTCACACAGCAGCAGGATACAAATCATTTTCAAGTTCCCATAGACGATAAACCAAGAGACAGTAGACCATATCCAGGGACGTAAAACAAGACACCAAAATTTCATGATCTAAAGGTATTAAAATTATACAGGATCTGTTCTCCTGTCACTGTGGAATTATGTTAGAAATCAATATCAAAAGATATTTGAAAATAACCCACATATTTTCAAGTCCAATGTGACTTTTACCAAGAGAGATCTTCGACATAGCCATCGAAAGCCTCAATAATGTTAAAATACTGAAAAAAGCACAGAAGGTGATTGCAGAGAAGAAAATATTTAAAAGAAAAATTAATATCAAAATGAGAAATTAATATCAAGGATACTTTGAAAAAAAAACCCATGTGTTTGGAAATTAAATGTGCACTTTGAAATGATGGGTGTATCTAAGAAGCCATAATGAGGAAAATTTGAAAATATTTGTAACAGAATAAAAATGATAAGTCTACTCACTGCACGAGTACGCAGATCTCCTGTTTTAAAGGTTCAGCACTGGGATTAAGGCTTCAGTTAAGATTTAGGCTAAATTAGGGTATTGGGATTAGGCTGAGTTGCAGTGCTTTGTTTCGTTTAGTCTAGGATTGGAGTTGCAAATACAACTAGGGTTTAGGTTTCAGTGTTTAGTATTCTGTGTTAGGATATTTACGGTTATAGTTAAGATTAGTGCTCTGATGGAGTGTAGCTCTTGGAATTCTCTGTGGCCGTGACATTTAAGTTCCTGGGGTGTGCATTTGTATGAATTGTACTAAACAGCCAAGATATATACACCCTCTTTTAATTTACTAATAGAAGTCAGCTGAGCATTGTTTTAGAGCTAGGATGCAGAAAACGTGTAACTTTGGAAATTATACCATATAAATGAGCCCAGTGAAAAATAAAATGAGGCAGGCATCTACAATAAAGAGGCATTTATGTATGGAACAATGATGAACAATGAAACTGGTTGTAAATAGTTAGGTCTAAATGCTTTTGATAGTTTGAAAAAGGAAGAGCTTTGGTGTGAAAAAAAAAAAAGAATATGAAAGTAAGCATACATATTTTTCCAACACACAAAGCCTTGTGGGAAAAGAAAGGGGAGAAGTTGCAGTGTTTGGAAGTTTGATGATTTGAGAGGCAGACAGTAAGTAGTTGTTTATACAAAAAGAATTTTAAGAGTGATAAACGCACAAAGACACTCAAACCTAAGGAAAGGTGTACAACTAGGAGTAATTAAAAGTAAGCCTTATGGGAGTTCCCTGATGGCCTACTGGTTAGGACTGTAGACTTTCCCTGCCTTGGCCCTGGGTTCAGTCCCTGGTCAGAGAATTGAGGTCCTGCAAGCCGAGAGGGGCAGCCAAAAGGAAACAAACATAAGTAAGCCTCTGTCCTAGAGCCTTCTCTGCTTATTCCCCTATTTTGTTGGAGTACATTCTAAGCATAATGAAGGTGTATTTATTCTACCCTCATGCAGCAGCAGCAGCAGCATGCTGCAGTGGTAATTGGGCTGGGTCAGGAATTCTGGAACTTTGAAAGTTCAGTTTTTGTCTGCTAGCCCTTGGGGTTGCTGATGACTTTCTGGTTCTGTTTCCTTTGCAGGTGACAACTTTGACTGTTGTTACTGTTTATTTTTTCATACCAAAGCCTCTTCATTCACGGTTCTGAAACATGACCACGAGAAGTGCCTGGTTTGTGGACCTTTTTTCATTTAGTCAAGTTAGCTCTGGAGGATGATTTCCATTGGAAAAGGGTGTCTTCAGTCCCCTCCATTAATTAACTCAGCCTCTCATTTCAAGTATGAACAGACAACATTTTGCAGATGTTTCTGCAAAATCAACAGCAAAATTAAGAAGGACCAGGATGGACAAACAAGGGGAAAAAAGTCCAGATATAATTCAGGGAACTGAAAGTGCTGACTGGTCTCCTCTCAGCCCGTGTGCATACTGAAACCCCGAGTGAAAGGTCAGAGATCATCCTTTTCTTTCTCCCGCTCATGCCCTTCCTCCCCTGAGTGATGATTTTTTTGTCTCTTCCTCTCTCTTTGGACCTTGAGTTGGCCTCCTCCACCTTCCCCCTCAGCTGATTACCTTGGCTTACCAAGAATTAGAAGATTTAGATGAGGATTCTCATAAATTCCCACCACCCGAACTACCCAATTACCTGAACCACTGCCTGCACGTTCTATCTGCCTTCCTATTGTATATGGAGTAACTGTCCCTACTCTTGGCTAAGCCCAGCTCCTTCCCCTCCCAGTGTAGGTAACCTTCTTGAAAATCTTGTCTACACTTGTTGCCCCCATTTCTTTACCTCCCATCCTCTCTTTATCACAGTTTTGCCCCCATCATTTTACCGAAACAAATCTTGTCTGCAGGACTCAGCCCTTGAGCTTCTCTTTTTAATTTACACTCTTCATTAATTTCTTTTATTTTTTAGAGGCCATCTGTAGGCAATATACAATATCTACATCCCTGACTTCTCTCTCTGATCTCTGGATATGTGTATTTAAATACCCATCTAACATCTTCTTTTGGATGTCAGATAGACACCTTATGCTTAGCAAGTCCAACACTGAGCTCCTGATTCCCATCCCCCCTCCAAATGGCTCCTCCCATAGTCCCCCTCCTTCCCCAGTAAATGATAATTCAGATCCTCTAGTATTCCAAGGACACAAGAATCCTCTTTTCCTCGCACGATAGATCTCATACGTTCTATATCATATACCCATTACCTATCCAGAATGTGACATCTGATAATCACCTCCTGGCTCTTGCCTGTTTATTTCACACCTGGGCTTTCTGGAATAACCTCCTAACTAGAATATCTGGTTTCCTGGGTACTTTTCCAGTTTTTGCATTGAAAGTTCTGTCTCGGGAAATGCCCCAGCCCTGGGGTAAACCAGGGTCGTTTTTCACCCTGCTTCTACCTAGGCTATTTCTTCCATGGCCTCCCTATGGGAGGGAGGTGATCCCTTTGAAAGGCAAAAGTTTATCATGTGACATCTCTGCTCAGAACCCTTCAGTGGCTCCTCATACTACTCAGAAAAGCTATTGCTTTCAGTGGCCTGTTGTTTGCAGGGTCCATAGGCTTTTGTGAACAGCGATGGAGCGTTGATGTTGAGCAGGCTGATGTTGAGATACCCATGAAATGCTCAATTAGCAATGCTCGGCACTGAAGGAAGGATTGAGAGCGTATTTTGTTGGTAAAACAAAAACAGATGGTTATAGGAAAAGTTGCAGAGAAGAATTCTAGGAAATTACAAATATTAGTTAAATCAAAAAAAAAAGTCTATAATAGGACTGAGATAAAATTGCAGAATCTCTGTCTGGAGATAGTCATGGTAAATAAAATTTGTTTATATATTATTTAAAATATAAAAAATATAAATGTATATTTGCAGCAGATGTTCCAAACTCCCCGGATCTTCTTTGTGTATCTTTCCAAACCAAGGACAGTCCTGCATAACCAGCATGCATCCCTCCAGCAGGAAATCAGAAATCAGCATTGGTGTGACACTGATACCTGACCCAGAGGTTTCAGTCAAATTTCACCAATTATCCCAAAAGCGTCTCTTTTCTGTCTGGCCCGGGATCACACTTTGCACTTAATAATTGTGTCTCTTTAGTCTCCTTCAACCGGGAACAGATGCTTAGTCTTTCCCTGTGTTCACAACGTTATAGTTCGAAGGAGTACAAGCTTTTCATTCTGTAGGCTAGAGCTCAGCCTGGTTTTGTCAATGTTGCCTCAGGATGGGACTCTTGGGTGTGTTCTTGGGAGAAATATACAGAGGTGATACGTGCTCTCCTCACTGCATCGCATCGGGAGGCTCAGGACGTTGGCGGTGATACTGCTGGTAATAGCAGTCTCCATCTCTCGGTCAGTTTGGTGGGTTCAGGTTTCTCCACGTTAAGTCATTATTTTCCTCTTCATAATTAAGAAGTATTTTATAGAAATATGCTCTCAAACTATGACAATATCCTGCATTTCATTAAACCCCGTCCATTTGATTTGGTGTGTGTGTTAGTCAGTCAGTCGTGTCCAACTCTTTGAGACCCCATGGACTGTAGCCCACCAGGCTTCTCTGTCCATGAAATTCTCCAGGCAAGAATACTGGAGTGGGCTACCACACCCGTCTCCAGAAGATCTTCCTGATCCAGGGATCAAACGTGGGTTTCCCACATTGCAGGCAGATTCTTTACCGTCTGAGCCACAGGGAAGACCATTTGACTTAGTGAACGTTGATGATTCTTGCCTAAATTAACCACAATTTTAGTGGTTACCAAATGGCTATTTTCTGTTACCAATCACTCCTGCTGTGTTTATTAGTTGGCATTCTATATAAGGAAGAAATGTCTTTTTTTTCTCTCATTTGTTTATATCAGTGTAGGCCCATGGATTCCTGTTTTATTCAGTGAATTTAATCCATTATTATCATTATTTATTTTTATACAAAGTCATTCTAGATTTGGCTAGCAGGAGAGCCTCACCAAAGTTGACTCCTGTTGTGGGGAAGGGATAACTTGGGAATTTGGGATTAACAGATACACACGACTATATATAAAATAGAGAAACAACAAAAACCTACTGTATAGCACAGAGAACTATATTCAATATCTTGTAATAATCTATAATGGAAAAAATCTGAAAAAAAAGTATAACTGAATCACTTTGCTGTACCACTGAATTCTTGTAAATTGTGCTTCAAAAAAAAAAAACAGCCAAAATTAGACCCTTTGAGCTTTAAGCTATGTCCCTGTAATTTTTTGAGCAGTTCTTTACTTTCCGGCACAAGAAAATGTTCCCAGCTCATCTTGTAATTTCCTGCCTCAGCCTGGGAACTAGCTGTTTCTTTAAGGGGTTCTAGAGAGGAGAGTGATATTTGAAAACTAAAATCTGAATATTTCATTGCTTATGGCTCCGGGGCTGTCATCATTTGTAGGCCTTCTCGTGTACAGAGGTGGAACATATATACACGTAAACGTGTGTGTGTGTGTGCGTGTATTTGTGTACCCTGACTACTACTATAACTATTTCTATATCTGTTTATATTTTTAAGGTTCCTGAATTTTGCACTGGTACCTCCATTCCATCAGTATCTCCAGGTTATTTTTAGCCTTTCCCCTTTCCTTGTATAGAACTTCCTTCTCTGTGAACAAGAAAACCTTCTTTTATTACTTTCAGTATTGTTATTTATGTGCTCGATCTCTCATTCTGTAAGTAATTACCTCTGTGGTCACTACCACCCCCAGGAGAAATGGAGGAAAGGGCTGGGGAGGAAAGGAGAGGGAAAAGAAGAGAAAACTAACTTATTCAGGATGGAAGGAAGGAATATCCTTTTTTTTTTTTAAAGTTCTCTCTTTTTTTAAAAAGAATTACTTATTTATTTTTGCTCTGCTGGGTTTCTGGTGCTGTGCGGGCTGCTCTCTGGTCGCGGTACATGGGCTTCCCGTTGCAGTGGCTTCTCTTACTGCAGAGCACAGGCTCTAGGGTATGCAGGCTCAGGGCTTCTGGCCCACGGGCTCAGTGTGCGCAGTTGCTCCATGGCCTGTGGGATCTTCTTGGACCAGCGATTGAATGCACATCTCCTGCATTGGCAAGCAGACTCTTTACTACTGAGCCACCAGTTCAGTTCAGTTCTGTTCAGTCACTCAGTCATGTCCGACTCTTTGCGACCCCATGAATCGCAGCACGCCAGGCCTCCCTGTCCATCACCAACTCCCGGAGTTCACTCAGACTCACGTCCATTGAGTCGGTGATGCCATCCAGCCATCTCATCCTCGGTCGTCCCCTTCTCCTCCTGCCCCCAATCCCTCCCAGCATCAGGGTCTTTTCCAATGAGTAACTCTTCGCATGAGGTGGCCAAAGTACTGGAGCTTCAGTTTTAGCATCATTCCTTCCAAAGAAATCCCAGGGCTGATCTCCCTCAGAATGGACTGGGTGGATCTCCTTGCAGTCCAAGGGACTCTCAAGAGTCTTCTCCAACACCACAGTTCAAAAGCATCAATTCTTTGGCGCTCAGCCTTCTTCACAGTCCAACTCACATCCATACATGACCACAGGAAAAAGGAAGTCCTAAATGTTCTCTCTTAAACATCATTTTTAAAAATTTCTTCTGAAAATTTTTCTTTACAGTATGAGGCAGAATCTTTCTCGGTCTTCTCCCGAGCATAGCAGTTAATTATATTTATTGAAGAATCACCTGCCCTTTCCTCAGCTGGAGTCACAGTTCCTTTGACAGTGGTTTGTGTAAGGGCACACTCGAGAATACAAGGATAGTTCGCACTTCATGTTGGCAGCAGTACGGGAAAGAAAAGAGTGAGACCTTCTCCCTCTCTCAAGAGCTGAGTCGCTTCTCATCTCTCATGAGCCACAGGACTTACTTGTCCTGCTGCTTCTCTCCGCCACTTCTTTCTTTCCAGCTGCTTCTCGAGTGTGGGCCCTGCATGTGGGCCCCATGGCCACCAGCCTGTGTGTCTGACTTGACCACTGGGCTGCGTACCTTCATTAGCTATAGAGTGTCTATGATGCCCAGGTTTTGAGAGGAATAATCGGCTTGTCTCCATCCAGACTATAGCTGGCTCATCTTGGGTCTGGGGTCTGCCTCTGGTCCAGTTACCTTTGGTCAGGATGGAAAGCAAAGTTACAGTAGTTCCTGGGAAGGTATCTGCAGGGCTATATGTAAAATGAAACCATTTCTTTAAGAGAATTGGGTCATATGGAGAACATACCACTTATATTCTGTAGTCATACATGAAGTTCTCATGTGCTGTGCTTAGTCACTCAGTCCTGTGCAACTCTTTGTGACCCCATGGACTGTAGCCCGCCAGGCTCCTCTGTCCATGGGATTCTCCAGGTGAGAATATGCAGTGGGTAGCCATGCCTCCCCAAGGGGATCTTCCCAGCCCAAGGATTGAACCAAGGTCTCCTGCATCGCAGGTGGATTTTTTACAGTCTAAGCAGCCAGAGAAACCTGAAGATCTCATAGGGCAGTTTTGTTTTTTTTTTTAATTGGTTTATAGATTTTAAGAAATGGGGACTTTGGAAAAGGCTGTGTGAATCAGAAAATTAAGGATCAGTTTGGGTTCACGGGTCATTATGGGGAAACACTATTCTAAATCCAGCACTTCAGCTTCTCAGATGAGTAAACTAAGGCCCAGAGAGGCCAAGAAATTGTCCTTGTGGACATGGCCTGTCAGTGGCAGAGCTGAGTAGAACCAGAGCTGGCACTAAGGAGAGGTGAGGGAAGGGCCTTGGGTGCACAATTTAAGGGAACTTCCTAAGTGGCTCAGTAGATAAAGAATTCACCTGCAATGCAGAAGCACAGGAGACGTGGGTTCGATCCCTGGGTTGGGAAGATCCCTGGAGGAGGGCACAGCCACCCACTCCAGTATTCTTGCCTGAAAAATCCCATGAGCAGAGGAGCCTGGCAGGCTATAGTCCATAGTGTTGCAAAGAGGCAGACATGACTGAAAGAACTGAGGTCACTTTGTGACTCACTCCCCACATCAGGTAAGGGCCCAGGGTACTTCCCATGTCTCATCCAGGGCTCAGCCCATTTTAGCACACAACACTAAGTTCCTGCTCACCAGGAGAGAGAGGAATCCTATTTGGCCTGGAGGGATTGGGTAAGGGGGACTTCTGGGAAGTTTTCCTGTATTGCTACCTTCAGGGAGAAGTGAGTTCCTGGGGAAGGCTGGTGAAGCCAATTTCCCCAAGGTGAAGAGTCTGGTAGCTTGGGATGGTCACTCACTGGAGAAGCCTAAATTATCCTGTATACTCAGAGCACTGACAGCCTCTAGGTCTGGCACAAAGTTCCTTGCCTGGGTTATCTTTAGCTGGTTGCTGAGGGTTGCAGCCTTTCTAAGACCTGGTGATGGATACTTCCTTTTTTTCTCCTCATAAAAATAATCCTTCCGTCCAACCAGGCTTGTACGGTCTGCTTTTGCAGAAATGGGACATGTAGGATTGGGGTTTTTTTAGTCTCCTGTCTGGTGTCTGCTTCCTTCATGTGGATTTTTTTTCTTAATCACAAGATTTTTTAAAAGTTGGCATAGTGGCTTTGTGGTTGGTTGAGGCAAAAAAGTCACCACGATGGTCAGTAAGACACAGAAGAAAAAATTAAGGTGAGAAAGACTAAAGAGAGACACCCTGAAGTACTTTGTGACTTTTTTTTGCTTCCACCTAGTCCAAGGCACAATCCTTTCATATCTGACTCTTCTCCACTCTTGACCCTCATCTGACTTGTAAGGCAGTCAGAGAAGTTTGTTCAAACATAAATCAGGCAAGAAGTGAAAGATAAGGCATTGAGATTGGAAAAGAAGAACTGTCTCTACTTCTGAATGCAATGATCTTGTATGTAGGAACTTCTAAGAAATCTTAAAAAACTATTAGAACTAATTAATGATTTCAGTGAGGTTACAGGATATGAAGTCAATCTATAAAAACCAATTTGCCTTTCTATGTACTTGCAATGAACGATCCAAAAATGAAGTTAAGAAAATAATTTCATTTATGATAGCATCAACATGAACAAATGCTTAGGAATAGATTTAACAAAGCAAGTGTAAAACTTATATTCTGAAAACTACCACACATTGTTGAAAGAAGTTAAAGAAGATCTTAAAAATGGAAAAACATCCTCTGTTTGTAGATCAGAAGACTGAATATTGTTAAGGTAGCAGTACTCCCCAAATTGACCTGTGGACTTAATGCAGTCCCTATTAGACTGCATCCCATCTGGCTTCTTTGTACAAATTAACAAACTGATCTAAAATTAATTTGGAAACACAAGAAACCCAGAATAGCCAGAATAACCTTGGAAAAGAAGAGAAAGTTGGAAGACTCATACTTTCCAGTTTCAAAACTTACAAGGGAACAATAACCAAGACTGTGTAGTATTGGCATAGGATAGACATATAGATCAGTGAAGTAGAATCGAGTTCATAAGTAAATCCGTGTTTCTGTAGTTAATTGATTTTTGACAAGGATGCTGAGGCCACTCAGTGGGGAAAGAATAGTCTTTTCAACACATGATATTAAGACAACCAGATAGCAACTTGTAAAAGACATAGCTGGCTCTCCTACCTCACATCACGTATGAAAATTAAATAAAAATGGGGACTTCCCTGGCCACCCAGTGGTTAAGAATCTGCCTTGCAATGCAGGGGATGCTTGTCGGATCCCTGGTTGGTAATTAAGACCCCACATGCCCTGAAGCAGAGCAACTAGAGAGTCCCGGCTTTGTGCCGCAATGAAAGATCCCATGTGCTGCAACTAAGACCCCAGACATCCAAATAAATACATATTTTTAAAAATTAAATAAAAATGGCTCAAAGACCTAAACATAAAAGCCATAATTCCAAACTCTTAAAACATAGGTGTATATTTCCATTACCTTAGATTTGACAATGGATTTTTTCCTATAACACCAAAAACGCAAGCATCAAAAGAAAAAGATCAATTGGACTTCATGAAAATTAAAGAATTCTGCTTCAAAAGACATGATCAAAGAAGCAAAAACAACCCACAGAATGGGAGAAAATTTGCAAATCTAGGATGTGTAAAGAATGCTTACAACCAATAATAAGAAGACAACCTGGGGACTTCCATGGCAATCCAATGGTTAAGACTGCACTTTCACTGCTGGGGGTGTGGGTTCCATCCCTGGTCTGGGAACTAAGACGCCATATGCTCTGCAGTGCAGCCAAAAAAAAAAAAAAAGGACAACCTAATAAAAATAGACAAAGTATCTGAATAGATATTTCTCCAAAAGAGGGATGTAAATGGCCATTAAGCACATCAAAAGATGATCAACATCATTAGTCATCAGGGAAATGAAAATGAAAACCAGTGAGATAACAACTTCACAACCACTGTGATGACTAGACTAAGAAATAAGTGTTAACAAGAATGTGAAGTAAGAACCCTCTTGGGTTCCACGTTGCCACTGGGTATGTAAAGTGGTGTAGCCATTTTGGAAAACAGTCTGGCAGTTCCATAAAAAGTGAAACATAAAGTTACCATTTGACCCAGCAATTCCATTCCTAGGTATATACCCAGGAGTACCCAAGAGAAAGGAAACTATATGTGGAAATAGAAATTTGTATATGAGTGTTCATAGCATTATTCATAATAGTCAGAAGTGGAAACAACCCCAAAGTCCATTAACTAATGAATAGATAAACAAAATGTAGTCAGTCCATAGAATGGAAAATTATCCAGTCAAAAAAAGGAATGAAGTACTGATACTGCTTCATTCTTGGAAGAAAAGCTATGACGAACCTAGACAGCATATTAAAATGTAGAGACATTACTTTGCCAACACAGGTCTGTATAGTCAAAGCTATGGTTTTTCCAGTGGTCATTTATGGATGTGAGAGTTGGACCATAAAGAAAGCTGAGTGCCGAAGAATTGATGCTTTCAAACTGTGATGTTGGAAAAGACTCTTGAGAGTCCCTTGCACTGCAAGGAGATCCAACCAGTCAATCCTAAAGGAAATCAGTCCTGAATATTCATTGGAGGGACTAATGCTGAAGCTGAAACTCCAATACTTTGGCCACCTGATGTGAAGAGTTGACTCCTTAGAAAAGACCCTGATGCTGGGGAAGATTGAAGGTAGGAGGAGAAGGGGACGACAGAGGACAAGATGATTGGATGGCATCACCGACTCAATGGACACGAGTCTGAGCAGGCTCTGGGAGATGGTGAAGGACAGGGAGGCCTGGTGTGCTGCACTCATGAGACTGTAGAGACTGAAGGACAGCAACAACTGATACTGCATGCTGCAACATGGATCAATGTTGAAAATATAATATTAAGTGAAAGAAGATAGCCAAAAAAGAGCACAGATAAAATTTCATTTATATGGAATTTCCAGCATAGGCAAATAAACTCCAATACTTTGGCCACCTGATGCAGAGCCGAATCATTGGAAAAGACACTGATGCTGGAAAGATTGAAGGCAAAAGAAGGGGGTGGAGTGACAAACGATGAGATGGTTAGATAGCATCACCAACTCAATGGACATGAATTTGAGCAAACTCCAGGAGATAGTGGCAGACAGAGGAACCTGGAAGTGCTGCGGTCCATGGAGTTGCAAAGAGTCACAGACAACTTAGCTACTGAACAGCAGCAACAGGCAACCATTCAGAGACAGAAAATGGATTAGTGGTAATTTAGGCCTAGGGTGGAGGTTGATGGGAAGATTGGAGAGTAATGTCTAAAGGGGAATGTGTTTCTTTTTGAGGTGACAAAAATGTTCTAAAATTGGTGTTAATGGTTGCACAACTCAGTGAATATGCTATGAAACAATGCATTGTATGATACATGAAATATAGCTAAATTAAGTTATCCTTATCTAGTTCCATGTTAATATCTGAATCTATAATGTCATGAGTACCTGCAAGGACTCCTGTTTCACTCAGAAGAGAAAAGGAGGAGTCTAGGATGGCCTGGACTTGGGGACTGGGCGAGTAGAAGGACCAATATGCTGTAAGCCAAGAAGGGGAATACTGAGAAGGAGCAGGTTTTGAGTGGAAGTCAGGAAGTTAGTTTTATTCACAATACTTCGAGAAATTTATTAATACACAAGCAGAAGGAGCTGTTGGGGAAACAATAGGACATTACAAATCTGAAGTTTGGGAGAGATATCCAGGCTGGGAATATAAATTTCAGAGTCATCAGCAGATGGAGAATGTTTACATCCATGAAGCTGAATAAGCACCTAAATATAGACAGATCATAGAAAAATCAGGACAGAGCTTTGGGATGCTGAAACGTTAGGAAACTGTGGAGACAGAAAAGGAAACAGAGGAAGAACATCCAGTGAGATAAGAGAAAAACCAAGAAAATGAGCAGTTCTGGAAGCAAGCCAAAAGAGTAAGTCTAGGAGCAGAAAGATCAGTTGTGTCAAATTCGGACTCTAGGTTAAGATGAGAACTGAGGCTTGACCATGGGGGTTAACAGTGTTATCGTAACTTTGGCCACAGCTATTTTGGTGAAATCATGTGGGCAGAAGTTCGATTGGAGTACATTTCAGAGAAAATTAAAAGAGAGGAATTAAGTAGAGAAGAAAACTGTTTTTTAAAAAGAGTTTTTCTGTGAAGGAGAACAGAGAAATGGAATTGTGTTACAGAAGGGGAAGTGGTATCAAGAGGCACTTTTCTTTTTTTTTTTTTTTAAATTTATTTTTGGCTTCATCCTGCAGCTTACAAGATCTTAGTTCCTTGACCGGGAATTGAACCCAGGCCCCCAGCAGTGAAAGCACAGAGTCCTAACCACTGAACCACCAGGGAATTCCCAAGAGTTGTTTTTTCAAATTAAGGCTTCACAACTGATTTTTCTGCCAGTATTTTTTTTAATTGGAGTTTTAATTTGGAGTTAATAGTAGATTCGTGTGCAGTTGTAAGAAATAGTACAGAGAGATCCTGTCTAACCTTCTACCTGGTTTCCACACATGGCAGCGTCTTACACACCATGGTTCCAACGAGAAGAGGGACATTGACAGAGACAAGATACAAAGCATTTTCATCACCACAAGGATCCCTGATGTTGCCTTTAAGGGCCACACCCTCTCCTTAACCACAGCAACCACTAACTTGTTATCCATTTCTGTAATTTAAAAATATTTTTTAATTGAAATATAGTTGATTTACAATGTTGCGTTGGTTTCAGGTATATAGCAAGCTGATTCAGTTGCTCACGGCTATATATAAACATGTTCTTTTTTTGCATTCTCTTCCTTTGTAGCTTATTATAAGACACTGAGTATAGTTTCTTGTGCTATACAGTAGGTTTTTGTTGGTTGTCTATTTTATATATAGTAAGTAGTGTGTATATTTTAATCCTAATTTATCCCCCTCTCATTTCTATAATTTTGTTATTTCCAGAATATTATTATATGATAGAATCACAGACTTTGGGTATTGTTTTGTTTTTCACTAGGCATAATCCTCTGGGGATTCTTCCAGGTTGCTGCATGTTTCAATACTTCTTTCTTTCTACTGCTGAGTAGTAGTCCATGGTATTGAAGTGCCACAGTTGGCTTAATCATTCATCTGTTGAAAAACACCTGGATTGTTTCCAGTTTGGGAGCGACCACAAATACAGCTGCTTTGAACATTTGTATACAGATATTTTGTAACATAAATTTTCATTTCTCTGGGATAAATTCCCAGGAGTACAATTGCTGGGCCATATGGTAGTTGCATATTTAGTTTTTAAAGAAATTGCAGACTGCTTTCCAGAATGTCTGTACCACCAGAAATGTATGGGTGATCTAACTTACCCATATCCTTGCAAGCATTTGGGGATGTTTCTTATTTTAGCCATTCTGGTAGATGTATAATAGTACCTCATTGTGGTTTTAATTCACATTTTCCTACTGGCTAACAATGTAAAACATTTTTTCATGTGCTTGTTTGCTTTCTATGTGTCTTTACTGAAATGCTGTTTCATATATTCTGCCCATTTTCTAATTCAATTGCTTCCTTTTTTGCTGTTAAGTATTTTAGAGCTTAAAAATCATATTATTAATGTTAGTCCTTTGTTGAATATGCTGTATGCAAATATTTTCTCCCTGTGTGTAGCTTGTCATATTTTCACAGAGACTTTACATATATATTTTTTAATAGAAAGATATTTGCTTCACAGTATTGTGTTGATTTCTGCGATACATCAACATGAATTATATGTAGGTATACATATATCCCCTCCCTCTTGAACCTCCCTCCCACCTCCCATCCCATCCCACCCATCTAGGTTGTCACAGAGCTCTGGTTTGAGTTCCCTGAGTCATACAGCAAATTCCCACCTCATAGAGTCTTTTACAGAGCAAAAATTTTATATATGATGATGTTCAGTGTGTGGGATTGATTTTTCATTCTATGGATTGTACATTTGGTATCAAATCTGAGAACTCTTTGCTTAACCTTAGATCTTAAAGATACTATCCTAGGCTTTTTCCTAAAAGTCTTATGGTTTCATGCTTTACATTTAAATTTGTGATCTGTTTTGAGTAATTTTTGCATAAGATGTAAGACTTAGGTTATATTTGAATTGAATTTCTTATAGATGAAATATGGTTTAGTCATGTTTTAAAATCCCCTCTGCCAATCATCTTTTAATTTGTATTTTTAGTCCATTTTCATTTAGTGTAATTATTGATATGTCAGGACTTAGGTCTGCTATTGTAACTTTGTTTTCTTTCTCTCTCTCTCTCTCTCTCTCTTTTTTTGGTTTCTGTTTACTGTCTTCCTGTGGAAATTGGCTACTTAACACTTTTTAGAAATCAATTTTGATTTATTTATAATGTTTTGAGTTTATCTTTTGGCAAAGCCTTTTTAGTGGTTTCTTTGGGTGTTGCCTTGTATATCTAATTTTTCACAGTCAACAGATGTTGACATTCACCAGTTTGAGTGAAATATAGAAACTTTGTCTCCCTTTATATCCTTTTGTCCTCCCCCCATTTATAATATAATTGCTTTAAATATTTTTTCTACATCCATTTAGAACCACATGAGACAGTGTTATAATTTTTGTTTCAGTTATCACACCTAATTTAGAAAACTCGAAGAGGATAAGGAAAATGTATTATATTTACCCCTATTTTTGCTTGCTGTATTTTTTATTCCATTTTGATGCCCCAGAGATTTTTCTTTTGTTGCTTCTTTTCCATTTAGAGAACTTCCTTTAGTCATTCTTTAGGGTGGGTGTGCAAGCAACATGGTCTTAGGTTATCTTCAGTTGACAATGTCTTGATTCCCTATTCATTTCTGAAGGATGTTTTCATCCAGTGTAGGATTCTGGGTTGAGTTCTTTTCTTTCAGCCCTTTCCTTCTGGCCTTTGGTGTCTGGTGGGGACAATCAGAAATCCACTGTCATTTGAATTGTTTCTCTCATCTGTAAGTTGTCATTTCTCTTTTTGCTGCTTTTGAGTTTTTTTTCTTTGCTTGTAGTTTTTAGAAGTTTGACTATTATGTGTTGATGTGAATTCCTTTGGTTCTCCCATTTGGAGTTTACTTGGCTTCTTGAATCTGTAGTTTGTATCTTTTGCCAAACTTGGGAAGCTTTCAGCCATTCAAGTACTTTTCAGACTTGCTCTCTTTTTCCTTTCCTCCTGAGGAAGAAGATCTGAATGTTAGATCTCTTATAGTCTTGAATGTCCCTAGAGCTCTATTTTTTTTTCAGTTATTTTTTTCTCTGTTGTTTACTCTTCATATTCACTGATTCTTTTTATTATCCCTTCCATTCTTCAGTTTAACTCATCTGCTGAGTTTTTTTTTTTGGCTATTGTACTTTTCAGTTCTAAAATTTCCATTTGTTTCTTTTTTATAATTGTAATGTATTTGCTGAGACTTCATATTTCCTTACTGAGGACCTCTGTTTTTTTCATTTGTTTTAAGCTTGCTTGAAATTGTTCGTTCCAGCATTTTTATGATGGTTGCTTTAAATCATCGTCAGACAAAGATGTCTAACATCTTTGACATCTTGGTGTTGGTGTCCATTGATAATTTTTAAATGCAGTTTGAGATTTTCCTGGTTCTTGATATGGTAAATTATTAAAAAAAAAACATTTATTTGGCTACACTGGGTCTTAGTTGTGGCATGTGGGATGTAGTTTCCTGACCATGGATCCAACCTAGGTCCCCTGCATTTGGAGCATGGAGTCTTAGCTGCTGGACCACCAGGGAAGACCCCTGATGAATGATTTTTAGTTGACACCTGGATGTTTCAGATACTGTAAGACTCTGGATCTTATTCAAACCTTCTATTTTGGCTGACTTGCTTTGACATCACTCAAGCAGGAGAAGGAGTGGTGTTGCCCCCTTACTGCTGGTGAAGGAAGTCATTCAGGTTCCCCACTTTTTGACACCTGAGGAAGGAAGCTCCCTGTTACTGATGGGTGTATGTGAAGTTTTTGGCTCCCAGCCAGCCTCTGATAACCTCCTTGTCCAGAAGGAGGGAAGAGGTAGAAGGGCCTTGTTACTGCGCCCCACGTGACCGCCACTGACACAACAGAGAGCAAGTGGCCTCGTTATCACTGGATAGTGGTGAAGTCCTACTGTCTGGCAGGCCTCCACGGACATCACTGCGGTGGGGAGCGGGAGGCGGGCCTTGCTACCTCCTGGTGGGAGTAACCGTCCAGGCGCCCATGTGGTCTCTACCAACACCATGGGGCATGGGGACTGGAGGTAGGACTTATTTCAGCCTTAGAAAGGTCAAACTCTAGAGCCTCCAGTGTATCCATATTCCCTCCTTACTTGGGTCATGACTCTGCTCCTAGAAATTGCAAGCCTTCAGACTCCTCCATCTTTGGAAATTGTTTAGTCTTTGATTAGTCTCCGTTCTCCCCTCTCCCTCCCTAGACCATTGGAAAGTGGATGCAGGGAGAGGCTTTCCATGCTGAGGAAAGGGAGGAAGGCTTTCCTTTTCTTTCCTTTTTTTTTTTTTTTCGGCCAAACCATGCAACTTGCAGGATCCTAGTTCCTGAACCAGGGATCAGACCTGCACCACTGCATTGAAAGTGCAGAGTCTTAACTGCTGGACTGCCGGGGAAGTGCTGGTTTTCCTTTTCTGCAGTTCTACCTTTTTTCTTTAAAAGGTGGGCATCTTTCACTACTTGGATTGGTCTTCTGTTATGATGCCTGAAAAAGATTCAAACATGCTTGATAATCTCCCTGGCTAGTATAATTTTTTGACTTTATGCTAAGAGATTTTATGCTGTGTCTCCTGCAGCCACTTTGGTTTACCTAACAAATCCCTTCTGTTAATATCCCTTAGTGTTGCCTGGCAGAAACCCCTTCCCCACTCTGGATTCACTCATCCACACCAACGGGAGGGAGACTAAGGGCCTTCCAGATATAAGTTCATTTTTCATTTTAGTTTCCCCAAGTAGATGGAGAGCTCATCGAAGGCAGGGTCTTTCACCAGCCCTCCCTCCAGTCCTCAGTCAAACTGCATGGGATCCTTGGAAATGATTTTGTAATCTGCATGCCTGTTCCTCCCCATCCAGGGGAATCTCAGATTGAGGAGGCAGAGAACTCTGGTCTAGGATTTGGAGAAGGAGCAGAGCATGCTCTGAGTGAGGGGGCTCTGAAGGGCGGCAGCTGGACACCTGCATTCTCAGTTTCCTTCTCTCTCCTGCCAGGAAATGTGACTCATGTCAGGCAAGTAAGTGAAGGGCATGTGAGGACCACAGAACTTGTGCTGGAGAAAAATGAGCCAAAAAACTGGAGAAAGCTGTTAACCTTAGGAGGTACTGAGAGAGAACTCAGTGATACTGCAGGGCAGTGTCCTCCACCTTGAAGAGTCTGGGTTTACGTTTCCCTGTAAGGGGCCAAGGAAGGGAGTGGTTCTACTTCCTGCCTGGGACTGTGTACACAGTCTGGAGAGACTCCAGCAACAAGTGGGTGTCTTCAGCTGAGAAGTGAGAAGAACACACCCCATGCTGGGAACTCTCCAGGGCAGTGCTCGCTCCTCCCCTCCTGGGTTAGTGCAGCCGAGCCGGCGGATCATCCTTGTTCTAGATGCAGAGGCTCTCAGCTGAAAGGACTCCAGCTCAAGTGATGGTTACAGATGTACCTTCCTGGGGGAGCTTCCACAGCCTAGGAGAAAAGGCATCAGTAGTGACTGATCGATTAGAGAAATGACATTTAAGGCTGTTCTTGGTAGACACTGCAAGGGAGTTGACAACACTTAAGCAGTGTCTTCCATGGAGAGCCTGGTGGAAATGTTGGGAAACCAGGTCCCCATTTTCTTTGCTTCTGCATCTTCCAGGCAAGATCCTCCTCTAACCTTGCACTATGAAATAGGCAAATATAGTAATTCTTGCCTCCTTCATTTATGAGTGGATAGATGGTATATGTGCCAAGCTGGTCATGCAGAAGCACACTTTATTTTCTCTTTTACCCACCAGGCAGGAATGATTATCTGAAGATGAATTTTATCTGGCTCTCACAGTGTTTTTTTTAATATTAACTTATTTAGTTGTATATATATATTTGGCTGTGCTGGGTCTTCATTATTTTTCTCTAGTTGCGGTGAGCAGGGGCTGCCCTCTAGTTGTGGTGCTCAGGATTCTCGCTGCGGTGGCTTCTCTTGTGGACACAGGCTCTAGGGCATGGGGCTTCAGCGGTTGTGGCCTTGGGCCCTGGAGCACAGGCTCAGTGGTTGTGGCTCACAGGCTTAGCTGCCCCACAGCACGTGGGATCTTCCCGGACCAGGGTGCAGCCCGTGTCTCCTGCCTTGGATGGCGGATTGTTATCCACTGTGCCCCCAGGAAGCCCCCTTGCAGTTTTTAAAAAATGATTTGAATTGACTGCCAATTTAAATCAGGCTATTTCATTTAAAATCCCTATTTCCACATATTAAAAGTCCTAAGCTACCCAAAGTTACTGTGTCTTGGAGATGCATTGTAGCTATAGTCTTATGATGGGATATGCTTGCTCCAGTTTGCTGAAGACCCCCATTGCCCTACCAGCTTCCTCACTCCCGTTGTCACTTACCTGGCCTTTGTCAGCATTTGGGTCTGTGACTCCTCCTTTAGTGGCTAGCAGGTCAGATAAGGAAACTCTGGGCTGGAAGGTCTAAATTCCTGGGCTTTGGGGACCACCTGAGGCATATCAAGACCCCCAGGGTGAAAGAAAAAGGCTACTCCTTATCTAACAGGAAAACTAAAATTAAGTAACTAATCTGTAGATGTGAGATAATTGTTAAAATAGTCCAAGACACAGGTAATAAAGGGATGGACACCAAACATCCAGCTTCTTTACGGGAACCAAAGCAAGAATACAGGAGCCTCTGTCCTCCCTTTGCCTTCCTATCCGTGCACCTGTCACAGGAGACTATAGTGAGCTGTTAATGGGTTTGCCTCTCACTAAACCTCATGTTTTTCCTCTGTAAAGAGGCCAGTAATCCCTCCTGCCACACCCTGGCACCCAGTCTCCTGCAAAGCAATCCTTTTAAGAAAGGGCTCTACCACCTGTAAAGTGCTCTGTTGTTAATTACCAAATAATGGTTAAGGTACCCTTCAAAGCATACCCTAAGACTGCTGCTGAGTTTGCTGGGAGAAACTGAATTCACTTCAAATCAACCAACCTGTTATAGAATGTCTACATTGCACTGGGTCTGTAATGGTTACTTTTATATGTCAGTTTGGCCAGGCTATGGTATCCAGTTGTTTGGTCAAACACCAGTTTAAATGTTGCTATAAAGGTATTTTTTTAAGATGATGGCCTTGTTGTTTAGTCGCTAAGTCCTGTCTGATTCTTTGCGACTTCATGGACTATAGCCCGCCAGGCTCCTCTGTCCATGGGATTTCCCAGACAAGAGTACTGGAGTGGGTTCCTGGGCCCTTTTCCAGGGGATCTTCCCAAATCAGGGATTGAACCTGTGTCCCTTACATTGGTGGGTGGACTCTTTACTGCTGAGCCACCAGGGAAGCCCCTTTTAAGTTGTTATTAACATTTAAGTCAGTGGGTTTTGAGTAAAGCAGATTACTCTCCATAATGTGAGTGGATCTCATCCAGTCATTTGAAGACCTTTAACAAGAACACTGACTTCTGCTGAAGAAGAGGGAATTTTGTCTCCAGACTGAACTGCAGATTACAAACTTGCCAGTTCCTACAATCACATGAACCAATGTCATAAATCTCATGTGTGTGTGTGTGTGTGTGTGTGTGTGAGTATGTAACTAATAGGATATGTATGTATGTCTCCTGTCTGGTTCTCTCCGGAGAACTCTAAGATGAAAGCCAGAGTATGCTTTCACATAACGTAATTTTCTTATTTAATGTTCACAACATTCTCTCAGAAGGAGGTATTGTTGGCTTCATTGTGCATTTTCTTTTGAGAATGCTGAAAGGACAGAGCGAGATTAAGAAATCTGCTCAGGTCATAGGGAAAACAAATGTCTGAAAGGCAGACACGTCTGCATGCAGAACACAGAGTCGGAGCTGAGACAAGTCCAAAGTGTGGGCAGGAGAAATGGGCTCTTTACCCTCCAGATCCTTCTGTCCTGTCATTCTCTGTCATGCTGTCCTTGGTTCCCCTCCAAATAACTGTCATCTGGAGACCACTGGGGAGCCACGCTGAGCTGGACAATGACAGTATCCAAAGCAGGCAGAGACCCTCTACAGGCTGTGTGTATGAGCCTGGACGTAGGCCTTGGAGGCAGAGGTGGTGGGAAAGTCCTCCTTTCAGGGTGAGATTACATCTCATTTTCTTCACTGCCTCCCCCTCTTTTTTTTCACTTTTGGCTATACTGCATGATATCTGGGGTTTTAGTTCTCTGGCCAGACATTTACCACCAGGGAAGTCCCTACTGCCCAGTTCTTAAAGTTGCAAGTGATGGAAACGTAAATCAAATTGAAGTGAATAAGAAAGGGAATTTACTGCCGTGTGTAATGAAAAGGCCAGAAGTTCGGGTGTGATGGGATCTGGGCTCCTGAGCTGTGTCATCAGGAGTGCTTGTGTTTCATCATCTGTGGGTTCTGCTTTCCTCTGTGTTGGCTTTATTGTCCAGCAGTTTCTTCCTAATGGTAACAAGACAGCGATGAACATATCTACATTTCCAACCTGCTAACTGAAGCTCTGAGAGAGAGGGCACGCCTGCTGCCAGCAGTGACCACAGTGTCCTGAAACTGACTCTTACGGGGCCATCTTAGAACAGATGTTTGCTCATGACCAAGCTTTGGGGCCAGAGGTGTGGAATATGATGTGTTCCCCACAGCCTAGAGTATATCAAAGTCTTTCCTGACTTTCTGACATAAAAGAATTCACAAAGGTAATAGTTAATAGGTTTACCTAACTGAAAATTAGGAGTTTGGATGTCAACATTCATGATAAAAGTGAAAACAGAAAATGGGACAAAAATATTTGCCAATTCATGGTTCATAGTCTTAGTGTAGTCTTAAAGTATAAAGAGCATACGCATTGATGGGAAAAACCCTGGCCCGATGACAGAGAAATGGACATTTGGCAGTCCCACTTAGGCATCCCAAAGGCACCTCTCTCAACCTCTCTTTGTCTCCATAGAGATCAAACAAATGCGCAGGTGGTTAAAATGGGTGAATCCCGGTAAAGGTTACATGATGTTTATTGTAGTACTCATGTAACTTCCAAGCTTTGAAATCTTTCCAAAATAAAGAGTTGGAGGAAACAAGTGAAAGAACTTTCTTAATTTTAGTTCTTAATCTAATTAAATATTCTGGCTTTTTCAAAATCTGAAGACAAAAAACTTGAAGTGAATTTCCCTAGAGTTCCTCCGGCATTTTCTTCCTATTTCTGTAGATAGAACAACAATTCTTGTCTGAGACAGGGACAGCTGGGTGTTTTCAACCTGGGTAAAGCCCAAGCAACACTAACCAGCAGGTTGAAAGAGAAGGCTGTCGTAACTTTAAAACATCCAGTTACTTGCTAATAACTCAAGGGAGAAAGTACCCTCTTTTTATTTTACAGGATGGAAGTTCCCAAATTAAAAGCAACCTCCTGGAAAGAGGGTGGCTGAGTAGTAACATGGTTCTGTGTTCATTTCCCAGCCTGGCCATTTTCTGCTCGTGTGTGCGTGCTAAATTGTTCAGTCGTGTCTCTTTGCAACCCTATGGACTATAGCCCACCAGGCTCCTCTGTCCATGGGATTTTCCAGGCAAGAATACTTCAGTGGGTTGCTGTTCCCTTCTCCAGGGAATCTTCCTGACCCAGGAATCAAACTCGAGCCTCTTATGCCTCCTTCATTGGCAGGTGGGTTCTTTATGACTCGCGCCACCTGGGAAGCCCTTCTGCCCATGGGACGCAGCCAATAATGATCACCACCACCTCCACCACAATGAATATTCATGAGCACCTGTTATGTGCCAGGTCCAGATCTAAGAACTCTGCAGCTATGAATGCGTATTAATTTCTTTAATTTCATTCATTCATGTCATTCAGTTAATTATGAGGTGAACTATTATTGTCTCACTCACTTTATAGAGGAATAAATTGAGTCTAAAAGTGTTGAGAGCTTGCCCCAAATCTTACAGCTGGTAGGTGAAAGAGATGATATTTGCACTGGGTGTGACCCTCTGGAGCTCCCCCTTGTCACTATTACATGGTATGATCTTTCGGACATAGCCTTCGGAAAAGAGTTACGGCAAAAGGCAGCTGGCCAGTGGTTTAGTTTTGAGGAGGGACTGGTCCGTGTGCATGTGAACCTTAATACCCTCAGCAGAAGAAACAGGAGGTTAATCATGGGGTTACCCTTATGACTGGGCTGTTCTAGGGGTGGTGTCTGCAGGGGAACCAACCTCAGTCCACAAAATGGAAGCTCCTTTATAAAGAACAAGGTGAAATTCCATCTAGGTAAGTTCTGGGTGGCAGGCGGATCAGCCAACCATCCCATTGTGAGTATGTGTCTGAATGTCCTCCGCCTTGTGACAACCCGAGGGCCTGCGCACCTCTCGGCCAGACTCTCTCCTTTCTCCATGGGTAGCAGAAGAGGCACCCATAGTGGGTTTCACATCAGCTCAGCTAGAAAGACTCCCCGGGGCAGGAACCAGTCACAGATCCTCTCAAGGAAGGGGGGTAGCGAGCTTGGGAAAGATCGTGCGCTTGACTTTGTCAACCAGGCCTCAAACCCTGTTAGGCCTTTTGCAGGTAACAGCCAGCACAGTGGTGTGACTCTGACTCGGACGGACACTGTGAGTGATCTCTTAGACTTTAAGGGCTGCCTTGTGGTGAGTGCCAATCAGGCCAGTGGTGTGGAGGGCTGCAGACTGCCTTGCCACCATCCCCTAGCTCAGTGCCTCGGTGCAGCAGACACACACGCAATGGCAGTTCTCTCTTTCAGTTGATTTGTGCTATGATGCTGGCAGTTCCCTTGGTGGGAGGATGCCCCTCTTTGGGGTGTAAATGTTTCCCAGACTGTTGTACCTCGGCTGGTTCCTCAAATGAGAAGCACAGGGAGGAAGTCAGCCCGTCCCGCAGAGTGAAAGGCTCGTGGCACCTCTCTTGTCCCCTCCCTGCTGGAGGAGCCTCTCTCAGCCTTGCCTCCCAGGGCCTTGGACTGCTTTCAGGAGAAGTCATGGCATCTTCTGTCCAGTTTTAGAAAGGTGCTATTTGGGTTTTGCTCATAGCTGTGAAAATAAATACAGGATTTATAATGCTGGGGATTGAGGAAGGGTTTTGCAACTCACACCCCAAAGGAGAAGTCTTAGCTTCCTTAGCTTCCCCCTGACGTGGAGATTAATGTCCCTCCACCGCACTGATGACTAACAGGCAGTGGGAACTAAAATAGATCTCCATCATGCCGGGAGGGGAATGAGGGCGCCCAGCTCCCCCTGCTTCTTGGCTGGCAGGTGTAGGCAAAATGCTGACTGCAAAGTCTCCCTGTGAAGCAAGCCAGGCACAAGTCCTGTGGGTGGGGGGGCAGTATATGGCCACAATTCAGGGGGCAGCCTCCTGCATGGACCACATTGCACCAGAGGTCCAGCCTGGGGAGGAGGGGTATGGAGCAGCCGGTCCAAAGCTTTCCTCCTCACATTAGGGCCCTCCAAGCCCTTCCTGCTGTGCCTCTCCCCCTTACCTCTGCAGCTTTTCTAGCTGGGCTTGTGGCTGGAGGGCAGAACTGGAAAGAGAAAACGGAAAGGACAAAGGGGGGAAAAGAAAAAAACCAGGGGGGCTGTTCAAGTAGACGGAGCCCAGAGAGTGGGGAGAAGGAAAGCGGTCCCAGAAGGTGGGAAGCTGGGGGCGTTTGCGGAGGCTCAGCCCAGGTCTATTAGAAGCACTTCCACAAGAATCAAGCAAATTCTTAAACTCCTACGACAGCGATTGTGACACGATAAGGTACCCCGAAACCTCCAACTGTGAGGGTGTAGTTGACCGCTGCGTTCTGAGGCGGCTCCCCGCTCAGGGGATGAACATGGCCTGGACACTGGGCAGGCCCACCTTCGGCAGAGGGGGGCTCCTCTGGCAATGACTTTGGTGCCACGACACCCCAGTGCCCTTGCCAAAATCGTCGCTTTCCCTCTCCAACCGCGGGGACACACTACATGATGGTCTGAAGGCTCTCTCAGCCCCCCGGCTCCCCCACCTCCCTTACAGCCATCTCCTCTAACACATAGCTCTCCCATCCAGTTCCTTCCCGTCTTGGCATCTGCTTCTGTGACCCCCTTAGCTATTAATAGCAGAAAACCCTAACACTAAGGACTAGTGTTATGTTTATTTTACACCCGAGAAAACCAAGGCACAAAAAGGTATATGAATTGCTTCAAGTTTTGCAGCTAGTATGTGGCAGAGCTGAGACCTGCACCCACCCGCTAAACCACCGCACTGCTCTGTTACCGTCTCACTCACGGGGCAGCTGAGCTGATCCCGAGTCACGTTCAGAGATGAACTCACGGTCACTTGGCTAGCATGGCCCAGAGGCCCTAAGGAACACACGAGAACGAATGACACCACCTCTCAGTGGTCTGGTGTCCCAGTGCCCTGGGGGAGGACGGCATCTTCCTATGGCTTTCTGGAGTCAGGGGGCATCTCCCAGGTGTCAGGGACAAGACTGCTCTCTGATGGCATTCCCCATGTCAGCCAGACATCGTCAACCACTTCCGGGCGTCCCTGTCTTCCAGGGCTTGTCAGGAATGAGCTCTGAGGCTTCACACAGACCAGCCTTGCTTGCTTCAGGATCTGGGCCAGTGGTCTTGCTCCTGAGAGGGTCGGGCAGCTTCTCTGGAAGCACTGGGGCCTGACGCCTGTGTTTCCTTCTCCACACCTTTCACATCTCAGGGCCCAGGAACCTCTGCACAGAGGCAGCTCCCTGATAGGTCATGCCGTCCTTCCTCACCCTCCTGTTACTAAGGAAGAAAAAGGTAGCAAATTGTGGCTTTTGATTTAAGAAATAAATTTAATTTATGCAAGTGATCCATCCTCAAAAAAAAGAGTCATAAATATAGAAGTGCATATACTTCTTTAGATATGTTTAAATATAGCACACAATATCAAACTAACTATAGCTACTTCCACGACTGAAGCAACTCAGTGCCACACACACACACACACACACACACACACAACTTCACGTTGCCTCCTGATTAGCCGCATGTCAATAGTTTGTCAGTGGGAACTTGGTCACTGTTTCTCTTTTATCCCCTAGCTTTATTGAGATATAATCTACATATAACATTGTGCAAGTTTACAGTATTCAGCATGATAATTTGATACCCGTATATATTTGCAAAGTGATTACCACAGTAAGGTTAGTTAACTCGTCCATCACCTCACATATTACCTTTGCGTGTGTGGTGAGAACGTTTAAGGTCTATTTTCCAGTATACAATGCAGTATTGCTCACTCTCATCAGCAGGCTGTACCTTAGATCCTTAGAACTTACTCATAGCCGGAAGCCTCTGCACTTTGACCGGCGTCTCCCCATCTCCCCCACCCATCAGGCCGTGGCAGCCAGCATTCCACTCTCTGCTTCTTTGAGTTCAGCCTTTTAAGAGTCCACATACAGCTGAGATCACACAGTACTGTCTTCCTCTGGTCTGACTTACCTCACTTGGCATAATATCCTCAAGCTTCATCCGTACTGTTGCGGATGTTGGATTTCCTTCTTTTTTCAGGTGGAAGAATATTCCATTGAACACACATGCCACATCTTCTTTATACATTCATCCACCTATGGGCTCTTGGTTGTTTCCCTGCTTTGGCTGTTGTAGATAAGGCTGCAGTGAGCATGGAGGTGCACATATTTCTTCAAGATACTGATTTCTTTTGCATATATATCCAGAAGTGGAATTGCTGGATCATATGGTGGTTCTATTGTTAAGTTTTTGAGAAAACTTCATACCATTTTCTTTTACCACCAACAGTACAAAAAGGTTCCCTTTTCTCCATATCCTTGCTAGCACTTAATCTCTTGTCTATTGACAATAACCATTTTAACATATGTCCAGTGATATCTCATTGTGATTTTGATTTGCATTTCCCTGATGATGAACCTTTTCATGTACTTGGCCATTTGTATGTCTTCTTTGGAACAATGTCTGTTCAGGTCCTTTGCCCATTTTTTAAGCAGGTAATCACTATTTTTCTTGCTCTATTCATTTCACTATAGTAAACCTTTCCTCTGTGCTATGCTGTGCTTTGTCGCTCAGTCATGTCCAACTCTTTGCGACTCCATGGACTGTAGCTCATCAGGCTCCTCTGTCCTTAGGGATTCTCCAGGCAAGAATACTGGAGTGGGTTGCCATGCCCTCCTCCAGGGCATCTTCCCAACCCAGGGATGGAATCCATCTCCTGCACTGAGGTGGATTCTTTGCCATTTGAGTCACCAGAGAAGCCCATAAACCTTTCCTACTTTATTAATATTTTTCACACTCTGAATAGCAGCTGCTGACATCATGCAGCATATGTCACTGAACACAAAAGTCATATATTTCCAAGGATTCGCTCATGTTATCTACAGAGCAGAATAACATCTCTTGCATCCTCACCCTCTCCACCCTTCATATTTTGATAAACGAAGCTGGATTTGTGAAGATGCATGTAAAACTTCAGGTCCCATGTAGGTGCCGTGGTGGGTCTAAGCCTGCATATGCGGCTCTGGCACTTTGGGAATCACCATGGGTCACTTGGAATACCTGTGCATGTGAGGTCTCAAGGTAATGCATCTTCACCCCTTTCCACTAATGAAGAGGGAAGAGAACTGAGGGGCACATGAGCAAGTTTCTAGACAGTGATGTTAAGGCCAGGGGGGTTTGGGAGAAGGGGACTTTACACTCTGGGGCAGGGCTTCCCTGGTGGCTCAGTGGTAAAGAATCCATCTGCCAGCGCAGGAGACCTGGGTTCGATCCCTGATCTGGGGAGATCCCACACGCCATGGAGCAACTAAACCCACGCACCACAACTATTGAGCCTGTGCTCTAGAGCCTGGGAGCCACAATTACTGGAGCCTGAGCGCCCTAGAACCCATGCTCCACAAGAGAAGCCACTGCAGCGAGAAGCCCTTGCACCTCAACTAGAGAGCAGCCCCTGCTTGCCGCAACGAGAGAAAGCCTGCACAGCAGCGAAGACCCAGCACGGCCAAAAATTAAATAAATGAATAAGTAAACTGGGGCAGCAGAGGACAAGGGCTGTGAGCCTGGGTTGAGGCCCTGCCTGTGCTAGACACCATCACAGCTTCTTTTACCACGGTCTCTTTTCTCCTCTGAATACAGGTATCACCACCCCTTTTTCTGATGAATAAACTAAGGCCCAGAGCAGTTAAGTAATATCCAAAACCCAACACTCTCAGAATAGAAAATGCCTAACCTCCAAGTCCAGATTCTTGGGGAGGAGGGTGGATCTTCACAGACAAGAGAGAAGCAAGATGGCCTTGGCATCCTTCTGGCATCACTGGAGACTTCGTGAAGCCGGAGATGCCAGGCCCTGTGACTGGACGTCTGTAATGCTTGGAAGGAGGGGGAGTCTGTGTGGCGGGTGTTCTGTTAGCCTGGAGTTACCAAAATGACCAGGGCGACAAATAGAACTTTCCAGAAGGACCAGGCTTGATGACCCGGGCTCCTCATGTCTCCTTAATTTGTTCTGATGTATTTGGAGTCTGTACATAGTGTTTTCGGCTCTCCTCGTTTGCTGGTGAAGGCACGGGAGATTTCAGACACAATCTGCATTCTTCATTGCTGCCCTTGTATCATCTCCAGACCAAGCAGTTCAAAAATCCTTCCTCCTCTAAGGATCTGGTACCGTCTTACTGGTTCATACCTCTTTGGGTAATATACCTGGATGCCTTTAGGAAGTAGCCAAGTCGAATGTGGTAAAAACTCCAAAGAATTGGCATTGGCATCAGCTGCCTATGATTTCCCCCAGCCTGTGAGCATCTGTCTGTTAACTCTGAGTAATAGTAATGATGGATTAATGCAGTGTCAGTTCTGCTCCCTCTGAGCAATTTACATTAATGACCTTGATAAATATACTGTAGCTAAGAGTCATTCTCTTGATTTGCTGGTTAAAAAGCATCTGGCTATGCACTCTACTATATATAAAATAGATAAACAACAAGAACCTACCGCATAGCACAAGGCCCTGTATTCGATGTCTTTTAATAACCCCCCAGTAGATAGTCTGGGCTCATTATAAGGGAGGTGGCAGGGAGCTGGGAGCCATTGGGTAGCCTCGAGAGGAGAAGGGACATAATCTGATTGGATATTAAGAGGACTTCCTGGGATGTGGTGTAAGGAATGGACCATGGGGTGGAAGCAGAGAGGAGTGTGGAGTTGTCTGGGAGAAGGAAGGTAATACGTTGGCTGGAGGACAGTGGGGGAAGTGATGGGGAGAAGTCTGCAGCATCGGTCTGCAGAAGGCGCTGTCTGTTTGGGACTTGCTGGTGTGTTGGAAAGAGGGGCATCCAGGATGACTCTGAGCTTTCTGAGCAGAGCAACTGGAAGAAGGGAGTTGTCCTTTACTGAATCAGTGGAGAGTGCATGGATTTGCAGTGATGCTGGAAGATACTGTTGTCCAAGGGAAGCTGTTAAGGAACTGAATGTTCACATCTGGCCTCGGGAGGAGTCTGGGCTGGAGGAAAATGTTTGGACATCGTCAGTGTGGAGAGATGGTGTCTAAAGCTTTGCGATGAACTGAGATCTGCAGGGGAGTGAATGTAGATAGAGAACAGAAGAGATCTGGAGACCTAACCTTGGAGTCCTTGATGTTTTGAGGCCAGGGAGGTGGAAAGAACCTGTGAAGGAAACTGAAAGAAAAGGCAGTGAGGTGGTCAGGGAACTGGGAGAGAGAGAGTGGTAACTCCAGCGCCAAATGGAGGAGGAAGCGATCTATGTTGTCAAATGCTCTGGTGGGTTGATAAGGTGGGGCCTGGCTGTGGCCCATAGGATTGAGCCACATGGAAAGCACTGGGATTTTGACAAGAGTGTGTCTGAAGGGGTGGGAAGAAGAAAGGTAACGAGAGAATAAGGTCCAGGGAACAGGAAACAACTCTTAATTATCTCTGAGTTGAGAAGAGATTTGAGACAAGAGCTGGAGGAGATATGGAATCAAGAGGAGGCCTCTAAAAGTGAGAGGTATCTGGCCCCCTGGTATTATCCAGCAGAGAGAAGAGATTCACTGTGTGGGAGAAACAAGACAAATGCTGGAAGACACTCCTTGGGGGAGCAGGAGTGTCTTCACTCTACACAAGTGAAGAGTTTGGCTTTAGATAAGGGCAGGGTGATTCTTCCATATTACCTGGAGGAAAGGAAGAGTACACGGGCACATCTGCAGGTCGGTGGGAAGATGTGGTCGTGGGAACCTGTGGAAACTCTTTTGTATTTCTCAGCGGAGTAATAGGCACTTTTGAAATAGGCACTTTAAACGACGGAGTGTTAATTAGCCTTTTGTTATTAGGCTTCTCACCTTGGCCGCCGGGTATCCTCTTGCCCCCAGACAGTGCTTGCCTGGATAGGCCAAGGGGTCCTTCAGTTCAGTTCAGTCGCTCAGTCGTGTCCGACACTTTGCGACCCCATGAGTCACAGCACCCCAGGTCTCCCTGTCCACCAACTGCCGGAGTTCACTCAGACTCACGTCCATCGAGTCAGTGATGCCATCCAGCCATCTCATCCTCTGTCGTCCCCTTCTCCTCCTGCCACTGATCCCTCCCAGCATCAGGGTCTTTTCCAATGAGTCACCTCTTCGCATGAGGTGGCCAAAGTACTGGAGTTTCAGCTTTAGCATCATTCCTTCCAAAGAAATCCCAGGGCTGATTTCGTTCAGAATGGACAGGTTGGATCTCCTTGCAGTCCAAGGGACTCTCAAGAGTCTTCTCCAACACCACAGCTCAAAAGCATCAATTCTTCAGCGCTCAGCCTTCTTCACAGTCCAACTCTCACATCCATACATGACCACAGGAAAAACCATAGCCTTGACTAGACGGGCCTTAGTCTGCAAAGTAACGTCTCTGCTTTTGAATATGCTATCTAGGTTGGTCATAACTTTTCTTCCAAGGGGTAAGCGTCTTTTAATTTCATGGCTGCAGTCACCATCTGCAGTGATTTTGGAGCCCAAAAAAATAAAGTCTGACACTGTTTCCCCTGTTTCCCCATCTATTTCCCATGAAGTGAAGGAGTCCTTAGGTTGTACTAATGGAGTTTCCTGACTGATTGGAGCATCACCTCTGCTAGCCAAAGCCCAAGATACAATGTCTGCAAGTTATTGTGGTATGGATTTCTAATCAATTCACTGCCATATAAGATATAAATAATTTGTGAGATGCAACCCAGAAAGAATTCATTGGAGAATTTTTTTTCTTTTCCAATTTAATTATTTTTTAGTTGAAGGATAATTGCTTTACAGAATTTTGTTGTTTTTTGTCAAACATCAACAAGAAACAGACATAGGTATACACTGAAGATTTAAATAAGGTTGCTTATTTTTTCTTTCTTTCTTTCTTTCATTTTGCAAGTACCAAGCTCTACATTATATTAAGATGGCTGCATCCCGGTGTATCCAAAATGATGATGGATGCATTGAAAGTCAACCTTCCTGCAACCAACTGTGCTAAACCTTGAATTCTTTCTTTGTTGCTTCTTGCAGATTCTTTATATTTCATATGCTGCTGCTGCTGCTAAGTTGCTTCAGTTGTGTCCGACTCTGTGCGGCCCCATAGACGGCAGCCCATCAGGCTCCACCGTCCCTGAGAAGTCAATATTTTAAGCATCCGAATTACAGAAGGACTTCAGGGGTACCCAGTTCATCTCTATTTCTTCTCCCTCCAATACACACTTCCCTTCTTAGAGTGTCATTACCTTCTTCTCTTCCTAGATTTTGTTGGGATTTTTTTCCCCCTAATTTTAAAATTGTGGCAAAATATACATAAAATTTACTATCTTAAATTTTAGGTGTACAAATCAGAAGTATTAAATATACTCATATGGGTTATACACCATCACCACCATCCCTCCCCATAACTCTTGCGACACTGAAACTCTACACCCATTCAGCAATAACTTCCTATGACCCTTCAGGTAGACTTTGCAGGTCTCAGATGGCCTCTCCTTAACTCAAATGCTAAGTCATCTCTCTTTCCTTAAAATAACTTCTTTTGTGATGTTATCAGTCACTTTTGTGTATTTGGCTTTTAATTAAAGAATAGTTGATTTACAATGTTGTGAGAATCTGCTCTACAGCAAAGTGATTCGGTTGTCCCTAAGTACACATTCTTTTCAAATCTGCGTTTCCATTATGATTTATCATGGAGTAGTGAACAGAGTTCTCTGTGCTATACAGTGAGGCCTTGCTGTTCACTCATTCCGAGTGTGATAGCTTGCATCTGCTAACCCAGTCTCCCAGTCCACCGCTCCTGCAGCCTCCAGCCCCTCGCAGCCACAAGCCTGTGCTCTGTGTCTGTGATTCTGTTTCTGCTTCATAGTAGTTTCATTTGTGTCATATTTTAGATTCCATGTATAAGTGATGTGACATGGTACTTGTCTTTCTCTTTCTAACTTACTTTCCTTAGTATGCTAATTTTAGTTGCATCCCTGTTGCTGCAAGTGGCATGATTTCATTCTTTCTAATGGCCGAGTAGTATCCCACTGTCTGTCTGTTCCTCTGCTGATGGACAGTTAGGTTGTCCCCATGTCTTGACTATTGTGAATAGTGCTGTAATGAACATAGGGAGGGGTGCACGTATCTTTTTGGATTAGAGTTTTCTCTGGCTGTGTGCCCAGAAATGGGATTGCTGGATCATGTGTGTGTGTGCTTAGCCATTGGGGCTCCTCCTCTTTGCAGCCCAATGGACTGTAGCCTGCCAGGCTCCTCTGTCTGTGGAATTTTCCTGGCAAGAATCCTGGAGTGGGTTGCCGTTACCTACTCCATCCTGGACCATGTGGCAGCTCTGCTTTGGTTTTCTGAAGAAGCTCCACACTGTTTTCCATAGCGGCTCTACTAACTTACATTCCTACTAACAGTGTAGAAAGGTTCCCTTTTCTCTACATCCTCTCCAGCATTTGTTATTTAAGGAGATTTTATTGATGGCCATTCTGACCAGTGTGAGGTGATACCTCATTGTATTTTTGATTTACATTTCTCATTTGCATTTCTCTAATAATTAGCAGTGTTGAGCAATTGGGTCTGTTGAGGTCTTCTGCCCATTTTTCGATTGGGTTGTTTGTTTTGTTGTTGAATTGTGTAAGCTATTTGTATATTTCAGAAATTAATTAAGCCCTTGTTGGTCACATCATTTGCCAATACTTTCTCCCATCCTATAAGCTGTCTTTCTTTTGTGGGTTCCTTCACTGTGCAAAAGCTTATACATTTGATTAGGTTCCATTTGCTTACTTATACTTTTATTTCTATTGCCTTGGGAGTTTGATTCAGTTCAGTTCAGTCTCTCAGTCGTATCTGACACTTTGCAGCCCCACAACTGCCAGGCCTCCCTGTCCATCATCAACCCTGGAGCTTGCTCAAACTCATGTCCATTGAGTCGGTGATGCCATCTTCTGTCGTCTCCTTCCCCTCCTGCCTTCAGTCTTTCCCAGAATCAGGGTTTCTTCCAATGAGTCAGTTCTTCGCATCAGGTGGCCAAAATATTGGAGCTTCAGCTTCAGCATTAGTCCTTCCAATGAATATTCAGGACTGATCTCCTTTAGGATGGACTGGTTGGATCTCCTTGCAGTCCAAGGGACTCTCAAGAGTTTTCTCCAACACCACAGTTCAAAAGCATCAATTCTCCAGTGCTCAGCTTTCTTTATAGTCCAACTTTCACATCCATACATAACTATTGAAAAAAACATAGCTTTGACTAGATGGACTTTTGTCCTCAAAGTAATGTCTCTGCTTTTTAATGTACTGTCTAGGTTTGGGCACAGAGCTCCTGACCCCTTTAAAATTTCCTAAGTGATAAGAACACGAGGAGCATCTTTTATTTAGTGAGACACTCTGAGTGGGCTGCTAGGTGGCTCCTGGGTGGTCATTGAAGACCAGCCTTAGAATTTGCTTGATTTGGTGCTTGAAATTTTCAGTTCTACCTCCTATCCTTCAGAGAGAGGAGGGGGACTGGGAAAGAAATGGAGTTAATAAGTGATCATGCAAAGTGAAGAGGTTTCCACAAACTCCCAGGAGTATGAGGTTCAGGGAGCTTCTGGACTGGTGAACACATCCATATACCAGAAGGGTGACACAGCCCAACTCCCCAGAAACAGAAACTCCTGCACGAGGGACCCTCTCAGGCCTCGCCCTAGGTGTGTCTTCATCTGACTGCTCCTCTGTATCCTTCATCACATTCTTTAATAAACTGGTAAACCTAAGGAAGTGTTTTCTGAGTTCTGTGAGCTACGCCAGTGAATTAATCCGACCTGAGGAGGGATTATGGGAACCTCTGATTCAGTCAACTGAGACAGAAGTCGCGGGTAACCTGGAGACCTGCCACTTGTGATCGGCCTCTGAAGTGGAGTGGAGAGGTCCCGTGGGACCTGCCCTTAACCCGTGTGATCTCTAGGTAAATAGTGTCAGGACTATTCAGTAAATTGTAAGATACCCAGTTGTTGTCACAGAGATGTGGAGAAAACACCACATACATTTGGTGATTAGAAGTGTCAGAAATGAAGTGTTCTGTGTAAGTACTGGAGGAGACACACAGGAGAGAACCACAGTGGGAAAGAGCTGGATGTTTCCTGCACAGAAGGAGGAAGAATCCATGCTTTTCCTTCATACATTCATGTCCATCAGTAGAGGCTTGCCTAGATAAAGTCTATATGGACTTCGGTGCAATCGTTAAAATCATGATTGAGTTTAATACATGGGAAAATGTTAATACTATAATGTTAAGTGGAAAAAATACCTAAAACTGTATGTATGTTATGGTCTCAAAGCTTTTATTTAAAAAATTGTATCTGCAGAGAAGGACATGGTAGAAACTACCTCAGTGTTAAACAATGTTTTATCTATAGGAGGTGGGAATGTTATGTCATGTAAAAATTGTATACACTTTTTCATTCTTTGTATTTTCTGATTGTCCATCTCTTTGATAATCAGGAAAAGACAAAGAGTATAAAGCAAGCACATTAAAAATTGAAGTCTTTCTCATTAGTCAAAGAAATGTGAAGTAAAAGTTTTTTTGGATCTGCCTAAACAAATGAGAAAATATGGGGTAAAAGAGTCATTCTTCTGCTGAGTGTGTTTTGTGGTTTCTAGAGACGTCTAGGATGTGCCTCTGGGAGGAACTTTGGCTGCTGCCCAATGGCATGTATCATATAGCAGAAACGAACGTGGCATCATGCATCCTCAAGGAAATATCTCAACCCTCCTCAAGACAGAGGGCCTCTAGAAGAGAGACAGGCTGTTTCCACATTTGTGAAGACCTCCTCCTCTCACTTGGTCTTGGGTAGCTCAGAATGTGGTTGCCAACTCAGCAAGTTGAGCAAACAATATTACAGTCATGTTGAAACTGAAGTGATCCTCATGGGCCAGGAGAATGAGATGCAGGTAGAAAAGAAATTTGCTTTCTGCTTCTGAGTTGGGACAGACTGCCCCAATTTTGAGAGCACTAATGGGACTTTATCTAGGGGTGAAGTGGTACCCAAGGTGGACCTTTCAGAGCTGGGTTGCCAAGTTCCCAGGTGTGGATGCTGGCCTTTTGAAGCCAGAAGAGAATTCTCCCCCTGGGCGCTCAGGGGCAGTATTGCAGAGAGAGAGATTGTGGAAAGCCCGCCAGATGCAGTGGACTATAAGAGATGATAGCTCTTCTCAGTAACCAACAGCATGCGTTCTCCATCTGTCTTGGTAGCGAAGTTCCTGGGAAGCCACCTTCTTCCTCAGACGGTCATTTAATGAGCATGCTGGTTTTCAGTCACTACGTCGTGTCTGCCTCTTTCTGACTGCATGGATAATAGCACCCCAGGCTTTCCTTTCTTTCACTATCTCCAGAGCTTACTCAGACTCATGTGCCTGAGTCAGTTATGCCATCCAACCATCTCATCCTCTGTCACCCTCTTCATATCTGGGCTATTGTAAATTTATTCCTAGGTATTATATTCTTTTTGATGTAATTATTAATGGAATTATTTTCTTAATTTCTCTTCCAGATAGTTTATCATTAGTGGAAAGAATTACAACAGACTTCTGTGTTTCGATTTTGTGTCCTGCAATTTTACTGAATTTGTTTATTCTCACAGTTTTTTTATGAAATCTTTATGGTTTTCTATGTATACTTATATATGTATATATTGTAAAGTGATTATGAAACAAGGTTAATCAACACATCTATCACTTCACATAGTTACTATTTTTTCATGTGTGGTGAGAACTTTTAAAATCTCCTCTTTTAGGAACTTTCCTGACAGTCCATTGGTTAAGACTCTGCACTCTCAATGCAGGGGGCACAGGTTTGATCCCTCGGCAGGGAACTAAGATCCTGTATGCCATGCACAGCCTGGTCTAAGACATAAAATAAATAAAGATGAAAAAGTTTCTTAAATATTAAAATCAACTGTTTTAGCAACTTTCAAATATACAACACATATTGTTAACTGTAGTCACCATAGGATTGGTTTATGTTTTTATTAGGAGGAGGAACTCAGTAAATTGGGAGTTAAGGGATCTACCTCTTTGATTAACTCACTGTTTGGTCTTGGGCCAGTCTCTGACCCTCTCTGGACATCCTTTCTCTAACCTGCAAAGTGTGAGTTTGTACTCAGCTGTTTCTGACCACCCACCATTCTGTGATTCTGGGGAAAAAGCAAGATGGCATGGGCAACATAGTATGAATTTCCTCACTGGGAAAGCTTGAATCTAATAATAATAATAATAAAAGAAAGTAGTTGCCATCATTTGTCTGACCTTGCTTTCCAAGCCTGTGTTGTGAACTTCGGGAAGGTAACCTTACTAAACCCTCATCATCTTTCTAGGCAGTGGGCACTGTTTTTATTCTTATTTGCCAGCTGAGGAAACTGAACCTTAGAGATGTCAAATACCTTGCCCAGAGTCAGAGTCAGTCTGCTGGGACGCAGTCACAGACGTCTATCTGTATTTGGAATTCCCTTCCACTTTGGGGAAGCCCAGACCCCAGCAGCCATGGTGGATCTGATTCAGTTGACAGGGTCAACTGTCCTTTTCAGATGTGCCTTCCTTTCCTTAGACACCAGCATCACAGCTATTCAGGGCTTTTCAACGACCTTCCTTATTTTCTCCCTATTCTGTCTTAGCAAAATGAATGAACGTTTCTTATGAGACAAATCTAATTGTCTTCTAGAAATGAAAGTGTTTGTCTCTCTTCTTTGTTTCTCAAGACAAAAGAATTTTCCCTCTTTTCTTAGGAGTCCGCTAATAAGCTAAAATTTTAATGAAAAATTTCATGATTCAACAGTTGGGACAAGGATCGGGTGATAAGGGAGGAAATTGTGAACACCCTGAGAACAACCTCTTCCATTGGTTGTCTGAGCCAGAGCTCCAGCAGCTTCTCACCACATACTCTGTTCCCAATGCCTTTCACGGTTCTCAGACTTTTCTCTTAAAATCTCAAGATCTTAAGACTCAGGTAAGAGTTCTAGGGGACGACAGAGGATGAGATGGCTGGATGGCATCACCGACTCGATAGACATGAGTTTGAGTGAACTCCGGGAATTGGTGATGGACAGGGAGGCCTGGCGCGGTGCGATTCATGGAGTTGCAAAGAGTCGGACATGACTGAGCAACTGAATTGAACTGAAGATGTTCTAAGATTAGGGTCTTAAGATCCTTAACCACTCAGGTCAGGAGTCCTTGTTCTTGTATTACCAAACAATGTAAGAGTATGCTTTTTTTTTTTTTTTTAAACTTCTGAGTTCTGCATTAAATGTTAAGCACCTCTTAAGCATTGAGGGCAGAGGCCTTATCACACTCATCTTTGGAATAGCTCTGGATCTGAGCTCACATGTTATATATAATACATGCTTAGTAAGGGTTTTGCAGTTTATTAGTTTCATATGTATGTGTCAAAAGCAAAAAAGTACCCATGCCCTTTGGCCCAGTCAGCCCCATGGCAAGGAATTTATCCAAAGGAAGTAATTGAGGAGGAGAAAGGAAATTACACAGAAAAGTGCTAAAAAATATGTATTTGCTAAATATCAGAAACACATGAAGTGCTTATTAACAGGGTAATGATAAGTTGCAGTACATGATCTTAATGGAATGTAATTCATTCTGTCATTGGGTAAACAAATACATTGACTTCCAAGGAGTGAGAAATAGAGCAATGAGTCAGATGCCTTCAGTGAGTACACAACCTGGCAGAGTCTTCTAAAATGATCATTACAAAACTGTGCAGAAACAGAGCGTTATCTGTGGCCTAATGTTAAGAGAGAAAAAAAAAGCAGATTATAAAACTGTCTGTACACTATGATTGGAACTTGAAACATGTAAGGCTGTGAATAAGGTCCAGTGGGCACATGAAGATATTGTGTGATTAGATTATAGGTGATATTTTCTTCAGCATCATCACAATTGTTTTTCAAGCTTTAAAGTTTCAGACCGTCTCAAACGTTAACTGAGAAAGGGAACGCTGTTCCTGGGACTCGGGCTGTTCAGTTGGCAGTGGCATGAATGATGAAGTTCTCTCCAGATAGGGTTGTCACCAGTTGATTGGGAGGAAATGGTCCAGGCAGCCTGGGAGGACTGAGTCAGGAAAGCCTATCCATCTATATATCTAGGAGTATCCATCGAGCACCACCGTGGGAGCCAGCCTCCTCCGTGTCAAGGGCTGCATCACAAGCAGAGCCTGTGAGGCCCTTCCAAGCTCTGTCAACAGCACCACTCAAGCATGGCACCAGGTGGGGGAAAGGCTGAAGTCTGGGAACCTGACAGGAGGGTTGGAAACTGTGAGAGCTGGAGGCTGGCTCCTCATGCTGCACTTCCTACACGAAAAGAGCTATTGTTTCCATCCTACGGATGAGGAAACTAAGCTCAGCTGGCCCCCAGTTATCCAGTGGATAAGTGATAGAGTTGAGATTAGAAACCATGCCTTCTCAGTTTGGGCCAGTGTTTTCTTCTTTTTATTCCCTTGGGTTCTGGATCAGGTGGTGATGCATGCGACCAGATGGAAGAGACCTGCCTGAGGAGGGAGCTGGAGTCCTTTGAGAAAAGAAGGCACTGGGGAATCTGTTACTGGGACTCCATGATGGAACATCTTAGAGGCCAGGCATTTGAGTTTGGACTTGATACAGTGTATGCTAAGGGAACCTTTGTAGGTTTGGGGATATGACAGAGAGGGTTTAATGAAGAAGAGTCTGGCAGTGTGTGCTGGCCAGTATGATCAGGAGGGAGGCTGGACCAGACACCCAGTACAGTTGGTGGGCAACTCTTGTTCAGTCTGATCAAAGAAGCACCCACACCTTCAGCTCTTTGGAAATACATCTTCCTGCATCTCCACCACAATATTGGAATGGAAGCTGCCATCTTGTTTACCTCTTCCCTGTGGATACCACCTCATGGTCCAGAGATGAGGATCCGATACAAACTTGGCCAATCAGAGCCCTTCCCTGGGGATTTCAACCTTGGCCTCAGAGGGGGATGGGTCCCACTCCCTCTCAGATGACAAAGATGTGAGTCTGGATCTCTCTTACCACTCAGAGAACTGAGAGTCAGTGGACATGCTAGCTAGATTCAGTCTCTAGTTTTCTCTCACTGAGGACTCACCACGCATTGCCCATGCCACAAGGTGAAAGTTACTGCCACCTTTCAGGCTAAGTTAGTCTAAGTTGAATTGCGGTCATTTATAAACAAGGAAGTCCTGACATTGGCAGTAAGAGCCATGTCTGCTCTTTATCATTCAAATTTCGAGCACAAGTCTCAAAAATACTTTAGGATTGTTTTGGGAGCTTTGGAGCCATTGTTTCTTGCATGTAAGAAGTTTTAAAATCTGTCCTCATTATTCAGTGTCAAGTCAGAAACTCCAGCCTTGCTGGAGGGACACAGCTTTGGGATCCCTTCAGAGAACCATGGACGTATCTCCATCACTGGTGTAATGAGTAAAATTGCTGCTCAGAACACTTTCCCGCCTGCTCCTTTGTGATTCAGACAGAGACGAAGAGAAACTGATGTGGACAGGATGGCAACACAGGACAGCCAGGCATTTCCTGTACAGACGGTAAAGGTATCGTCTGAACTTCTCGCCAGCAAATGCATAGATAAAGGGATTGAGGCAACAGTGGCTAAATGCAATTGTCTCCGTCACACTGATGGCCAACTTCAGATCCCTCTTCACGTCACACTGGGGAAAGAAGTCATAGAGATTGAGTGTCTGTAAGAAAATCATGACGTTATAGGGTGTCCAGAAGAGGAAAAACACGACAACCACCAGAAAGATCAGCCTAATGGCTTTAGCTTTCTTGTGGTTCTTGCAGGAAAACAATGTCCGCATGATTCTGAAGTAACAGTAACTCATAATGAGCAGGGGGAGCAGGAAGCCAAGAAAATTTATTTCCACGTTGAGGATCACAGGCCAGATTTCCCGCAGGATCTCAGGATAGTCACCAAAGCATTCGTTTTCTTTCTCTTTGGTGAACATGAACTGCGGTGTGGCCATCAAGATGGCGGCTGCCCAGACGCCGAGGCTGATGGTGACTCCATGCTGACGGTCCTGTTGTTCATGGAGTTGGCAGCCAGGACAATGGCCAGGAACCTGTCGATGCTGATCACGGTGATGAAGAATATGCCTCCAAAAAGCCCAATGAAGAAGAAGGCAGTGGTGAGTTTGCACGTGGCATGGTGAAGGCCTTGCTCGTTTATCACATAGTGAGTCCAGAAGGGCAAGGTGGCTACAAAGAGCAGATCGGACAAGGCCAGGTTCAGGAGGTAAATGTCAGTAATACTTTTGGACCTCTGGCTGTTGATGAGGGCGAACACCACCAGCAAATTTCCCACCAGGCCAAAGGCAAAGACCAGGCAGTAGAGTATGGCCACCAAGACAGTCCCCATGGCCACGATGTCCCCCATGTCACAGGCTTCTGCAAGGTCATAATACTCCAAGTTTTCTGAAGTTGGCTCAGGGAGGGTGGTGTGCATGGTGAGCACCTGGGTGAGAAAGGAAGACAAGTAATGGCACGAGCTCTCAGAGAAACAAAGTTGGAATTCCGCTCCTTACATACAAAGGCAGCCTGGAAGAAACAAACTTGTGGTTGAGTGTCTGACCAGTGCATTTCCCAGGGTCCTGTGTGCTGTCTTATTTAGTCTCTGTGACGGAGGCTATAACAGACCCCTCTGACAGAGAGGACACCAGGCTCTGAGATGCTCAGTGACTTGCCAGAAACAACACAGTAAATGGCTCAGTTAGCATTTGAACGTCAGTCTTTTGAAGCTTGAGACTGATATTTTTTTCTTTGATTTTCAAAAGTCTATCTGAAAGGTAGCCGGCTTAACCAGGGTGTGGATGGGTGAGAGAGGACCATGAGCGAGGAGGGAGGAGAGGGATGGGGTGGTGTGTGTATTAGTTGCTCAGTCGTGTCCTACTCTTTGTGACCCCATAGGCTATAGCCTGCCATATATCCTCTGTCCATGGGGATTGTCCAGGCAAGAATACTGCAGTGGGTTGCCATGCCCTCCTCCAGGGATTCTTCCCAACCCAGGGATCAAACCCAGGTCTCTCACATTGCAGGCGATTCTTTACCAACTGAGCCACCAGGGAAGCCCAGGAATACTGGTGTGGGTAGCCTAACCCTTCTTCAGGGGATCTTTCCAACCCAGATTTCAAACTTCCCCAGTGCCGTTCTCCACCCCCTTCCTTTCTTCCACCTCTCTGCCCTCTGGACTCTTGTTTCTCCTGCCTGAAGACTGCAGAGAGAGGTCTCAGATTGTCGCAGAACCCTGGGCAGACCTGCACCCAGAGACCTGTCTTGGTTTTTGCAAGCCATTTCTTTTCCTCTTCCTCTATGAACCAAGTCTTTCTCTTCCTTAATGAATAATGGTTAAGGATTATTATTCCTTCCTTAAGGAATAACCCTAGAGTCAGACACTCTAGGGTGATTACCTTGCCTTGATTTGCCCAGGACTCTTCCAGTTTTAGCACTGAAATTCTCACATTTTGGAAACCCCTAAGTTCTAAGCCAACTGGGATGGTGAGCCACCCTACAAACGTAGAGGGTGAGCCAGCGTCATCCAGGCCTCTGCAGTCATGAAGGGGCCAACGGACCCCAGGTGGAGGGTGGGCTCGGTTAGCCTGTGGCCTCGGGTCCCAGGGGCTAATTAATAATTACCAGTCCTGCACTTCACTGTGGCCTACCCTCCCCCCACAGTTCTTTTTCTGTTCCTTTCTGCACAGGAATGGAAAGGCAAGACATTTCTGCTCAGGTTGGGAAGTGACACATGCCCATCCTCCCTTCTCCCAGCCAGGACTCACTCCAGAGTCTGCAAGGGGAGTCCTTTCGCCATGGACCTCTGGGGCCCCTCCTCTTCCTTGTGATACCACAAGACAAGCTCTCAGAAACCTCAGCACACACCTCCTGCTTGTCACTGCCTGTCTCCCAGCAAAGATCAAACCAAAGCTCACACTTCTCTAACCAAGGGAGTTTCCACACCTTGCTACACCCTTTTCACGCTGGTTATACCAAGATGGTGTCTCTGCCATGGCGAGGACCCACCCTTTGCTTCTCCCTTCCCAGCCTCAGCCTGGCATGCTGGTCACTTCTCTGGCTCACCCAGCCTGGCGGCGAAGTGGCCCCAGGCCTTCTGACCTGGGCCGTCTCAGGCTGAGATGGAGTCCTCAGCCCCAGGAAAGTGTGTGCTCTCTTTGCTCTTGGCTACAATGCCCTTTTCTCAGAGAGGATCCTCTAGCCATGACTTTAATCAATAAAAGTTAAGTTGAACCGTATAAAGTGGCTGACGTTCAACCATTTTTAAGCGACAGAAATGTCAGATGCTCAGCTGAAATGTGGGGGGGCAGGGAGCAGCCGCATGATGCAGGTGGCTTGCAGCTGGAGCCCATCTTCCTGGACTTGTAGCTTGTAGGATAGCAAACAGTCAAGTCCTTGTTGGGGATGCTGGGGCTAGTTCCCCTCTTCCTCCTCCTCCTCCCCCCAGTGTCAGGAGCTGGCAGTGTTGACCTAGAGAGGAGTCCAAGGACAATAAAAATCATTTTATATCTCTTTGGAGCCTGTGTTCAGTCCTAAAGCCCAGGTACTTGGTGCTTTTAGATTGACTTGATTTTTTTTTTTAACTAAACACATTTTAATAGAAAACAAAGTACAAAATAACTCTTTTCAGAAAACAGAAATATTTAATCCTTTTCCCAAATATTAGAAGTTGCTTCATCCTCAGAGCTTAGTTTTTGATGCATGTGTTCATACTACTTAAGATTTGTTTCCCAGACTGTTCATTAAACTGCTATTGCAAAGCAGGTGAGAGGGATGGTCTCAGGAGGAAAAGATGCTGGAAAAGCCACACCTCAGAATCGTTTGGAAATTCAGCATTGTTTAATTCTTTTTTTTTACTTTTCACTTCTAATTATTTTCATTTCTTTACCACAGTCCGTCCTTTCGGGGGAGAGAATTGTTACTAGAAATGCAATCACAGAAAGAATCTTTCCCACCATTGCTGCAAGAGCCCAAGACTTTCTCAGTCAAATCTGCCCACCCACTTTCAGAAACATGTCAGCTGGAGTGACCCAACTGTCACCCAGGAATTTTCCCTTTCTCCCAATACACTGGCGACCAAGTTCTCTGAATTCCCTGAACCTCAAAACTCCAAGTAGCACAGCCAGTGCCAGGAGTAAAACCTGACAGATGAGAGCAGAGAAGGCCCCTCTGCCAGGGCTAGGTTTCCTCTTCTCAGTAATAATTATGGTAACAATAATAAAAAGCCTTGGTTCTCTGTAATCAGAAAAGGAAAGACATCTGCCAGGATGACCCTGCCCCCTTTCCTAATTCTCACCCCCGCATTCATACCTGGCTGGAGTGCCTTCCACCCAGTGACCCTGCAGCACTCCCCCCAGGGAGGGCACCTGGCAAACACCCTCAGGTCAAGGGCAGCCCCACCTGGTGCCAGAGATAGGGAGGGGCCACACGAGGCCACGGTGGGATCTCCGTGATTCCTGTCTCACGTTCGTTCCCCTAACCACCCTTCCTGCTCCTGTCCTTCCACACTTGGGGGTTGAGTGGAGAGTGGTGGGCTGGGGACATCTGCAGGGCAAGGGGGGACACGGGGAGTCTTTCACAGTCAGTCAGTGATTCCATCTGTCTGTCCTAAGACTTGCCATCTGGAGCTCTTCACACGCCCCAGTCTGAGGTTGACTTGATTTTTGCCAGATATGCACGTGCTGGGCTTGATGTTCTCTTGGCACCGTGTCTCATACACAGGGACCTCCTACTAATCTCCAGGCAGGTGTCTCTGGATCACTGAAGAGCAAGGAGAAGGTGAGAAGGGCACGGGCACACACATGGCAGCCCTGAGCCAGGTGCCCAGCAAGGAGAGAGGAGGACTGGGCACCTCCTTGCCCCCTGCCCCCGTTTGTTTCAGACATCCTGGCCTTTCCCAAGCTCTCGCTGCACCTTCCCTGACCTCTCATCACAAATATCCCCAGAGCTTTTCAGCAGGGCAGTGAATTAAATACAGAATTCCTTTCAGAACTGCAGGAAGGCTTAAATAACACCAAGTGTCTAGAACTTGATAGTTTTATCCAGGCACCTTTTCAGGAAAGGTGAGCCCCAGCAGGGTGGACCTTTTATTTCTGGTCCTCTGAGATGTTCTAGCCCTGGGCCAGGAACCTGAAGATAGGACTCTTGGCAGCAGATGAGAGTGGGGCCAATGCCCGGGGGTCAGAGGGCTGTCGGGGATCTAATTGGCTTTCACTCAGGCTGGACACTGGCCTCCTGGCCCCTGAGGCACCAGAAATCAAGTGCAAGAATCCAATGCAATAAGCCCTTGCAGCCTGTAGTAAGTGAGGCCCGTGTAGATGGGGGTGCTGGAATGAAGCATTAGCACAGGTCCCACCGCACCCACCTAGGCGGCACCACACACATCCCCGCAACTATACGTGGGCCTCCTCACCCTCTGCTCTGTTAAGTCAACGTTTTACTAAATAATGCTGAGCTAGGAGAGTCTGGGCTGAACCTAGAAGCTGAGCTTTAAGTATACATGGCTGTCTTAGTCAAGTAAAACTGAAGTTTGTAGAACCTGCTTTAAAAAACACCAGCCAGCTCTACTGCTGATCCTTTCCTACTTCCTCCGGTCACTTCCTTTTCTTTGGGCTGCTCACTTATTTTTTAACCTTTTATTTATTTATTTATTTTTGGTCATCATTACCCACTTTTTCCAATCAGCTTCCCTTTTCTATACTTCCTTCTCATTAGGTGGCCTCCATCCCCTTTCTTCTCCCCAACGTCTATTTCGTGTTGCTTCCGCCTCTCTTTTGGCTTCACATCCTGCTTACCGTTTTCTAGATCCAATGTGGCTTGTTTGTTAACCTCCCTTGCTGTCGTACGGAACGGTTTGAGGTTCAGCCTAATGCCAATTGTTAGGCTTACTATTTTTCCTTTGGACCAAACAAAACTCAGGAATTGCTTGATCCTGAATCCCAACTTTCCTTATGTGGGTGCCACTGTCTCTTGACATTCCAGAACCTGAGGTTATCCTCTGAAAACCCCGGTTAAGAAGGAGAAAAGGCTGTCAATCCTGGGGACCCGCTAAGTGTCATGCTACAGACACAAGACCCTATTTAATTCTTGCCACAACACCTCATGGTAAATGACTGCAAATAGCCACCAGCAAGCAGAGAGACTTCAGTAACTTATCAAGGGCACAGCAAAGCCAGGATTTTAAGCCAGATGCATCTCTTCACAAAGCCACGCTTTCTGCCCTGCACCAGGTTTTTCCTCTTGGAGGGAGATTCTGCAGGTTACTGCAGGCCACATCTCTAGAACAAGAGCTGGAAAATAGTAGAGGTGACTTGCCCCCAACCCCCCGCCACTTTAAAGGATAAAATTCATGATGTGACCCTGAGCACTGTTCCTGGGTTTAGACTCAGGACCCAGAAGGCTGACCCTCAGTGAAGCAGCAGGTGGGGAATGGAGGGGGAGGAGATATTATTTGCCTCTCCAGCCATGACCACGTGGTGGTCCTTACTGTCAGACTCTCAGAATCTAACTCTCAATAATGTGGTGAGAAAAGACTGAAAGCTAAAGGATCAGCTTCTTTCCTGCCTTCAAATATGCAGAGTTGCTCTTCAGAGCTGTGTACTTCACAGGGTCCACACGCCCCGAGATCAGCTGGCAGACCCTGAGCATCTCCCTCCCACCTGTGCCTCAGTGCCTTGATGTGGGTAATGCAAGCCCTGGACTGGACCATCTCTGCAAGCCCAGTCAGCTCTGGATAATCAGTTTTCCAAGGACTGAACAGAAGGAAACAGTCTTAAAAGAGCAGCATGTCTCCTAGGTTGGCGAAGTGTGGCCTACTGTCCACAGAGTGACTGCCCAGCAACCTGCGAAGCTTCTGGGCTCACAGGCACCCAGCGTTCAGATGAGCTTCTGCTTGGAGACAGAGAGCTGAATCAGTTAATTTGGGGTTCTGACAGATCTGGAGTTCACCAAGGGCTATGTGGGAAGGTTCTCAGTTTGACCCCAAGTCCACACCCCTGGCTCTTTGAGCACCTGCATTTTCAGAACCTGGTGGTTTTCCAGTTTACAATGATAGTTATTTTTATAAGAAACCTCTCCTTAGGATTCAGAGAGAGCTAAGGCTGAGAAGGCAAAAAACAGGCAGGTGGAGGGGCCTTGAATCCATGCTGAAGGGCAGTGGCCACACTTTACAACTTACACCACATCCTCCGTGCAGTACACTGAGTGACTCTATTCTGGCAGGAAGTCATCAGCCTAGAACGACTTTGCATGACCACCCAACAGCATTTTATACAAGCCAAATGCACACCCCAAGCCAAGACCAGTAATACGAAAAGACCACACATGGGGGAGCTGCCCCTGCACAGAACCCGCCTCTGTTCTGGGCCATGCCTCCCGCTGCTTTCCTCTGCAGTGTCCTTACTGGTATTTATCTCTGTCAAAGTAAACTGTGAAATCTAGAAAAGAAATGCTTTATGATTTTCCTTTCTTAATAACTGAAGAAGACATGGACTCACTTATTAATTAATTGTGGATTAAGTCAATATCTATTAAGTATCTTTACCATACACTGGCATAAGGACAAGTAAAAATTAAAAGTAAGAGGCTTAATTCTCCCTGTTGAAAATAAGGGACAAGAGTCCCCTTGTCTCCTTTTTCTTAGAGCATTTACTTTAGAAGACATATAGCTGTGAGTCCCTTCTCCCCTCTTGGACATGTGATCATTTCCTCTGCAGCTTTCTAGCTGGGAGCCATCTCTTTGAAATGCGCGTGTTGGTGCCCAGACTCCCAGTGCCAGGGGGAGGAGAGGAGCCTGACTTGGGCAGGAACCTGCTCCAGGTTACACACCTGCCTCTGATCATAGAGAGATGAGAAGCTCGCTTCTCTTCTGGATGGATGAAGCCAGCCAATGCGGATGACCATGCTGCACTCGGGATGAACTGGGTGTAACTGACTTGAGCACTGGTTGTTGAGTGTCTTGAGAACACGTGTCTAAGGGGTTGTGTCTGAAGTGACATTTTTGTGTGTGTCTTTACTACCTCGTAGCGGTTTGCCTGTGACGCATGTGATGTTTAATTCTTATTCAATAATGACAGAGTTCTTCTAAACAGACATTTCTCCAAAGAAGACATACAAATGGCTAACAAACACATGAAAAGATACTCAACATCACTCATTATCAGATAAATGCAAATCAAAACCATAATGAGGTACCATTTCACACTGGTCAGAATGGCTGCTATACAAAAGTCTATAAACAATAAATGCTGGAAAGGAGACATTTCTCCAAAGAAGACATACAAATGGCTAACAAACACATGAAAAGATACTCAACATCACTCATTATCAGATAAATGCAAATCAAAACCATAATGAGGTACCATTTCACACTGGTCAGAATGGCTGCTATACAAAAGTCTATAAACAATAAATGCTGGAAAGGGTGTGGAGAAAAAGGAACCCTCTTACACTGTTGGTGGGAATGCAAACTAGTACAGCCACTATGGAGAACAATGTGGAGAGTCCTTAAAAAACTGGAAATAGAACTACTATATGACCCAGCAATCCCACTGCTGGGCATACACACCGAGGAAACCAGAATTGAAAGAGACACGTGTACCCCAATGTTCATCGCAGCACTGTTTATAATAGCCAGGACATGGAAGCAACCTAGATGTCCATCAGCAGACAAATGGATAAGAAAGCTGTGGTACATATACACAATGGAGTATTACTCAGCCATTAAAAAGAATACATTTAAATCAGTAGTAATGAGGTGGATGAAACTGGAGCCTATTATACAGAGTGAAGTAAGTCAGAAAGAAAAACACCAATACAGTATATTAATGCATATATATGGAATTTAGAAAGATGGTAACGATGACCCTATATGCAAGACAGCAAAAGAGACACAGATGTAAAGAACAGACTTTTGGACTCTGTGGGACAAGGTGAGGGTGGGATGATTTGAGAGAATAGCATTGAAACAGGTATATTATCATATGTGAAATAGATCGCCAGTCCAGGTTCGATGCATGAGGCAGGGTGCTCAGGGCTGGTGCACTGGGATGACCCTGAGGGATGGGATGGGGAGGGAGGTGGGAGGGGGGTTCAGGATGGGGAACACATGTACCCCTATGGCTGATTCCTGTGAATGTATCACAAAACCCACCACAATATGGTAAAGTAATTAGCCTCCAATTAAAACAAACAAACAAAAAATAATGACAGTGTTCTTTCTCTACTATCTTCATGGAGAGGTTTTTCTGGGTCAGATATTTTGCTTTTCTTTCTATTTCCTCAACAATAGGCACTGTGCTTGTTTCTGTGGAGGTAAAAATGTCCAAGATACAGACTCTGTGAATTTTTTACTATTGTTTCTTAAGAGTGTAAGAAAAGTGATGGGGTGCATTTGATAAGTGCCCTGTGAATATGGGCCAATTTTGCATTTATCTATAAATTCTCTAAGCATTTCTGGTTGCATTTCATCCATGTTATTGCAGTGGCTGCGGGCTGCTCGTTGTCGCTGCTGAATGGGATTGCACCGTGTGAGTGTCCCGCGGTCATCATCTGTTTTATGCTGCTGCACCCTTCAGTGGCTTTCAGTTTGAGACCTTGGTGAACAATGCTGTCATAAACATTTTTGTGTATACATCTACAGCCCCTATAGTATGAACACTTTTTTTTTTTTTTTGGCTAGGAAAAGGAGTACGTCAAGGCTGTATATTGTCACCCTACTTATTTAACTTCTATGCAGAGTACATCATGAGAAACACTGGGCTGGAAGAAGGACAAGCTGGAATCAAGATTGCCGGGAGAAATATCAATAACCTCAGATATGCAGATGGCACCACCCTTGTGGCAGAAAGTGAAGAGGAACTAAAGAGACTCTTGATGAAAGTGAAAGAGGAGAGTGAAAAAGTTGATTTAAATCTCAACATTCAGAAAACTAAGATCATGGCATCTGGTCCCATCACTTCATGGGAAATAGATGGGGAAACAGTGGAAACAACGTCAGACTTTATTTTGGGGGGCTCCAAAATCAGTGCAGATGGTGACTGCAGCCTTGAAATTAAAGGACTCTTACTCCTTGGAAGGAAAGTTATGACCAACCTAGATAGCATAATAAAAAGCAGAGACATTACTTTGCCAACAAAGGTCCATCTAGTCAAAGCTATGGTTTTTCCAGTCGTCATATATGGATGTGAGACTGTGGAGACTCAGTCTCATGACTCCAACTCATGTATGGAATTGGACTGTGAAGAAAGCTGAGTGCTGAGGAATTGATGCTTTTGAACTGTGGTGTTGGAGAAGACTCTTGAGAGTCCCTTGGACTGCAAGGAGATCCAACCAGTCCATTCTAAAGGAGATCAGTCTGGGTGTTCATTGGAAGGGCTGATGCTGAAGCTGAAACTCCAATACTTTGGCCACCTCATGCGAAGAGTTGACTCATTGGAAAAGACCCTGATGCTGGGAAGGATTGGGGCAGGAGGAGAAGGGGACGATGGAGGATGAGATGGCTGGATGGCATCACCGACTCGGTGGACATGAGTTTGAGTGAACTCGGAGAGTTGGTGATGGACAGGGAGGCCTAGCGTGCTGCAATTCATGGGGTCGCAAAGAGTCGTACACGACTGAGCGACTGAACTGATGCAGCATGTGGGACCTGAATTCCCTGACCATGGATTGATTCCATGCAACCTGCATTGGGAACATGGAGTCTTAAACACTGGACCACCAGGGAAGTCCCAGTATGAATGCATTTTTAAAATGCAAACCAAAAAAATAGATCTACTGCATGAATTCACATATGTGAAGGTGAGAAACAGGCAAGGATAATCCATGTAAAGCTTTAAAATCCTTGTAAAGCTACAAGGACAAGGAGAGAATCAATGACCATAAAGGTGAGGATTGGAGTGATTTCTGGGGGGGCTGCTGCCTGGATGATGGTTAGATGGGAGGTCAGTTTATGAGTTGTTGACCTGCACACTGTCCTCTGAGTGTATTATGTTTTCAAATGAACACAGATTTAGGGAAAAGAGAAAAGGGCTCAGGAACATATTTAAAGAGATGTTGTATAGGTCTTCTTCCCTACCAAGAGTCACAATTCACCCACATGTATGTCCACTCAGACTTTCTTTCTGAAGATGATGTTTTCCAGTGACACCAACCTTCTGAGCCCGAATGTCCTCACAGTGAATATAAAAGCATACATCAGTGTTGAACATCAAAGTCTGTCAGCAATTTATTACTAAAATGGTTTCATTATAAATGCAGTATGTGCTCATTTTAAAAATGCAGACGGTGCACAAAAGCACGGAAGAAAAAACTCAAGAAAGAAAGAAAAAATACATTTTTTTAAGTTATAGGAAAAAAAATAAATACCTAGACAAGGAAAAGACATGTCACTTTTGAACAGAAAGTCAAGAATAAGGTAGTGCCAGAAGGAAAGATCATAAACGGGCTTGCTGTCCATTTTACTTATTTTGTTCCTAAAAATACAAATTTATGTATAAGCTTCAGATTCTACAGTGGATTTTTATTGTTCCTATGTAAAAAAAAATCTTTCTAGGAATACATAGAGAAGGAGCATAAAACAGATGTGGAAAGTTAACAATAATAATAATAATGGGAGTTCCCCGGTGGTCCTAATTGTTGGGACTCCACGATTCTATTGCTCTGGCTGTGTTGAATCCCTGGTTAGGGAACTAAGATCTCGCAACACTTGCAGTATGGCCAGAAAAAAAAAATGATGATAATAATAACTTTGATGCTGTTTCTTACCTTAGAAAGTTAACAGTAATTCCTCAATATCATCCAGATACAATCTTACCTTTTAATTTTTTTATTGTAGTTGATTCATAATGTGTTAATTCTGCTATAGAACAGTGATTCATATATGTATATATTCTTTTCCATTATGGTTTATTACAGGATATTGAATATAGTTCCCTTGGCTGTAGTGTAGATCCTTGTTTTTTATCCACCCTATATATAATAGCTTGCAGATACAATTTTAAATGATGCCTTTTTTATGAGCATTTCTACATGCCCCTGAAACATAATTACTAACACTTCTAATCATATTTCATCATGTTAAGCGCATCACGAGTGATCTAATCAGTCACTGTCTTCCCCTACAAAGCCCCCTACCAAGCCCATCCTCTTGAAAATGGTCTCCCTTATTGGCAAGTAAAGCAAACCAGCCTCATTAACCCACTTTGACCTCTGACCACAGTGCCTCACCCAGCGCGCGGCCACAGGTGCTAAACGAGCCCTCTGCTCCTACCTGGGCTGGGTCTGGGGAGGGAACCCCGAGAGGTGGTGATGTGCCAGTCAGCCTTCCTGTCCCACGCACAGTCTGTCAGAGAGTACCTCCCTGTCCTCTGAGGGCATCTTTATTTGCAAAGTTAGCCAATAGTATCTCGTTTCCTGTAAGGCAGACTATCTTTAGATGCTGCTGCAGGCTCAGAAGCTCCAGGCTGGAGGCCAGCTGACATGGGAGGGTCTGAAGTCAGACTCGGAAGAG
>SJXQ01007781.1:86410-144300 GCA_006408695.1 Aepyceros melampus
TGCGTTTACTTGGGGACTGTGTTACCTCTCTCACTGGGCAGCGGGCGGAAGCAGAGTAGCTCTCTTTAATGATGTGCCTTCAGGCAGGCCCAGAAACTGAGCTTCAGTTTTCCTGCTAATAAAAGGGAGCCCATAATACTCACCGGACAGCACTGGGGTGCAGATTAAATGAGCTACAGTTTTTCTCCGCAAAGTGCGATCCCAGCTGGGAGCTTCTCAGAGATGCGGCACCTCAGGCTGCCGCCACCCCAGACCTCTTGAATCAGACTCTGCATTTTTTTTTTGATGCCTTCTAAGCTTTTATTTGCAATGAAGAAAAGTCATCTCCAGGTATCTGTATTTTTTGTATTTTTTCATGTGACTCACTTTATTGTGAATCTACTTTATTGTAGTGGTCTGGGACCAAACTCAATATTTCTAAGGTATGCTTACATTGTTTTATTTTTAAAAAAATGTTTCTATCAAAGTGTATTTGACTTACATCGTTTCAGGTATACAGCAAAGTGATTCAGTTACGCATACATCCATACATACATATTGTCCTTTTTCAGATTTTTTTCCATTATAGGTTATTATAAGATATGAAACATAGAGGCTGCATTTTAATGAAATTTTTAGGAGTTTGATATAAACACAATGAATCTGAGAGGCATTGATACAGAAAGCACCTACTGAGTGCCTGGCTCCTGGTGGATGCTTAATAATTATGGTTCACCTCACCTCCCTCAGGGCACTTGGTGGTTCCCTGTGCCCTGCAGTCAAGCCCAAATCCTGTACTGAAGGGCAATGCCCAGGCTGCTCCCACGGGATGTGGTACCCGGCCATGCCCTGATGTCCGGGCCACATCACTGCTCCCTGCCTGGCCAGCTGGTTCTCTGACTTAATCTCAGTCACCTCGGCTGCACTGCCGTCCCACTACTTCCTTACTTGCCTAAGTCATGTTTAAGGCCAAGCCTCCCTCTGGTCTGTCTTTATCCCAGGATCTAACCAGGTTCTGGCGCCAGCGGGCCTTCAGCACACATGTTCACTGAGCGGTCAGTGACACGACACCCCCCAAGGCCTTCCCTGGCTGCCACTGTTCTCACAGCCTGCGCCCAGCATGCCGCTGGGCCTCCTGTGGTCTCCGGAGGGCGGGGTTGCCCCGTCAGCTTCCACCTCGCCTTCTCCTCATCCAGAACCAGCCGGGGTGGGACTGCAGTACCACAGGCTGGGTGGCCAGCTGGTGTTTGAGGAAGTCGGTTGCCCAGTTTCCTTTCTCAGTCTCTCCCTGGCCTCAGTCTCAGGCCACCTCTCCCTGCCTTTGGCCGGGCTGAAATATGTGCCAAAAATAATCCAGAGACTGCTGCTAGACACCCCCAGCTGGGAAGGCAGTAGAGGAGCTGGTCCCACTGAGGACTGGCGGATAGACTTCACTCAAACGCCTCAAGCTGCAGGAAACTTCGGATACTTGTTAGTGTTTGTGGACACTTTTTCTTCTGATTTTTGGCTGCACCACACACAGCAGGCAGGATATTAGTTCCCTGACTAGGGATTGAACCCAGATCCCCAGCAGTAGAAGCATAGAGCCCTAACCACTGTACCACTAGGGAATTCCCTATGTGGTGCCTGACACCTTTTCAGAAAGTCAGACACCTTTTCAGAATGCATGGAAGCATATTCCACCCAGACAGAGAAAACCTATGAAGTAGTTAAAACCCTGCTTAAGGAACTCTTTCTCCAAGTTGGATTGCCTACACCCTTCAAAGTGACAATGAGCCTGCTTCCGTCTCCAGTATAACCCACCAGGTATCTAAAAGCATGCATGCTGTTGGCAACTATATTCATCCTGAAGACTACAACCAACAGGAAAAACTGAGACAATGAATCACATATTGAAAGAGACCACTGTTGAAATAAGTCAGGAGACTAACTTGGAGTAAGGCCTTGCCAGTTGCCCTGCAATGGATTAGAGTGGCTCCCAGAAGTAAGCCCTCAGGGATATGGTGTGGTAGGCTGTTCCAGGTGTCTGCCTCGGCAGGAGAATCTGTAGAGGTCTTAAAGGACCTAGCAGTCGCCAACTATGTTAAGACTTAGGTGCTATATGAACTTCTGTTCGTGAGTTTGCTTCCAAACTTAGTTGGATACCTACCCAACTAAGATGGTACAGCACCCTTTCCAGCCTGAGGATCGAGTCCTCCTTGAAACCTGGAGAGAACAAGGGCCTGGGCATTGACTTGCTGCTAAGTGGACAGGACCACACAAGGTGCTGCAGAACACTTACTCCTCTGATAAATCAGCCAGGATAAGGCCATGGATTCCCCACACCTGAGTAGAACTCACTCCTCCAGAGACTGGATGGGATGAAGAGGAGCAGACTTGGCCTGGTGAGTCAGGCAATATTGAGCTGCTGTTTGGAGTCAGGCCTCTTGCCAGATAATTGGTGATGACTCTTGCTCTTCTCTTTGGTTTCACTGTACTGGTGACAGCCACATGTTGGAAAGGAAATGCTTTAATAAAGCTATCTCAAGGGTGGCCAAAGAGGGAAAATAACACTTTTTTTGAAGATATAAAGGTCATAGGCAGAGCATCATGGGCAGGCTTATTCCATGTTTGTGTCTATGTTCAAGTGCTTGTCTAAGTGTTGTGACTGGGCCGTAAAAAGGGTATCCACATCCCCACGATTCAAACGGTTCGTGCCCAGCCTGGGACTCAGGAATACTTCCAGCCCCAAGCTGACCATTTGCATTACACAATCACCCCGTCTTCACACCTGCTTGGTAGGAAGTGGCCAGAATGGCCCCCACCCCTTCTCCTACAGGACTGGGGAATGGACATGGACAGGGGGAGCTGGAGCAGAGAACCCACCGGGCATCGCATTGGACCCAGTCCTCTCGGTCTCAATGGTGTGCTGTTTGCTGTGCTTAGATCTGCTGGCTCCTCACATTGTAAAAGAATGATGCCTACAGCCAGAAATATACATAGCAGCCCTTTCTCACGGTCTGCCTCTCAGGCTTGACCTTTAAGGGTGAAACACTTTTCCATTCATACAGAGATAAAAAGACGCAGGACAGAGAATAACATTGTCCTGGAGGAACATTGTGATAAGACCTACCCGGCCAGCTGTAAGAACAAAGGATTCACACATCCCTTCCAGGGTCTGGCCAGCACCAAAAGTCTGCAATAATCAGCCACGCTCCATCTGCTTTTAGCATAAAAGGACTCTTGAGTTCTCACTCAGGTAATAAGGTTCTTTGGAACACTGGTCACCCATCTTCTTGGCTTTCCAAATGAAGCCATTATTCCTTGTCTCCACCCCTCGTCTCTCAACTTATTGGCCTTTCATGTGGGGAGCGGGTTTCCCTGGTGACTCAGATGGTAAAGAATCTGCCTGCAATGCCAGAGACTTGGGTTTGATCCCTGGGTTGGGAAGATCCCCTGGAGAAGGGAATGGCAGCCCACTCCAGTATTCTTGCCTGGAGAATCCCATGGACAGAGGCTACAGTCTATGGGGTCACAAAGAGTTGAACACGACTGAGTGACTAACACTTTCACTTTTTTTTTCACTTTCATGTGGGGAGCAGTATAAACTTGGGCTCAGGAACAGGGTAAACAAAGCTTTAACTAACCTTATTGTGGTAAATATTTTACAATCTATACATGTATCAAATCATCACACAGTAAGAGTAACTTACACATTAACACTTAAACTTATGTAATATTATATATCAGTTATATCCAACAAAGCTGGAAATAAATATTGAGAAAAAACATTTAAGCAAAAAGGAAACGTGTCTGTCATTTTCCAGGAGTCTCCTTTGGGTTTAAATATTTCTAAACCTCAACAGAATCAGGCAGAAGTTCTAAGGCTCATTTGCAAATTGAAGCACGAGTGTCCTTTTATTCCAAAATGGGTTTTCATTTGCAGGCTCACTCTTAACTAGCGTTTGGTAACCACCGCTGTTGTAGTTTTTGTACCTGCGCCACCCATCACCAGCCTGACTCACTTGTTTGCGCACTTATTAGGTATTTATTTATTAATTAAGTTTTTTTTTTATTTTTGTGCGGTGTTGGGTTTTTGTTGCTGGACTCAGGCTGTTCTCTAGTTTTGGAGCACAGGCTCTAGGGCTCAGAGGCTTCAGGAGCTGTGGTGCACGGGCTTAGCTGTTCCACGGCACGTGGGATCTTCCTGGACCAGGGATCAAACCTGGGCCCTCTGCTTTGGCGGGCACATTCTTAACCACTGGACCACCAGAGAGTGCCTCAGTTACTTATTAAGCTCATCCTGCATGCCATACCCTGTGCACAGGGCTGGCTATTTGTAACATAAACGTGAACAGGGCAGGGTCTCTATCCAATCTTTCCATGGTCTTGATCTGAGTTTGCCTTCCACACTTCAAGGTTGCAAAAAGAGATCGCTCTGGGAACACTGAGCAATCAGTCATTATCCAAAGGACAGGGGAGTGGTCTGTCTTGCGTCTGTCCACCTAGTGCTGTCTTCCCCTTCCTGGTGTCTCCACCTCTCCCCAGCACTCCCCGAGGCCCAGAGCTTCAAGCTGGACAGCCAGTCAGCACGCATAGCCCAGCCCATCAGGCAACCTCTGGCTGTGGGGTACCCCTCAGTTTTACTTAAAGAGCATGGCTTTGATAACCAAAGAAATCCGCAGTAGCTGCATTCTTGGGAGGGAGTGGTACATACAGGTGGAACTGGCAAGCCTTCAAGTTACAGTTTGGTAAAGAGCTTGCAAACCCACAATGACTGGGAATCACATTGTCCTAGTTCAGATCCTGACCCTGCCACTCAAGCTGTCTGACTTTGGTAAAGTCATTTCTCTGAACCTGCGTTTCCTTATTGTGAAAAATTAGGCTAATTACACATAAGTCAAAGTAGTGTGAGGATTAGCAAGGACATATCTAAAGCATGTTGTATGGTGCTTGGAACATTGTGGGCCCTCAGGAAATGAAGAATTACTATTCAAGGCAAGAAGGTCCCAAACAGGGTAGTAAAAAATCTGCATTCAGGGGACTCATGGAAGAAGGAACATTCTCTTTCTAAGAGGCTCTGGTGGAAGCTTTCACCTGGGAGGACAGGCCGGAAGGACCAAGTTGTATAGAGTCAAGAGAGTGGGTGATGGGCCTCACATACTGGGGGGCCGCTTAACGTGTCACCTTCTCTTGGGGTCTCTGGGACTTTGAACACTAATGTCTATCCCCTTAAAACTGGCAATCCTCTCTTCACTGCCTGTGATCCTGTTCCATCCCAGCTGCTCCCTTGATAAGGATTCTTGAGTGAGAGTGGGTTGGGAGGGACTTACAGGATCTGGGCCTGGGCTGGTTGAGTCTATGCAGGGATCCAGGAGGCAGAGTCAGTTCTGGATTGGCTGCTGCCAAGAAGCAGGGGAATTTGTTGATTTGGAATCTAATAAATTTTACCTGGGACGTGGGAGTATGGAAATGGGCTAGAGTTGTCCCTGGTAATGGGGCACCAATCACCAACATTGGTCCAGAGGTATGTGTGGGAGGGTGGGGCTTGTCTTTCTGTTATTGTGGAGTGACCCTGTCTGAGCAGCTTTGATGTTCAGGTGAGAACTTAACAGTCAGGCAGCCAACAGGGGAGTTTCCCCTCTTGTGTTAGGGAACCTGATACAGTGGAGCCCACAGAATGGGGACAATGAGAAGCATGGCCAAGACTGCATGTGGAGCTCCGTCCACGGTTTACAGAGCTCTCCCACAGGAATTCCCTTTCAGGGCAGGATCTGAAATCCATGGAGGTTAGAGTAACTGCAGGCATTCAGCTGGTAGGTTGAGGGGTAGTGGATAGGAAGTCTACCCCCGGTCAGAAATTTACTTACAGGCAGTGTTTTGACCGTTTCTCTGCAGATTACCAAACCCAGAGTGACACCTCTGGGCGACTCGGAGTGGAGAACCATCACTCCTTCCTAAAGGGCTTTCCTGCTGGCCTTGAGAGACCAGCAGGTGAGTGGGGAATGGAAAATGGAGGGGTTGCTGATGGGGGAAAGGAGCAGGTTGGTGAATTGTGTGCTCGGTGGCTCAGGCATGTCCAACTCTTTGCAGCCCCATGGACTGTAGCCCACCAGGCTCCTAGGCTCCTTGAAATTTTCCAGGCAAGAATACTGGAATGAGATGCCATTTCGTACTCTAAGGGATCTTCCCGAACCAGGGGTCGAACCTGGGTCTCCTGCATTGGCAAGTGGATTCTTTACGATTAACACCTCCTGGGGAGGTTGGTGAATCATTTCCTAAATGAAAGCCTTGGTGCTCCACCTTGTGGTTGTCATATGAACTGCTGGCCCTGGCCTGGCTGAGGCAAGTGTGGGCAGCAAGGTCTCCTTCCGGGCTCTGAGTCAGGCAGGCCCTCTGCCAGACACATCATAGTCAGGAGCTCATTTGATACTCAGCCCGTTGGCCTGAGAGCTGTGTGTGCTCAGCCCATGATAGAGATGATAAAACAGCTGAAGTCAGAGTTTACCCAGGAAGAGAGTGTTGAAGCTGGGCCTTTAGGCCTTGCCTTGTCCAGTCAGGGAGCTGTGGGTACAGCACAGACTCCCCTTCCCAATGATGGATTTGTAAGGACTATTTACAGTCAGACCACCAGCTAGGCTGTGAAACTGAGGGGTCATTTTTGGACTTGATAAAGGGCTTCCTAATTTCATAAAGTGCTTTCACACTGTCTCTGTAGGGCCTCCCAGAACCCCAGAAAGCAGGTTCATGAGGCATGCTTATCTCCACTTTCCAACCAAGGGAGCAGAGGTGCAGAGATCACAACAGGTGAGACGCCATCATCATCATCCTAGTTATTAATGTGCCCCCCGAGCCAAGCCCTGTGCCGAGTGCTCTGTGGTGGTTACCTTGTCTGTACGCAAAGAGCAGGTTCTGGTCCCATTTTACAGAGGAGGATGCAAAGGCCCAGAAAGGGCACAGTTCAGGACCCAGAGCTGCAGTCTGACTGGACTCTGAGCGCTTGCTCAGCGCCCTGCCCGACTCGTGGCTCTCTTTGGGCCACAGGTCTGCTAAAAGGTGAGCAGGAACTGGGTTCTCTCTTCTCTGACGCCCTGTGCAGTATTCTGTCTACTGCACCACACTGGCTCTGATGTCCCTTTCAGCATCTGCACGTGATAATACACTTGAAAACTTTAAAAAAGACCAGTTACATTCCGTTCTCTGGGGAGAAAAAAATGTCAGCAAGATGAATGAGGGCAGATTCAAGGTCCTGGGGATGGGTGTTTGATGGGTGCATTGCCAGTGGAGGTCAAGGCTGCACTCAAAGCCAAGCCCACAACTTGGCCTGACTGCACGTCCTGAGGATTCTTCTAAGGCTTCTCTGGCAGGTGGCAGAAGCCTGTGCCGGTGGGTCAGTCTCTCCTGGGAGTCGTGGTTTCAAAACTGCAGCGTCTGGAGCTCACTGTCCAGGGCAGTGGTCATGGGCCACGTGTGGCTGTGGACCACTGGAGAGGTGGCTCGTCCTCATTGCACTGGCATGTAAGTATGAAATATTCACCAGGCTTTTGAACACTTAGCATGAAAAAAATAATGTTCCCTATCTCATTCATAATTTTTATATTAATTGCCTGTTCAAATGATAATATTTTAGAGGTGTGGTGTTTAATAAAATGTTTTAATAGCAGTGATTTTACCTGTTTCTCCTTACTTTTAAAATCACTTCTAGGAAATTATGTAGGTGGCTATTGCTGTTGGGCACTACTGGAAGGCACTGATCTAAAGCTTTTGGTCCCTCACGACATACAGTGGAAGCCAGACACCCCTCGGAGCTGTCCCACAGTGCGGCCCGCTCGTCCGACTCTCTGCGAGGTTTTGCAGTTGGCCAGTGATGGAGTGGGAGGGAGGGAGAGGTGACCTCACGGCTTTGTCTCTCTGCCAAATGGAAAAGTTTCTGCAGCCTGGTGACAGGGAAACAGAAAAGTGGCCCATTTTCATGTGAACCACACTTCTTACTTTGTCCAGAATCCCTTGATTTAAACTCTTGCTACAGTACACTTCAGCAGCTATGAATTCCCTTCAGTTCCTCAGGCTCCAAGCTTTTTCTGGTCTTGGCCCTTTCCTTCCATTCCTCCCTCCCTCCTCTCTCCCCTCTCCTTGCTCCCCTCCTCTCCTTCCTTGGCTATATCTCTTTAGATGGCAAGTGGGTTCCACAAAGAGGTCTCCCCAGCCCTCTCAGCTGTACTAGACGCCCCACCCTGCCAATTCAGTCCTTGATTTTGTCTTCAGAGGACTGGTCCCACTTTACCAGAACCCTCTAGAATGTGGAGCGTGTTTGATGTCTGTCTCCTCATTAAACAGAGGCATCATGAGGGCAGGGACTGTGCTTTTCTACTGCTGTGTCCTGGTGCCAACTTGATCCCCTTGTAATAGGGAAGAACAAATCTGACTCTGTATCAGATCTGTTTCGCCTAACCTTTGTATTCTAACCAGTTAAGAATGTTGCCTATAGCCTGAAATACGCAGGAGAGCCCATTCTCAAGGTTCTGATCTTAGAGACATAACACTTTGCCATTCCTATAGAGGTAAAAAGTTGCAGAACAGAGAGTCACATTTGTCTTGTTGGAGGTTTACAGGAACCTTGTGTCCTGACCTGTGCCCACAGCTGCGCCTTTACTTCCTGCGGCAGCCGCCTCCAGAGGGCGCCACAGTCACGAGCCCTGCTTGGAAGGGCCCCCACCGCCCACTGCCACCAGATGGTGAGTGCCTCAGGGGGCAGAGGCTGGGCCTGGAGAGCCCCCACACCAAGGGCTGGCCCCCTCTTCCAGGGTCTGTCTCAGAGGGGCTGTGGTCACCCGGGCAAGCCCAGCTCAGCCCTCTTCTTTGGGAGATCCCAGGCTTGTCGGGAAACAGTATCCAAGCCCTAAAAATCTCAGAGTATTTGTGCTTGTCTTGGGGACCCCCCCACAGAGTGAAGAGGAAATGATGAAAGGGGCCAGATGGCTGGTGGGCGCAGGCCTGGGTGCAGGGAACTCCACCTCGGGGCTCCTTCCCCACAGATGGAAGAGTATGAGCGGAAGCAGTTCTGCCTGGAAAGGTCCAGAAACCGGGCAGGGCCAGGCGGACTCAGCAGTCAGCCAGCAGATGTCACCGTCCCTCCTCTCCAGGCCGAGCCCTGGGGGCTGCACCCTGTTAAGTCCCCACTCACCTCCCCCTCTTAGGGAGAAGGAGCCAGTGGGTAGCGTGGAGACAGGTGCAGAGACAGACACACAGATAGACAGGCTGGCAGAAGTGTGTGTGCCGGGCAGGAGCGAGGAGAGAAAGCCCGGCATCAGGAGAGAACGCTTGGCTTGCAAGACTGAAAAGGATGGTCTGAGGGAGCATTCAGAACAGGTAATGTGTTCACTGAGCACCCCGCCTGCCCTCCACACTGAGAAACCTGTTGCAGGCAGACTTGAGCCACATGCCCCTTTTACCCTGATGGATGCACACCTCAAGGCCTGCTTAGCTAGGCTTCCGCCTCACACCAAAACACACAGAAATGAGAGTGAAATTGACTCACCAAGTTTACCCAAAGCAAGGACAATGGTAAAGCACAAGAGTGAACAGGGAATCTGCTGAAGACATGGGCGGGGCGGGGTGGGGATGAGAGAGGAGGGACACAGAAGTTAAAAGGCCCGGTGGGGGAGGAGAAGGATGAGGTCATGAGGCCTGCCAGGCCACTCTCCGGGGCCCTAGGGAACATCCAGAGGTCACTCACCTTCAGGGCAAGGGGTGAAGCCTCTGGACAAGGGGGCCAGGTCTCAGTCCTGTAACTGAACGGATTTTTCCCTGGAGGCCACCATGGAAAAGCTGCCTAGGTCACTTCAAGAGTTCCTCGAATTCAGCTGTGCACCTGGGCCCCCCCCCCCCCATCGCCAGGGTGGTCTTTGGAGACGCCACACTGTGGGTGACCAGGGCTCAGAAGGGTTTCTGCTCAGGTAACACCTGAGCTGGGGGAACAGTCAGGCAGACCTTCGGAAAGGCAGGCAGCTGGCACAAGCGCGTTCGTGAAACTGCCCATTCTTCTCTGTGGCTATCGGCAGCTGCTTTTCCACTGACCGTTCGTTTGCCGGGTGACCGATTCTGAACAGCACGTCTGGGGCGCACGGGCTGATGCCTCATCTCACAGATGATGTCATCCGGGACCTCGCCGTGACCAAAGGGCACCTACTGCGTGCTCCCTGCTCAGTGAGTCAGAGCCATACGTAAGGTGCCCGTTGGGGGCCATGGACCGCTATTTTCAAAATGCTTTTGAGTCATTCTTTCAGCCTTGCCTCTGTGTGTGAGAAGCAGGGGTGGCTGGAGGGCTGAGCCCACGCGTGTGTGCCCGTTTCCCACTCAGCATGATGAAACGGCGAGTCCACATCCTCCCTAGGGCCTCTCCAGGCTGTACACGGAGTGTGCATGCCTGCTTTTTGCCTGTTCTAGCAGATTTATGGAGCCCTGATCTGAGGCTGGGGTAGGACAGGGGTGCAGATCTCTGCCTTCCAGAGACGATGCCTACATCAAATCCTGGAAGGGATGAAAGACAATGGGCTGAGGAAAAGAAAGAAAAAGGTAGAGAAAAAATACAAAATAGAAGGAGGGTCTCCAGGTCATACAGTCAATGAGAAAGTCTAGGGGGACCCTTCTGGTTCAGACTACCTAAGAAACTGGGTGATTATTCTAAACACCTTTTAAAATAAATGACTGATGCGGCAGAAAAGCACAGAAAGATCTCTGAGCCTGGGATGCAAATTCAGAAAAGTGAGGAATAACAGAGCCTGCATCACCCTGGGCACTCTGGGGTCCCTCAGGTCGGGAGCCTGGTCTTCATGTGCTGTGCCCCTGCAGTGAGGAGACAAGGAGACAAAGGCTGGGCTGGGAAGGAGGGAGTCTGTCTGAAGCCCACACAGAGCCAGATTCCTCAAAGGACAGCCCCCTCAATGCCTGTCTTAGCTCCTTCCCTAGAAAGCAGAGGCTGACGCAAAAAGCCTCTGTAGTAATTGCCATATTGGGATGTGTGAGTCAAGGGAACAAATGAAGGGAAAGGGGGAGTGAGGCTGGGAGAGGAAGAACAGTACACAGAGGTTTATTCCTGAGCTGGCCACAGCTTCGTGAGAGAGTGCTCCGGTCACCAGGCCATGTGGGACCGCTCCCAGAGACCCAGGGAGCCACTGCCTCTTTGAACAGTCACCTGCAGGGGCAAAGGGCAAGCAGTTTAATCCTCTCTTTCTCTTGAGTCTCTCTGGTCCACGTTTCACCCCTGGGGCGTTCACTTCCCTACGTTTCTGGCTTGTGTAACCTGGGCTCTCTGGGCAGCCACTGGGACAGCCAGAGGCTCCGTGGATACGGGCAGGTCAGACCTAGAAGCACAGCTGTCACCTCTGCGGGTGCAGTGGGCATGACAGAGGCTGCCCTACAGCCATCACCTAATCCCTGGGGATGCTGACACACTGGGACACTCCAACTGGGAAGCAGTCAGTGTTTGGAAGACCAGCAGGGCTGAGCAGTCTGGGAAGGCACATAAGCTGGGTCAAGTATGGAATCTCTATCGAATCAGGTAATTGATTTATAAAGGGCTATTTGGGGACTTCCCCGGTGGTCCTGTGGCTAAGACTCCACGCTCCCAACACAAGGGGCCCGGCTTGGATCCCTGGTCAGAGAACTAGATCCCATGTGCCTCAACTAAAGGTCCCGTGTGCCCCAACAAAGATCTGGTGCAGCCAAAAATCTTTTTAAAAGGTGGAGCTATTTACAAAGATACGGGCAAATAGCAGCTCCACAGGGACAAATGCAGCAACCTCTTCCCCACAGCATAATGGCAAAATGAGCTGCTCCCACTTTTTGGCTTAAAAGGACCAAGGGAAGGAGAGGTTTCCAGAACTGGAAGCAGAGAGTCGGGTACAGCAGATTAGGGATCTTGCTGGGAGAACCCTAGTCAAGCTGAGGCAACGTCACAGGAAAGGATACAAGGGCTATGTACCTGATGTGGTGAAAATGGATCCAAATAGGCAGCGCAGGGTGGAAAAGGTAGAATTTTAGGTAAAATTCCAAGTAATAGAGTTCACAATCCAAAATCCAAACAAATGGAAAATCAAAACATACAGGGAACTGAGCCGGAAATGATCAGAATTAACCAAAAACATCAAACCTCGAGGCCAAACCCATGAAGACTTTGGATACAGAAGTTATAAATAAAGGCTGAAACTAATATATTAATGTATTTCAAGAAATAAAAATAGTGGAACATGATGAAATAATAAGGCTGTGGAAATTAGTTTGTGTGATATAGAAAACAGTAGATATTCTGGAAATAAATACAAAATGACTAAAAGTGCAAAATGCAACAGATGAATTAAGATTAAACTCAGGAGAAAAAAGAATTTGTGACCTTTAAGAAAGCTCTGAAGATACTACCAGAATGCACTGTAAGACAAGAGGTTAGAAAAAATTAAGGAAGTTTAGGAGGCAGGGATCACAGGATGAGGAGGTATGAGCCTGTGTTTAACCAAAGTCTCAGAAGACTGTGATGGGTAAACTCAAGGATGGGCCAATGATCCCCTCCTCTTGAACTGGGTAGGACCTGCAACTCGATTCTAACCATGGAATGCGGACACGATAAAGGTGATGGCGTATCACTTCTGTGAGTTACATCACATTCGATTGTCTTCTTGCTAGCAGATTCTCAATAGGCTCTTTACTCTTGTCAGGAACAGAGGACGGTGCATCTTGCAAACTTGTCATAGTCTGTGCTTGAAAGAAGTTCAAGGACAGGAGAAGGTGAAGATAGCCTCAATCTAAAGATGTGAGGTAGCTGGTTCTCAGTGGGGAGGGGCAGCACAAGACGTGGGTAAGATGTCCCGTGCCGTCTGTAGGATGTTTAGGAGCCATGAGCAAGTGATTGAAAAGGACAGAAAGGTCATCCTCTGAAATAGGGTCTGAAGAGCGACAGGACGCGGTGCTAGGCCTGAGGTTTCCAAGGCGAGGCGTGCGCACAAACTTTCACTCTCTGGTATGAAAACTAATGTAGTGATGAGTTGACACCTTAGTAACAGGTGGGATTCCACTCCATCCAGGGATGGAGATGTTAATATCATTATGGCAGAGTGCCATTGTTGAGATCTTACGGAACCAAACTTGGGTCTGCTTGCCATCTACTGACACTGAGTTGTGGTGAAGGAAAATGCAGAGTTTATTTTAAGGTGCCAGACAAGGAGTCTGGGTAAGCTAATGCTCAAAACAACCCACTGAAGTCCATGATGGGTTTCAGGGAGGGCATTTTTATAGGCCAGATGAGGGGAGGGAATTGAAGTGCATGTGTTCAGCTCTTGCACAGTTTGCTGATTGGCTGATGGTGAGGTAATAGGGCAGTGTCACAGGGGCTAACATTATCAGTCCTCAGGCTCCAGAAGGTCTGGGGGCTACACGTTAATGGTCGTCAGGCAGTTAACTCTTTCCATTCGGTGGAGGTTTAAGCATCTGTAAAACAACTCAGGAAATTTGCAGCAGATACTGTTATCTAGGTACTTCAGAGGGTAACTATAGCAGAGGACTTGGGGGGAGGAGTCTGTCCTGGAAAGGCCCCACAGGGTCCTGCTTGGTTACAGAAAGAATATTGTTTAAAAAAGCAAAATCTTCTCCCAGCCCAGAAAACCTCTCCACAAAGGCAGCAGAGGAAGAAAACACTTTTTATTATTGGATATATATGCTATATGAAACCAGAATGTGCATTTATACTATATATATATACTATTTTAAATCAGAATGTGATCGCATCGCAGGCAGTCTGCTCAGAGACGGCAAAGATGGAATGTAATCGCACCCGCTTATTTAGCCAAGCAGATACAGCCCCTTACATACACATTCTCGAGGTGAACAGTAACTACTCCCCGGTAAGAGGACTCAGCAGCACCTTTCGTCACATGTAGTTGGCTCCACATTTACCCAAGTACTTGGGGAGACCCCTTGTGTTGGCCTTAATCAGAGGAGAAATAAGCTTCTCGTAGTACAAACAAGGGGTCACCAGTTAGACTCTTATCCTTCCATGCAAACTGGGATACAGTTTGCTCTTTAGAAAGATGGCTCCCAGGTCCTCCGGAAATGACCTCAGTTACGAGATCATTATAAAGATCTATGCACATTTGAGTAGGACAGAGAAATTCTGAAACAAAAAGGAGAGGGGAGAAAAGTCTTTTCCCTTCTTTACGACAAGAAGGATTTACTATTTTTATGCTGTATTTGCTCTTACGCCATCCAGTGTATTTTCTGTGGCCATTTTACCCTCACAGTTGACAACATATATTTTGACTTATTAATTGATCATCTAAGAATCCTTAGATGTTTAAACATGTTTTTAAAATGCATGTTCAAGTGTTTTTTTTACACTATTTACAGTAGAAGAAAGTTGAAATCAACCCAAATTCCAAAATAAGGAAGCAGTTGAAAAAAAATTATAGACTTCTGTATGATGAAGTATTATGCATTAAGTGGCAGTTAAGAGGAAATTTTCAATGGGATTAAAAAAAAACCCTTGGGCTTAGAAGTCTACATACAGTGCGCTGTCAACTATGAGGACCTAGGAACCATCTTTCTGAAATGTTATGTGAGGTTAAAGGAGTCAGGAGGGGAAGAGGACCAAACCCTCAACCTTCTCAACAGCAGATCAACAGAAAATAAAAGTTACAAATTGAGAAATGGTAGGATAAGCCTTTGTGACCCCATGGACTATAGCCTGCCAGGTTTCTCTGTCCATGGGATCTTCCAGTCAAGAATACTGGAGTAGGTTGCCGGTTCCTTCTCCACGGGATCATCCTGACCCAGGGATCAAACCTGGGTCTCCCACACTGCAGGCAGATTCTTTACTATCTGAGCCACCCGGGAAGCCCCAGGATAAGCCTACTATTTAGAAATTTTGAAGGAAATGCCAGAAGGGGAAAGGAACTAAAAGTATTTTTTGTGATCTTTTTCTGGAGTGTGGGGCTAGCATATGGGTTGGGGACAAGGGACAGCTATATGGACAGCTATATTTTGTTATAAATTTTGAATACTGTTTACATTTTTTGCATTATTACAGAGCTAAAGAGGGTTGTCAGGTGGTAGAGTGGTAAAGAATTCTCCTGCAATGCAGAGACACAAGAAATGCAGGTTCAGTCCCTGAGTCAGGAAGATCCCCTGGAGTAGAAAATGGCAACCCACTCCAGTATCCTGGGGGTCTCAAAGAGTCAGACATGACTTGGTGTGTGTGTGCACACACACACTCATACACACACACAGAGAGCTAAAAATAAAAATTAAGTACAATTTAAAAATCTCTTGCATACCACTCTTCCCACCCCACCCTAGAAAAAAGCGTATGAACTTTTCCATATTTCATAGGTCAAATAACTATTTTTATGTCTGTTCTGATGTTTATCTGGAAATAAAACTATTTTGATGTTCTCAATGAACCCTCTGACTCATACCAAGAGAGGTATTAGCATTTATGACCTCAGAGATTTCTATATCTCTCCTGCTTATGCGAAGGGCTTTGTGGTCCTTCTCTCCCTTTGAATTTCCCACCTCCTGGCAGTTATCAGGGGCTGGAGAGAAAGCCTATTTCACACCAGATGGTGGGCAGTGTTTTGGTAAGGGTGTGGAGATATGACTTAGTTATAAAGGGGTTGGTTAGGTAGGGTTGTCCTCTGTGGCAGGTTCCTGGGTATTCCCTGAAACCAGACATTTTCAGAGTTCTGGTGCCTCAATTTAGCCGATTTTCTCATTTATTAGCTCTGAGACCTCAGACAAGCTATTTAGCTGATGTAAGCTTCTGTTGCCACATTAATAAAATGGGAATAATAATAGAAACTCTCTTCTTAGAGTTTTGGTGGGGATTTAATGGGATACTGTGTGTGCCCATGTGTGCAGTGTACTGATGTGGAGTGGTCAGTACATTAGATTTGACAGCAATGTTCCCTGCAAGCCATGAGTTAGCATAAATGGTACTAAGGATAACTCAATTCACTATGTGTGTATTTGTGTGTATTTGATTTTTCTTGAGACTTTCTCTGATCCATGGGTTCATCAGAAATGTGTTGTTTCTTTTCCAAGTATCTGGAAATTTTTCTTTTACCGATTTCTAGTTAAGTTCCATCATGGTCAGAGAGTACACTTATATGATTTAAATTCCTTTAAATTTGTTGAGGTTTATTTTATTCACCAGGATATAGCCTCTGTTAGTATTTGATCTCTGAACTTTTTTAAAAAGAATGTGTATCCTGCTATAGTAGGGTGTTCTATAAATGTCAGTGGGTTTCTGTTAGTTGGTGGTGGAGTTGAGCTCTTACAGATCCTGATTTTCTGTCTAGTTGCTCTATCTATTGTTGAGGGAGGGTTGTTAAAGTCCGCAATTATCATTGTTGTTTTTTTAAAAGATTTATTTACTGTTTTTGGCTGTGCTGGGCCTTCGCTGCTGCACAGGCTTTTTGATCTGGTTGCTGAGAGCGGGGCCTCATCTGTAGCTGTGGTGTGCCAGCTTCTCATCGCGGTGGCTTCTCTTGCTGCGGAGCACAGGCTCTAGGGAGTATGGGCCTCTTTAGCTGTGGCTCATGGGCTCAGGAATTGTGGTTCCCAGGCTCTAGAGCGCAGGTTCAATGATTACGGCACATGGCCTTAGTAGCTCCAAAGCGTATGGGATCTTCTGAGCTGGAGATTGAACCTGTGTCTCCTGCATTGGCAGGCAGATTCTTTACGGCTGAGCCACTAGGGAGGCCCCGCAGTTATCACTGTTGATGTGTCTTTTTCTCCTTTAGTTCTATCAGGTTTTGCTTCCTATGTTTTTCAGCTCTGTTGACCGGCACATGCACATTTACAGATGCAATGTCGTCTTGGTGGGTTGACCCTTTTATCATAGCATCACAGTAAATTAGGATCTGGAAGAGCTCAACTCTTTTATAGTAACAGGAAGTGTGAAGTGCAAGCCTCTCAGTCATGTCCAACTCTTTGTGACCCCATGGACTACACAGTCCATGGCATCCTCCAGGCCAGAATACTGGAATGGGTAGCCTTTCCCTTCTCCAGAGGATCTTCCCAACCCAAGGATCAAACCTAGGTCTCCCGCATTGCAGGCGAATTCTTTCCCAGCTGAGCAGCAAGGGAAGCCCATAATAACAGGAAGAAGATCCTAAAGGAGAAGATGGTTAATAAGCATGGGTGCTTTTTATGTCCCCAGCTGCCTAAAGATACAGCTATGAACTCATTTTACAGGTAAGGAAGCTGTGTACTGGGTCCAAGTTCCACAGGTGGGATGTGGCTGAGTTGGGATTCAAGCCCAGGTTGAGGGCACCCAAAGCTACCATTGTTCATTCCCATCTCTTCTTTTCCACTTGTCTCTTTCCAGTCACTCATTTCTGGTGAAACCTGTGTCCTTTCAAGGCCTGTCCCTTGGCAGCTGTTTCACAGCGAGACCATGGAAGGTGGAAGTCAGAGGGACCCACACTGGAGCCACGCTGCCAGATTCCAAATCCTGTCTGGATTAGCCAGGTGACCTCAGCATGTTACTCAATACTCAACTTCTTTTTATTCTTCACTTATAAATTGGGCATAATACCGGACTTGCTTCATAGAGCTGCTAGAAGATTGAGTAAGTTGGTATTTATAAAGCTCCTAGAACAATGCCTGATACAGTAAGTATTCATTAAGTCCCTGCTGTTATTCCTCCCACACTAGTACATAAATGGTCTCTTTTCATGGAACTCTCTTTCCCCATTGTCAACCGTATTCAAGATTTTTTTTTTATACATTTACCTTGTGGCTTAGAGTGCCCCTGGCCCACTGTCATTTGTCTCCAGGTATGTGTGTATCCAATTTAAAAAAACAGGGATGTGTACTGGACTGAGCAGGAAGCCTGGACTCTCACAGGTGCTTAGTAAGTGAGTGCAGTTTTGAGCTGTTAGGGGAGAGGACTCCCTTTAACCCTCAGAAGAGTTCTATAAGGCAAATCCGTATTTGTTATTCCTACTTTACAAGTAAGAAATGTAAGGAAAGAGGAGGTTGAATGATTTTGCCCCAGGGCACGTGGCTAATCATAGATAGGTTTTTAAAAATGTGTATTTATTTAGTTATTTATTTGCGGCCGTGCTGGGCCTTCGCTGCTACACAGGCTTTGCTCTGGTCGTGGTGAGTGGGGGCTACTCTCCAGTTTCGCTGTGTGGGCGTCTTACTGTGGTGGCTTCTCTTGTGGAGCATGGGCTCTACCCGCGGCCTTCAAGACTTGCAGCTGGCCTCAGTAGTTCTGGCTCCCGGGCTCTAGAGCACACGCTCAGTAGTTGTAGTGCTTGGGCTTAGTTGCTCCACGGTATGTCAGTTCTTCCCAGATCAGAGATCGAACCCTTGTCTCCTACACTGGCAGGCAGATTGTTTACCCCTGAGCCACCAGGGAAGCCCAGAGGTAGGGTTTTGAATCAGGCTGAGCCTTCGCTGCTACACAGGCTTTGCTCTGGTTGTGGTGAGTGGGGGCTACTCTCCAGTTTCGCTGTGTGGGCGTCTTACTGTGGTGACTTCTCTTGTGGAGCATGGGCTCTACCCGCGGCCTTCAAGACTTGCAGCTGGCCTCAGTAGTTCTGGCTCCCGGGCTCTAGAGCACACGCTCAGTAGTTGTAGTGCTTGGGCTTAGTTGCTCCACGGTATGTCAGTTCTTCCCAGATCAGAGATCGAACCCTTGTCTCCTACACTGGCAGGCAGATTGTTTACCCCTGAGCCACCAGGGAAGCCCAGAGGTAGGGTTTTGAATCAGGCTGTTGCTCCTGTGTGTGTCCCTTCACCTCTGCCTTACTCTTCTCCCAGGAAAACAGCTTGTGCAGGACGGACTAGAAAATGGACAGTGTCACCAGAGTGGGGATTGTTCAAGAAATGAGTGACTGGAGAGAGCGGCAAAGCTATTACTGTAGTTCTAGTGGGACATGCTGTGGAGTCAGATATATTTTGAAGGTTGAAACAACAAGATGTGCTAGTGGATTGGATGTACAGAGTGAGGCAAAGAGAGGAGTTAATGGATTATGATTCTTTTTGTCTTATTTCTATAGACTATAATTGCTGTACAATCGGTGTTAGTTTCTGCTGCACAGTGACGGGAATCAGCCATTGTATACATATAAGCCCTCCCTCTGGGGCCTCCCTCCCATCACTTCCCCCATAGAATATTACTCCACCCCTAAAAGGAATGAAGTAGGGTCATTTGCAGAGAAAATAGCTTCTGTTTTTCACTTGAGCACGGGAGATGCAGATGTCATTTGTTAGAGATGAATCCCAGGGAGATTACCAAGACACCAGTCACCAGTCCCACCAGTCTCTCACCCCTGGAGATCCCCCAACCCCACAAATGCCCCAGCCTGGCCTCCTACCCCCACACAACCTCTCTTTAGCTCTGGGAAGTGAGGGGGCAACATAAAATTCTCAGCTTCCTGGGACAGGACCTCACCGTCCAGCCAATAGGAAGTGATTTGGGGTCCACCCTGGGCTCTGAACCAAGGCCTCATGGGAAAGGACATAACCTTAGCCTCAGACTACTCTGACTGACTGTGCTCAGACCCTGAATGGACAGGAAATATTCTCGACATGCATTAACCACATAGAAGCCCAAATCCCTGTTTGGCCAAGAGATTCCTCCAGGCCCTGAATGGCTGGAGGATACACCCTCTGCAAGGTCTGATGGGTCAGAAGACACTCTTGGAAGCCGTGATTGGCCCGGAGATGGCCTGCGTGGACTCCCACTCCTCCTTTGTCCCTGTGAGAGCCCCACAGGCAGGGTGGCTTAGGTCCAGGAGGCGTAGGAGAAGGTGATTCCGTACAGCTGGGCCCAGGAAGAGAAGACCCTCTTCTTGTGATGAAGTGGTGGTGGTTGCCCTTCTCATTCTGAGTGTCGGTGACACGCTCGCCCAGCGCCTTAGGCTCGTGGTAGAGGTAGGGCGTGCGCTGTAGGCGGGGGCACCATATAGATGTGCACGTGGTCACACCACGCCACCGCAGTCGCCATGGGGAACCGGCCTGTGCTCCCCCACGAGTAGGACTCTTCCCTGTCCTTGCCTGTCTCACTCCGGAAGAGGCCATCAGACTGGCTCGTGCAGCCAAGAGAGATGGCGTAAGCTTCCATGTTGGGGAACACCAGGCCTGCCCGCTGGCTGACACGCACCAGCCTGTCCTGGGGCATTTGCATCTTGTTTGGGAGACCCCAGAAGATGAACAGGGTTTTGGAGTTCTGGTTGATGAACTCCTAGAATCTCCGCAGCACACGGAATACACTGGAATGGGCCGCTACGGGAAGGTGGTCTTGTTACCCACAAGGTGGTCTGAGTAGTCCGTGATGGGGGTGTCGTTCATGCGGATTGGGCACTCGGCCTGCTTGACCTCAGGGCCCAGTTTGGTTCCTAGCAGGTGGCTGGAGCTGGTGACAAACACATTGGTGGCACCGGGAGGGCAGTGTCTTGTGGGCGAGAATGGCGGTGTAGCCGTCAGTGATGCTCCGCTTCTTGAGGTTGACCAGCTGGCGGATCCGGCCCCACAGGGAGCTGTGATGAGAGACCTCACTGGCACTGTTGGAGCTACTGAGGATGAGGGTGGTGATGAGAGCAAAGAGATCACACACACTGCTGACCACTGCTGTTTGTTGTGACTCATCTCTCCCTGGCGACTGCTGTGGGGCAGAGGCCAGCACCCTGCAGATGGCCAGGGGGTAGGAGTGTGGGGTCACACCTCCCCTGGGGGCGCCAGCTCCTCTCAGCCCCAAGCCCCCCACATGGTGCCTGGAGCCCAGAGGTGAGGTCTGCGCTGCTCCGGCTGCCCAGACCCCGCTGCCAAACAGCTGTTTTGATTGATTCTAGTTTTTCAGTGAAATAAAGAGTGTACAGGGCATGCTCAGTTGCACAGTCATGTCCGACTCTTTGAGATTTCATGGACTGTAGCCTGCCAGGTTCCTCTGTCCGTGGGATTCTCTAGGCAAGAATACTGCAGTGGGTTGCCATGCTTTCCTCCAGGGGATCTTCCCAACCCAGGGATCAGATCTCAGTTGGCGTCTCCTGTGTCTCCTGCATTGTAGGCAAATTCTTTACCACTTCCCCACAGGGGGAGACAAGAAGCAAGGCAGTTGGCTGAGAATGAGGACAGAGTGTGGGGTGAAATGGTTGTTTTAGAGGCTGGGAGGCTGAGTGTATGGGGGACATTGAGTAGAATAGCCTGGTAATGAGGAAAGCCTGCTTGAGTCTTGTCGTCAGGAGCTAAGTGCAGCTAAGCAGGTGCTCATGTGGGTGTCAGTCGTGTCCGACTCTTCACAACCCCATGGACTAAGCCTGCCAGGCTCCATTGTCCATGAGATCTTCCCGACAAGAAATCCTAGAGTGAGGTGCCATTTCCTCCTCCAGGGGATCTTCCCAACCCAGGGTTCAGACCTGTGTCTCCTGCACTGGCAGGCAGAATCTTAACCACTGAGCCGCCTGAGAAGCCCCATGCAGGAGATAATACATACTTCAACCAGGAGCTACTGTGTGGGACAGACAGCTGGGCTTAGGAGGTTCGGTTAGGTAAGTGTGAGAGGGATGGCAGGAGGGTCCCTGAGTCAGCCTCCTTCCTACTCCCCGGACCTTGGTCCTGTTTCCGATGCTGGTCTTGTTTTTACTGGTGCCTTCCTGGTCTCTTTGCCCCCATCTACCTTCCTGCCCTTCACCCCTCTGGGCCTCAGCTCTCTTCCTCCTCTTTCTCCCCTGACCCCTCCTTCAATTTCTCATCCTGAGAAAACGAGGCCCACAAGCCAGCTCAGCCAGAAGTGGAACCAGCACTTCAAAGGGGCACAGTAATAGTGACTTTCTCTGTTTGACAAAGACTCCTACCTGCGTGCCAGCACCAGGGCTGATTTTCTTAGAATGCAGGCTCCTTGAAGTTGGAGGAAGCAGCTTGTCCACCCATCAGTAAGTGTAGCCCAAGGTGTAATTATTGTTAGCCCTGTTGTGAGAGGTGAAGGTGGTCCCTGAGCTTCCCTTCTGCTGTGTTCCACAAGGAGCTTGTCTGGTGGAGGAGATGGACCCAGGCCCAAAGGACTCAGTTGGGATGTATCCCAGTCTCCCTTCAGACTGAAGGACTTATTCCCCCAGCTTCTGGGAGTGCTTTGGGCAGGTGGCCCCCTGCTGTCGGCAGTCTCAGGAATTGTTTAGCTAAGGTCCAGCCTGCATCCAGTGACTGGTCTATACCAGGTTATAAAGGCCTGACTTTCTCAACCCAAGTTGAGGCATCTCAGAAGGGTCATTCCAGTGACAGAGCTCTGGGGGCAGGTGGAGGGGGGAGGTGAGCTGAGGCTTTCATAGCTTCACCTCTCATCTCCTCAATTCTTGCCTCACTCCTCTCCCTCCCACAGATGTTGACCTCAAGGGTACCCCTTAATCAACACAATCACCCTCATCTCCCCCTCAGAGAGTCTTCTGAGGAACCCAGCTTGCAACAGTTGAGGCTGATAGTGACCCAAGAAAGCAGACACTAAGGTGAAATTGGTTTTCTTGGCGTAGCACTAACATCACACCCGAACTCTAAAATGATCCCTTCCCTGAATTCCTCCTGTTCTACAAAATCATAATTGCACATGTGTTTTGCTGAAAGTTTTCACTTTCATCTCAGGTTCAAAGGATTTGTTAACAAAATAAGCCACTCGTTCTATATAAATAAATAATACAAATGTTTGTTAGAGGATTATCTAGCTTACTTTCAATATACTAACATTAAAAGAAAAGATAAATAGAAACAACAGAAGATACATATGCAAGGATATCAAACTAGTCCATCCTAAAGGAAACCAGTCCTGAATGGAAGGACTGATGCTGAAGCTGAAACTCCAATACTTTGGCCACCAGATGTGAAGAGCCGATTCATTGGAAAAGACCCTGATGCTGGGAAAGATTGAAGGCAGGAGGAGAAGGGGATGACAGAGGATGAGATGGTTGGATGGCATCACTGACTTGATGAGCATGAGTTTGAGCAAGCTCTGGGAGTTGGTGATGGACAGGGAGGCCTGGTGTGCTGCAGTCCGTGGGGTTGCAGAGTCAGACACGATTGAGCGACCGAACTGAACTGAGAGAATACATCACCAAATTGGGTTTTGACCAGCATCCAGAATCAAACAGCACTGGGAAGTCCTCGTGACACAGCACGTCTGGAGTCCCAGCTGGGAAAAAGGACTCAGGCATCGCATCCGCTCCATGAGTGAGACTTCAAAGACTGCACCTCAGGGTTCCCGCTTTTAATCCCAGGATGCAAACTGATATCATTAATCTGTGAGCAAATAGCAGCTCTGGTTTCCTGTTAATGCTGTTTGCTTTGCTTATAAAACTTGGAATGTTGTTAAGCCGGGACTTGGTTGGCCAGGGCACCTCGAGGGGCTCAACAGTCTCAAGATTCATCTTCTACCTATGGTGCTTGCAAGGCTTCCACTCACAGCAAGCACTCACTCGCAGTCAGGGCAGTGTTCAAGCAGGCTAGAAGCAGGGTCAGAGGCCTGCTCTGCTTCATCTGTGGAGCCTGAACAAGACTATTTAATTTCCCTAACAAGGTGTCACCTTCTAGGCCCCAAGCCCACTTCTCTCCTCAAGTGTAAGTTGTTCCCACACTTTCTCCTCTGCTCCCCTAGCCTCCAGACCATGGCCCTGTCTCATGAGTCAACGTGAGGACCTGGGGGCATGTGCCTACTTCTGTCACACTCCCATGTCGTATTCTGGGCAGGTCAGAGCTTCAGGCTGCCAGAGCAACTGGACAGTGGGAGCAGAAATGCCAGGAAGGAGGAAAGGCAGGGAGCCCTGAAATCTGAGTGAAAACTCTCCTCCCAGTCTCTACCCTCCTCTCCGTTGTGGGCTTCTTCCTTTTAAAAAAAAAAAAAATCTTTGTATCATTTAATATGTTATGAAAATTCATCAGCATCAGTAAGAATAGAGGTATAATATCATTTTGAAAGGCTTCCTTGGTGGCTCGGATGTAAAGAATCTGCCTGTAATGCAGGAGATCTGGGTTAGATCCCTGGGTCAAGATCCCTTGGAGAGGGAAATGGCACCCCACTCCAGTATTCTTGCCTGGAGAATCCCATGGACAGAGAGCCTGGCGGGCTACAGTCCTTGGAGTCACAAAGAGTCGTACACGACCGAGCGCCTTTCACATCATTTTGAATGCCCATGTATATTCCACCGTACAGATATACTGTAATTTAACCATCTACTATTGGTCATTTGGAGTGTTTCCAATTGTTAAGGTTAATTTCGGGGGAGGGGAGGTTTGTGGGCTTTTCTTTCTTCAAGCTGAAGGAAGGGCTTCCCTGGTGGCTCAGTGGTAAAGAATCCACCTGCTAGGAGACACAGGATGGATACCTGGCCCAGGAAGACCCTCTTGCTAAGCCCTTGTGCTAAGCCCTCTTGCTAAGCCCTTGTGCTACAGTTACTGATCCTGCGCTCTAGAGTCTGGGAGCCACAACTACTGAGTCAGTGTGCCACAGCCACTGAAATTCGCGCCCCCTAGTGCCCGCGCCCTGAAACAAGAGAGGCCACTGCAGTGAGAAACCCGCACACTGCAGCTGGAGAGCAGCCCCTGGTTGCCCCAGGCAGAGAAAAGCCCGGGCAACACCAAAGACCCAGCACAACCAAAATCCATTCATTAATTATTTAAAAACCTGAAGAGAAATTGACTCGGTTGTATCCGACTTTTTGCGACCCCGTGGACTGTACAGTCCATGGAATCCTCCAGGCCAGAATACTGGAGTGGGTAGCCTTTCCCTTCTCCAGGGGATCTTCCCAACCCCGGGTTGAACCCAGGTCTCCCGCGTTGCAGGCAGAGTCTTCACCAGCTGAGCCACAAGGAAAGCCCTAAAAAGCCTGAAGGAAGACCACTTATGATGTCACTGTGTTCCCAGCTGGAAACAGGTTTCAGTGTCGCCAGGACTGTCCCATTTGTTGGGTTTGTTGGCACTGCTGGCAGCCTGACAGGCTCAGAACCAGAGGGAAGGAGGGGCCACTGCCAGGGAGGAGAAGGTTCATGGCCCGGGAGGCTGAAGCCTACAGGCAGGAGTGGCTAAAACACCCAGTCCTGTGAACTTCGTCCACACCACCTCAGTGGCAGACGGAGATGAGGCTGACAGTTGATATGGAGAGACAGGAAAGCGTTTTGGATTCCCAAGAAGCAAACCTGAGACCCGGGTACAAGTAGTTTATTAGGAGGTGGTTCTGATTCTGGTGGTGAAAAGCCAGAAGAAGGGACCTTTGAAGACCTTTGTCTTCTTTGAAGGAAGAATTCAGCAGAGACCAAGATTGTGAAAAGATAAAGGTGTCTATAAAAAGAAGCAGAATACGTGTAAAAGAACACGTAGCTGAACTCAGAGTGAGTTATGTGCAACAGGGCTGGCTTAGGTTGTTAAATCAAGGTAGTTTTCTGCTTTTGTTTCTGACCAGTCATCTTCATGGTCCTGGCATGGGCACACATCTCTCAGCCAAGATAGATTCCAGCTGACCTCTTCTCCCTCCTTTTGTCCTTCCCCTCGACTGAGGGCCTTCTCTGGGTGTGTGCTGGGCCAGGAAACCCCATAAGAATGCACCCCGTCTGGGCCCAGTGCTCCCGCTGGCCTCCCATCTCTAAGCATCAGCAGGAGACCAGCTGCAGTTGCTCAGCCGGGGGCCTATGCATCTCCTACCTCAGGTCTGAAGAGAGGAGCCTGACCCAGATGTTACTGAGTAGCGTCTGCTCTGAGCACCCAGGGCCCAGTCCCGCTGGGGACCCTCTGAGATGGGGCCAGGACTAGGGTGAGGTACTTGGGGTGCCAGATTAAGGAGGGACCCACTCTTGCACAACCCTGGTAGATGCCACTTTAAATCTTGCACCCTGGAGCCTCTCTTACCTTGTCCTAGTTCCTGCCCTGCTCTGAGAGACTGTGCAGAACTAACCTCACGATTGTTCCATCCACAGCTGGGAGCCAGGGATCTTGTCGCTGACCCCATCCCTCATTGATTGAGCATTTCCCCTGGGTTGTTCAATCTCAGCACTTGCGGCCCTGAGGCAGAGTCAGAGGGAGGAAGAGCTGGTTCTGCAGGAACCTCAGAGGTCTGCTGAAGGCACGCAGGCCTGGGTGTCCATGGCCCCTGCCGTGGACAGAGAGGATGTGTTTAGAAACAGAGTTCAGGGAGCCTGAATATATCCCTCCTCTCTCTGGGGCCCACCCTCTTCTGCTTCTGGGACCTTTGAAGCCAGTGAAGGAAACGTTCAAGAGAATCACTTGGAGAACTAGGCTGTGTCTTTGGAATCTGGAGATGCCGGGACTGGTAGTCTCCTCGTACCTCGTGGTAGCCACCTTGTGTAGTCCTGGAGGTGAGGTGCATTTCAATACAGCAAGAAGTGGGCCTCCTGGGAAAGACCTGCCCTTCCCAGAAGGGAGGCCTGAGTTCTCAGGGCCAGGGATGAACCCCAACCATGAGGGCCAGAGTTTCACTGTCCTGGGAGCATCCTACACGAGAAGACAACCAGCAAGGAAGTCCATGGGAAATGCGGGGGTAGCAGCCAGGCTTAGAATGTATCACCCAGATCAGTGATGGGAGTTCCTTGAAAAACCCACAAAGATGCTCCACAGGAAAGAGGCAGCCTCGGGCACGGCCACCCAGAGGACCTCAGTGCCAGGCTGTTCCCAGAGCAGCCATGATATGCCTTTTCTGCTCCCTACCCTGCCAGCACAGCCCAGCCCAGCCCTGGTGGAGGGAGGGCAGCAGAGTGAGAAGGGAGGGGGAAGAAGGGAAGGACAAGGAGGAGAAGCCATCCTCTCTCACCTCCCCCAGGCCAGTTTCCTTGGCAGGAGGCCCAGGCTGGAAGACCAGGGAATGTCAGGTAGATAAGAGATCAATGCTTTGATATTTTATTGGACTGGACTTAAAAAAAAAAGTATTGACACCCAAGTGTGACTCAGAAAGATGTGGGGTCTGAGCAGTCATCTGTGTAAGGATGGATGAGTCAGCATTCAGTAGTACAGTTGGCAGGGATAGCAGTTGGAGAGAAAAATGTCATTTTCAGCTACTGTCCTCCTGGGTTCATCCATTCAGTAAACCTGTGTCCTCCATTCTAGCCCAAATGTGCTAAAATGGCGTTATTTAAAAATTCTGTCTGTATATCTGGAATTTGTTCAGAACCTGGAAGAGAGATGTGGTTAATTGACATCTCCTACCCCCGCCACCAGCCAGTGAGAACTCTGGCCCTGCATGCTGACACTGTTTCCAAAAGCAACAGAACAGCTGGGAGCTAAGAAGCCACCCCAGTCTGACTGCTGCAGCCTTCCCCACCTCTCCCCTGCCAGAGAGGCCCTGGAGGTTGAGATGCAATCACAGTAGCCAAGACAGGAAACTCTAAGAACCAGAATATTAATAGGAAGACTGGAATTGGCTTCAGCCAGAGTTCAAGATTGCTGCTATCCCAGCTCCAATGGCCAGCATTGTTATCAAATAGCTTGAACATCATCTCTGAGGAAAGCTGGACCTCCTGTGCTTGTTGATGGCTTGGTGTTGGATGCCAAAGGCATTCTCCTTCTCGTCCAAGGTGATATAAGGAAGGGTCAGTCTTGCTCAGGGCTTTCGAATGTAGTGTGCACACAGGTCCCCTGGGTCCTTGTCAGAATGCAGAGTCGAATCTGGAGTGGGGCAGCAGTATGCATTTTTAACTAGCTCCCGAGTGGTGCCAAGTGCTTTGGTGCGTGGACTACATTTACAATAGCAAAGATCCAGAACAGTGGTTCTCCACGTTAGCTGCACATGAGAATCACATGGGGGAATTTGCAAAAAACTCAGATTCAGATGTCACTGGTCTGGAATGGGATCCTGATGCTGATGTTTCTAAAATTCCCCTATAATTCTATAAGGGCTTCCCTGAGGGCTCAGTGGTAAAGAATCCACTTGCCAATGCAGGAACCACAGAAGACGCGGATTCAATCCCTGGGTCAGAAAGATCCCCTGGAGGAGGAAATGGCAGCCCACTCCAATATTCTTTTTTTTTTTTTCACTCCAATATTCTTGCCTGGGAAATCCCATGGACAGAGGAGCCTGGCGGGCTACAGTCCATAAAGTCACAAAGAGTTGGACCGATCTTTGCAACTGAACAACACACTTTTATAAACAGCTAAGATTGAGAAATAGATTTATAATAAGAATTGTGGCACTTATTTATTCTATAACTGTTATTTGTTTATGGAAGATAAATGTGATTAAGGAGTTAATGCCAACAGAGACAAAGAATGATTATTCTAAATCCACGTGAGGTTGAAAACACCTAGGAAGAGTCACCCCACCAGAACCCTAGTATGTCACACCAGTGCAGGAAATGGCTGCTGATAAAATCGCTACCCTAACCTCAACCAGAAAGGCTAGGACAGCCCCACTGAGTGGACTGTGGACACTCTGAATTGTCTGTGCAGAAAGAAGGGGAGGGAGGGTACATGTGAGTGCGTATCTCGAGAGACATTTATGCACGTGATGGAAATTCAGCATCGACCAAAATGTCCCTTCCTCCCTCAAGTGTCGCAGTTTAAAAGTAGTTTTGTCCTTTTTATTCATCAGTCAAGGTGATGATGGCAGTGCTTTGAGACTAGTCACTCTGTAAATTTCTTAAGTGATTTTTGTATTAATTTCCCAGGATTGCATGACAAGTTACCAAAAACTCAGTGACTCAAATGATAGAAATGCATTTTCTCATGGTTCTGGGGGCCAAAGTCCAAAATGAAGATGTAGGCGGGGCCACGTTCTCTCTGAAAGCTTTCGGGGAGAATCCATTCCGTGTCTTAGTTTCCAGTGGTTGGTGGCAAGTCTTGGTGTTCCTTGGCTTGTACACACATCACTCCAATCTTTGCCTCTGTCAGCCTCTGGAATCCTCCCTGTGTCTGTTCACTTCTTCTAAGGACATCAGTCATATTGGAGTAAAGGCCCACCCTACTCAAGTATGACCTCATTGTAATGAGTATCATCTGCAGTGATCTGATTTCTAGATAAGATCACATTCTAGGCCTCTGGCAAGAGCATGAAATTGGGGGCAGGATGCTCTCCAACCCAGTACACTCTTCTTACCTAAAGATGGGAAGATTCCTAAGGCCATCACAGGTCCATGTGAGAAATACCTTGCCCCAATCCCCCTGCGAACAGTTCTTTGTTTTACACCAGAGCCCAGCCTGTTCCCTTTCCAGCACCGCATAATGGGAAGTGTGCAGAACATAGAGCTTGGTGGACGTGAGGCCAAATCTCCACTTGGAGAGGTGACTTTTGGTTAAGTTGTTTATACCTTCTTGGGTTGCATTCTTTGTAACTTTGGGCAACAGGACAAATAACCAAACATTTTGAGGAAACTTTCTTCTGCACCATATACCATATTAGAACCTTTACAGATGTTATTTGATTAAGAGAAATAGCATCTTCATGAAGCTGTGGGGATAAGTTAGCATATAGCCTGTACCTGATCCACTGGAGGTGCTGAACAAACACAGTCCTTTTTACATCCTTCCTCACTTTAGGAGGAGAAGGCAATGGCAACCCACTCCAGTACTCTTGCCTGGAGAATCCCATGGACTCAGGAGCCTGGTAGGCTGCAGTCCGTGGGGTCGCTAAGAGTCGGACACGACTTCACTTTCATTTTCACTTCAGGTGCTGACAGTTTCTGATAATCCCTAAGCGGAGCCATCCAGATAACCTGCCCTTGCATTTCTGATGGACAGCCTGGAGCCGGAGACTTGGGAGTCAGCTCTGCCAGTAACTCCACTGTGACTTTGGCAAGCCACTTAAACACCTTCCATCCAGTGAGTCACTCTGCTGCCCGCTCAAGAATGAGCAGCGTCTGAGAGCAGCATGCCAGCGTGGGAGGTGGAACCCAGGGCCCGGCACGTAAGAAGGTTCATGGGGCTGTGGAGCATCTCTGGTCCTGAGTTCCAGCACCAAAGTGGTCCTGAGCTCACCTGCCCCATCTCACCATCTGCCCCTCCATGCACCGGCCCTAATCTTTACTGGGCTGTGTTCTCAGCTCTCTGTGGATCTGCCAAGGGTTAAATAGCTTCTGACCTTTAAAGAAAATGTGATACTAACCCAAGAGTCCCTCTCTGGGTTTGGATAATGTGTGTGTGTGTGTGAGTCTGTGTGTGTGTGTGTGTGTGTGTGAATGTGTGTTTCCTTGCTCTCTTGCAGGACTTCCTGTTTCTGCAGACTCTTTGCCCACACTATGAACTCTGGAAGAGCTGCAAATCTGTCAGCTGCCACATCACATCCTTGATTTGCTCTCTCCTTCTTCTCCAGTTCAGTTCAGTTCAGTCACTCAGTTGTGTCCGACTTTTTGCGACCCCGTGAACCGCAGCATGCCAGGCCTCCCTGTCCAGCACCAATTCCTGGAGCCTACCCAAACTCGTGTCCATTGAGTCGGTGATGCCATCCAACCTTCTCATCCTCTGCCATCCCCTTCTCCTTCTGCCCTCAATCTTTCCCAACATCAGGGTCTTTTCAAATGAGTCAGCTCATTTGAGTCAACATCATGAGTCAGCATCAGGTGGCCAAAGTATTGGAGTTTCAGCCTCAACATCAGAACTTCCAATAAACACCCAATGCCATCCAACCTTCTCATCCTCTGCCATCCCCTTCTCCTTCTGCCCTCAATCTTTCCCAACATCAGGGTCTTTTCAAATGAGTCAGCTCATTTGAGTCAACATCATGAGTCAGCATCAGGTGGCCAAAGTATTGGAGTTTCAGCCTCAACATCAGAACTTCCAATAAACACCCAGGACTGATCTCCTTTAGGATGGACTGGTTGGATCTTCTTGCAGTCCAAGGGACTCTCAAGAGTCTTCTTCAACACCACAGTTCAAAAGCATCAATTCTTTGGTGCTTAGCTTTCTTTACAGTCCAACTCTCACATCCATACACGACTACTGGAAAAACCATAGCCTTGACTAGACAGACCTTTGTTGGCAAAGTAATGTCTCTGCTTTTTAATATGTTGTCTAGCTTGGTCATAACTTTTCTTCTAAGGAGTAAATGTGTTTTAATTTCATGGCTGCTATTATGATCTGCAGTGATTTTGGAGCCCTCCTCCCAAAAAAAGTCTCTCACTCTTTCCACTGTTTCCACATCTATTTGCCATAAAATGATGGGACCGGATGCCATGATCTTTGTTTTCTGAATGTTGAGCTTTTAGCCAACTTTTTCACTTTCCTCTTTCACTATCATCAGGAGGCTCTTTAGTTCTTCTTCACTTTCTGCCATAAACATAAGGGCTACAAAATTTCCCAAGCACATTCGTACTTATTATTTCATTAAATCACAACATCTGCATGGAGACTTTTTGCCCATTTTATAGATGAAGATCCTAACCCCCTGCAAGCTGACAGCATTGGCATTGCTTGGGAGCCAGTTTGACATGCAGAATCTTGGGCTCAGACCTGCTAAGTCATGACCTGCCATTTAAGATGATTCCCAGGTGATCTGTGAGGGCTTCTTTTGTGGCTCAGCTGGTAAAGAATCTGCCTGCAATGCAGGAGACCTGGATTTGACCCCTGGGTTGGGAAGATCCCCTGGAGATGGGAAAGGCTACCCACTGTGTAGTCCATTAGATTGCAGAGTCGGACACGACTGAGCGGCTTTTCACTTTCACAGGTGCTCTGTGTGCACATTAAAGAGTGGAAGCGCTGGACTAAAGGAGAGCAGCCCTCCCAGCATCCAGGACAGCATGATGGCTCGCCTGGGATGAAAACCCGGGCTCCAAGCCTCCCAGAGAAGTGCTTTTCTGACGGCGTTGCTACACTCTCTGCACTTCAGCTGATCTAAAGTAAGCACATACATCCCCTCAGTCAGCTCCCGGGTGACATCCACGTTCTCACCCTGAAGACCGAAGCTGAGTCGGGTGCCCCTGCTTTTGCTCCTGAAGCCCTTGGTGGGCTCCTCTGTCACAGAGGTAGAGGCACTGAGCCTTGTAAGAAGAGGGAGAAAAATTAAACCATCAAGTGTCTTCTCAGAGCAACCACTGGATTTGTCTGGAAGAGCTCCATACATTACTTTGGTTGTCCTACTTGAGCGATGAGGGAGCAAAGGAAACAAACTGCTGTGCAAAAGGAGGAATTTGTGTTGATCCTGAGAACAAAAACAAAGATGGGCAGAGAAACTTAGAGGAGAAAAGAGGAGGAGCATGCCAGAGCCTTGGAGGAAGAGGTACAGTAATGTTTGTAAATTCTTGGTGGGAATGGATTGCTTTGGGGGCTTGTTTTGTTTCTGGTAGACAGTGTAAATGTTTTCACAAAGTGGAGTCTTGGAATGGCACAGTGAAGCTGGCAACTGGCTGGTACCAGAGTGTTGTGAGGTCTCAGCGGGCCCTGGAACCGCATAGTGACTGTCTGGACCAGCTTATTTCCTGTTCCTGGAATCCCTAGGACCTCGCATAATATAGCCAAAATGTTTCTTGTATGAATGAATGAGAGCATTAAAAAATCCATAAATATTATCCTGTCCAACTCCCTCATTTTTTTCCCTGCCTGTTTGTTGTAGATTGGCTTTAAAACTTTTATATCATAAGATACATTAAATATTATAACATGAAAATACAAATATGCAATTTAAAAAATAACAACAAAATGAATACCAATATAGTCCCCATCCAAATCAAGAAACAGAACATCAAAGGTTTTATACTTTTTTTTACTTATTTTTTTTGGCTGTGCCTCCAGCATGCAGGATCTTAGTCCCCTGACTAGGGATAGAACCCAGGCCCCTTGCAGTGGAAACGTGGAGTCTAAACCACTGAACCACCAGGAAAATCTTTACATCTTTCAACAATGTGGAAATGTTTTCTTTTGTAAGGTTTGAGGTAGGAGGCTAATTTTTTCATATAGGTAATAAATTTTGACTCAAAATTTGTTGGAAAATGTTTTCCTTTTCTCACTAAGCTGCAGTGCCAACTTGTTCTTTAAAAAAATTCTGTCTATAAATAGGTTTGCTTCTGGGTTCTGTCTTTGATTCTTTGATCTACCTGTTATTTTCGGTGTGAAACTATGTGATCTATTTACCAAAGCTTTATAATAGTTACTCATATCTGACATGATGAGACCCCATATTCTTCTTCTTTAGTAATATCTTGGCTTTTTATAGGCATTTGTATTTCTAAATAAATTTTAGAACTAGTTTGTTAATCACAAAAAAGCATTGTGAGAATTTTTTTATAATTATATGGAACCTTTAAGTCAGTTTTGGGGAAAACTCATATCTTTTGACATTTAGTCTTCTAAAGCATAAATAAGATATTTCTCTACAACTTTTATAATTCTTTTATGTCTTTTAACAAAGTTTTATAATTTTTCTGCAAAGATTCTTCCTTATTTATATATCAAAACTTCATATTTATTGATGTTACGATAAAAAATCATTTTTAAAACTACCTTTTATAGATATTGTTGCAGAGACAGAAATGCAGTGGAATTGTGTTATCAGCTTTTCATTCAGCACTGTTATGTAATTTTACTGCTAACTTTAACATCCTACCTGTAGACTCTTTTGGATTTCCAGGAGAATGGGTTTGGGCTTTCCCTTCCCATCTCCTATAAATTATGATATCTTGTCTTCTGTCCCAGTCCTTATGCCATTTATTTCTTTCCCTAGACTTATTGTGCAAGGCGAATATCTCTAGTACCAAGTAGAAGTGGTGGTAGAGAAGGCATAGTTTTCTTATTCCTAATTTTAGAGGGATCTGTGTTGACATTTCCTCACTGATAAGGATGTTTTTGATTTGGTTTTGTAGTTTCAGGTTAAAGAAGCCCCACATTGAAGAATTTTTTAATGAAGAGATGTTGTTGGGTTTTTTTCCCCTTAAAAATGAACTGTAGTCCACATGTGGGAAATGCCTATAACATAAATGTATGCAATTCCACACACTGAGCCCATCTGTGTGACCACCACCTAGCTCCAGAGACAGCATATCTCCAGATCCTGAGATGCGCCTTTCCATCCTATTACTCAGCCCGCAGTGGTGCCCAATCTTCCGATACCACAGGCTAGTTTTACCTGTGCTTTCGTCTCCTATGTAAGTGGAGTCATAGTACTGCCTTTGTGACTGGCTCTTGTTTTTCTAAATAATCATTTATTTGTTACTGGCCGCCCTGGGTCTTCATTGCTGCACTCGGGCTTTCTCTAGCTGCAGCCAGCAGAGGTGACTCTCTGGTTGCAGTGTGCAGGCTTCCCGTTGCAGTGGCTTCTCTTGTTGTGAGTACAGGCTCTTGAGTACGTGGGCTTCAGTAGTTGCTGCACGTGGGCTCAGTAGCTAAGGCTTGTGGGCTTAACTGCTCCACGCATATGGGATCCTCCTGGACCAGGGATCAAACCAGTGTCCACCGCATTGCAAGGTGAATTCTTAACCACATGAGTTTGAGTGAACTCAGGGAGTTGGTGATGCACAGGGAGGCCTGGCGTGCTGTGATTCATGGGGTCGCAAAGAATCGGACATGACTGAGCGACTAAAATGAACTGGACCACCAGGGAAGCCTTGTGTCTGGCTTCTTCTGTGCAATGTTATGTTAGTATACTCATCTACACTATTTTGTACAATTGTAGATCACTTATTCTTGGCAATGAAATGTATGCTATTGTGTGAATATACTGGAATCTATTTATCCTATGTTTGATGGGCATTTGGGTAGTTTCCTGTAAGTCTATTATGAATAGTTCAGTTCAATTGCTCAGTCGTGTCTGACTCTTTGCGACCCCATGAATTGCAGCATGGCAGGCCTCCCTGTCCGTCACCAACTCCCAGAGTCCACTCAAACTCACGTCCATCGAGTCAGTGATGCCATCCAGCCATCTCATCCTCTGTCACTCCCTTCTCCTCCTGCCCCCAACCCCTCCCAGCATCAGAGTCTTTTCCAGTGAGTCAACTCTTTGCATGAAGTGGCCAAAGTACTGGAGTTTCAGCTTTAGCATCATTCCTTCCAAAGAACACCCATGGCTGATCTCCTTTAGAATGGACTGGTTGGATCTCCTTGCAGTCCAAGGGACTCTCAAGAGTCTTCTCCAACACCACAGTTCAAAAGCATCAATTCTTCAGCGCTCAGCCTTCTTCACAGTCCAACTCTCACATCCATACATGACCACTGGGAAAACCATAGCCTTGACTAGACAGACCTTTGTTGGCAAAGTAATGTCTCTGCTTTTTAATATGCTGTCTAGGTTGGTCATAATTTTATGAATAGTACTGCTATGAATATACTAATACATGTCTTTAGTGAAATATACTGCAGCCATGAAATTAAAAGACGCTTACTCCTTGGAAGAAATTCTTCACAGTCCAACTCTCACATCCATACATGACCACTGGAAAAACCATAGCCTTGACTAGACAGACCTTTGTTGGCAAAGTAATGTCTCTGCTTTTTAATATGCTGTCTAGGTTGGTCATAATTTTATGAATAGTACTGCTATGAATATACTAATACATGTCTTTAGTGAAATATACTGCAGCCATGAAATTAAAAGACGCTTACTCCTTGGAAGAAAAGTTACGACCAACCTAGATAGCATATTCAAAAGCAGAGACATTACTTTGCTGACTAAGGTCCATCTAGTCAAGGCTATGGTTTTTCCTATGGTCACGTATGAATGTGAGAGTTGGACTGTGAAGAAGGCTGAGCGCTGAAGAATTGATGCTTTTGAACTGTGGTGTTGGAGAAGACTCTTGAGAGTCCCTTGGACTGCAAGGAGATCCAACCAATCCATTCTGAAAGAGATCAGTCCTGGGATTTCTTTGGAAGGAATGACGCTGAAGCTGAAACTCCAGTACTTTGGCCACCTCATGCGAAGAGTTGACTCATTGGAAAAGACTTTGATCCTGGGAGGGATTGGGGGCAGGAGGAGAAGGGGATGACAGAGGATGAGATGGCTGGATGGCATCACTGACTTGATGGATGTGAGTCTGAGTGAACTCTGGGAGTTGGTGATGGACAGGGTGGCCTGGTGTGCTGCGACTCATGGGGTGGCAAAGAGTTAGACACAACTGAGTGCCTGAACTGAACTGAGTGAAATATATACTTTTGTGTCTGATACACACCTCAAATTAGTATTGGTAAACCACTGAAAATGTGCATGTTTCACTTTAGTAGAAAAACGCCACATTATTTTCCAAAGTGGTTGCAACAGTTTCCACTCCCACCAGCAGAGTTGGAGAGTTTCATTTGCTCCATATACATGCTGAATTTTATCAGTTTTCCTGCATCTTTTGAGATGACCATGTGCTCATAAGATTTTTTTTTCCATTAATCTGTTAATGTGGTGAATTACACTTTTCATTTTTCCTCATGAAAAGGAACCTCTCTTTCCTGGGATAAATCCAACTTGGTCAAGATGTACAAATTGTATGTTGCTTGATTCCATGTGCTATGGTTTTTGTAGAGTTTTCATCTCAGTCTTCATTAGTGGGGTTGGCCTAAATTTGAGGGGGGAGGTTGCTCTAATAACTATTTTTTCACAAAATGAAAGAAAATGGCCCCAAAGAATTCAGTGTATTTAGACAATTGCACAATAGGGTCAGAGTAAAACCAGAACTGGAGATCCAACTCCCAGTTACAGCAAATCTATACCGCTGCCTTGGCCTGGAACTCTTGGAGTAATGATGCTAGTTCCCCGAAAGGCTATGAAAGCTAAGATAAACTCTTGACATTCTCCATTTCTAACAATTTTTGACTCCCAGGTTCTCCCATACTGTTTGGAAAGCTGAAAATTTGATTTCCTCCTTGTTCACACGACAAGAGCTTGGCTCAGTCGTTCCCCAGTCAGAGGAAAGAAACAAGGCTCTCACAGTAACCCTCCTGGGAATCTTCGGTGATGTGTGCCTCTCTGCTGAGACCCCCAGACTAGATGAGTCTCACATACTCAGAAGGAACGGGTGGAGAGCACGGTGGTAGGGGCAGAGGAAGGAAACCTCTGCCTTTGGGAGCCTGAGGCCCTCTCTACCATGTAGCCTTGGGTTGTCTCTTGCTCGCCTCCACTTTGCAGGGGGGGAGCTCCTCTCCCATCCCCACCCTCTCGCGGGTACTGCTGCAGGATGGAGAGCTCCTGGACGGCAAGGCTCCAGCTCGCCTACCCCTCCCCAAGTCATTAACCACAAGGCTCCCTCACAGGAAGCTGGTGAAAATGAGTATTCATGCCTCTTCAACCAAGGCAGTACAGACATTCAGTGTTTCATCTTTGAGAGAAGTTTGTCCACAAAAGCTTCCAGAACAGCAGCCCTGAGAGTTTGATGGGAAATGGGATATCCACATGGTCTCAAAATATCTCTCATAAATGGCTTATTAATAACAAAGAGAAAAGTAGCAACCTTCCTACGGCAGACAGTTGAATGAAATGAACAAGATTAATGTCTCCAGTGCTGGGACTAATGGACATTCTGTGTTTCCTGAGAAGGACTCATCATTTCTGTAGCGTTTCTGCCGAAAATATTTAACCTGGACCTAATCACAGAGAATTATCAGACAAATCCAAACTGAGGGACATTCTGAAAAATAACTGGTCTGTATTCTTCTAAAAAATGTCACTGTCTTAAAAACCAGAGGAAGAGGCACAGTTTCTGATCAAAGATGAGTAAAAAGACTTGGCAGTACAATCCATGCCCCACCCTGGACTGGATCCTGAACCAGGGGGTGAAAAGTATTATAAAGATCATCACCTGACGTCATTGTCACCTGACATCATCTGACAATTGGTGAGATTACAAAATAGACTTCTCAGAGAGTAATACTGTGTTACTGTTAACTTTCTTGATCTTGATAATGGTGCCAAGGTGACACAAGAGAATGTCTTTGTTTTTTAGAAATTCACACTGAAAGGTTTATGCATAAAGGAGTGTGATGCCAATGTGATAGATATTTTAGAAAAAATATCTATATATCACATCTATATGTGTGTATATATATATATAGAGAGAGAGAAAGAGAGAGAGAGCACAAGCGTGTCAAAATGTTAACAGTTGGTGAATCCTGGAGAAGAATATAGCAGTTTTTTCTATATTCTTGCAACCTTTCTTTTCTGGATATTATTTCAAAACAATAAGTTAAAAAAAATGCTTTCGTATCTAGCAAATGGAAAACCACAAAGGTAAATGATAAGGATCATCTTGGTGGTTAGAATATAGAGTGTCATTATTAATACATTCTTGGTGCTAGATGTCTTCAGAGGAAATCGCTTATCTTCTTAACCCTTTAAGAAAGGGATCACCACTCCACATGTGCAGATGAGAAAGATGAAGGCTACAGAGATGAACTAAAACATTCAAGGTCACCCAGCAAGGAAGCAGCAGGGTTGAGATTCACTCGGGTCTGTGTGAAAGCCTTCAAATTCCCTGGGATGTGCCCTGACAAAAACCGATCAGAAGAGAAGGTGGCATTTATGTCTTGGTTATAAGCTGCTGGGTCTTAATTCATCTGGCCTTTTCTGAGAACTACCTCTTCTTTCCAGGCACTGCCTTGGATGTAGTGAGTAGAGACCCCCCCCTAAAAAAAGGCAAGATGTGTATAGAGTCCAAAGAACACAAGGGTGGACATGGACAAGATCTACAGTGAGAAATGAGGGTTTCTGGCAGCCCAGAGGGGAAGGAAGTTGATTCTGACTGCCCTGATGATTTTGGGGAGCTCACTGTGTTTCTGAGGAAGAATGATGGAGGTAAGAGAAGGGGCACTGGTGTCCACCTGGATGGTGTAACCTGGACTGGGGCCAGTCCTGCCTCTTAGGAGTCATGTGGATCTTGGGAAGGTTGTCTCAAATACCTGTAGGGTTGATCTGAGAATCGGATTTAGTATAAGTGAAATGCTGGTGTGGCAGGTTCGGGGCCTCTTTTAGGAGCTGTGGCCTCTGGGGACCTGGGAGTAGCTAAAAAGAAGACAGAGGTTGGTGGAGATCATATTGATGTTACCGTGTCTTTGCTCATCAAGAAACTAAAATAGAGGTGTCCCCAGCCTGGTTCCAAAATGGATATGCTGAACAAAACTTTAATGCGGGGGGAAATTTAAGAGCAATAATGCATTATTTTGTAAACTCTTCTATGCAGGGAACAGGGATGAATGGTATCAGGAGAGAAAGAGAGAAGCATCTGAAGAGGCTGCCTTCACCCTTAACTCAGGAGTGCCTTTCCTGGGGCAGGGGAAGAAGTCTTCCTGGCTTCCCCTCAAGAGTTCTCCATATGCCCGTGACTGCCAAAGCATCCTGTCTATGGCAAACATCCCAGTGCCTAGGCTCCTCCTGCAGAAGCTGGAATCATTAGAATAGACAGTAACCATAGAGGCAGAGATGCAGAGGCGCCCACCATAAGACAACACAGCGTGAGCTCAAGTTCACGAGCAGTGGAGATGCCCACTGCCTGAGGGCTAGTACTCAGTCTGGGGCAGACTCAACCTCAGGCCACTGACACTTAAAAAAGGAGCTGGGGGTACTCCTATAACCCCAACCAGGGCCAAACATATAAGCTGTGGCTGGCCCCTGAGGGGTGCTCACAGAATGGAGATATTACTATGTGAGGTCGAATATGCCACTTTGGTGTAAGGATTATTTTCAGCTACAGGCGACTGAGAATCAGCCAACAGAGGAAGAGTTTTTTGCCCTTTCCTTGGGTAGCAAAAGCGGGGCATACATTTCCTTCTGAGAAAGGTGCCCACCCTGTACCAGAACAAGTGACTCTTATTATCAAAGGTGAGAAGCTGACACCAAGTTTAGTTTGCACAAACTTATTAAATAGCCCTTATTTTCCTTTGGTTTCCCTGGTGGCTCAGATGGTAAAGCGTCTGCCTGGAATGCAGGAGACCTGGGTTCAATCCCTGGGTTGGGAAGCTCTCCTGGGGAAGGAACTGGCACCCACTCCAGTACTCTTGCCTGGAGAATCCCATGGACGGAGGAGCCTGGTGGGCTGCACTCCATGGGGTCGCAAAGAGTTGGACACGACTGAGCGACTTCACTTTCACTTATCTTCCTTTAGTTCCCTCATATAATTCCTTGTCACTTCATCATAGTTTATCCTCCCTGGAAGCCCAGACTTCCTTTCCTTCGTTGAAATGGTACAGAAGCCTCCAAACCTAACTGCTTTTCTGAGTTTCACCCCTTTTCTGTAAACACCTGTGCACCTAAACATATTCTGAATAAAAATTATGCCTTTCCTCTTAATCTGCCTTTTGTTAGTTTAATTCACAGACTCTCAGTTACTCAGTTAAGAAACTAGAGGAAAATAGTTTTCTCCCCAACATACGCTTAATAGTGATAAACTCAGACTTCCCTTGTACACTACTTTTTGTCATGTAGATACTTTTTGTCACTGGGAGAGAATTCCAAGTGGATTAGTAATTTAATCTATAATTTAGTAAGTTATTTACAAAATGGAAACCTCTCTGCTTTGCTATCAGTGATAGAATTTTCTAAATGGCTAAAAACTTATTTTTGAAAAGATACCATATCATTATTCTTTCTTTTTTTTTTTAGAAAACTTTCAAAAGCTTTCAAGATAAAGAGGAACAGTCTAATATCTGACTTTGAATTTCTGCCTGTTCCATTCCAGAATGTGGTCCCCTGCATTCCCCTGTCTTGACAGCTGTACCATATATACCATCTTAATCTGCTCTTCTCATCATAAAGATTTTTCTGGGTTTCTACATAGTTTTCATATGAGTTCTTCCTTTCATTATTCATCATTCTTCAGAGAGCCATTTACCTCCTGGGACTTCTGTGATGAAAGTGTCATTGCTTGCTAAACTCCTTAAAGGGGAGTATAATATATAATTTCATCTTTTTATCTCTTCTAATGACTAGAGCAGAGCTGGGAATATGCTTAGTCCTCAGTAAGTGTTTGCAGCCTTGAAAAAAAAAATGTTAGTAGAAGACAAATTCTAGGAATAAAGAACCATGTAAAACACCAAGAGGTCTTATCAGTTCTTTTTGCATACAATGTAGCATAAGTTTCCAGAAAATACAGCTAAAAATACAAATATACTATAAGCCACACATTTTTCTCCATGTTCAACCCTTCAGAGCAATATTGCGGTCATACCTTTGATCGTATGCAGACGATGTTCCTGACCACTCTTATACAGGAAATAAATATTTAGCAGTAACAAAAAAGTACATTTATTGTAACTTTGTAGGGAGGTAATCTATGTGAATCTATATTTAGGTATGACCTAAATCAAATCCCTTACAGTTATACAGTGGAAGTGAGAAATAGGTTCAAGGGATTAGATCTGATAGACAGAGTGCCTAAAGAACTATGGATGGAGGTTCATGACATCATACAGGAGGCAGTGATCAAGACCATCCCCAAGAAAAAGAAATGCAAAAAGGCAAAATGGTTGAGGAGGCCTTACAAGTAGCTGTGAAAAGAAGAGAAGCAAAAGGCAAAGGAGAAAAGGAAAGATATACTCATTTGAATGCAGAGTTCCAAGAACAGCAAGGAGAGATAAGAAAGCCTTTCTCCGTGATCAATACAAAGAAACAGAGGAAAACAACAGAATGGGAAAGACTAGAGATCTCTTCAAGAAAATTAGAGATTCAAGGGAACATTTCATGCAAAGATGGGCTGGATAAAGGACAGAAATGGTCTGGACCTAACAGAAGCAGAAGATATTAAGAAGAGGTGGCAAGAATACACAGAAGAACTATACAACACAGATCTTGCTGCTGCTGCTGCTACTGCTGCTAAGTCACTTCAGTCGTGTCCGACTCTGTGCGACCCCACAGACGGCCTCCCACCAGGCTCCTCTGTCCCTGGGATTTTCCAGGCAATGACTCAGATAACCACGATGATGTGATCACTCACCTAGAGCCAGACATCCTGGAATGTGAAGTCAAGTAGGCCTTAGGAAGCATCACTACAAACAAAGCTAGTGGAGGTGATGGAATTCCAGTTGAGCTATTTCAAATCCTGAAAGACGATGCTGTGAAAGTGCTGCACTCAATATGCCAGCAAATTTGGAAAACTCAGCAGTGGCCACAGGACAGGAAAAGGTCAGTTTCATTCTAATCCCAAAGAAAGGCAATGCCAAAGAATGCTCAAACTACCGCACAATTGCACTCATCTCACACGCTAGCAAAGTAATGCTTAAAATTCTCCAAGCCAGGCTTCAGCAATACGTGAACTGTAAACCTCCATATGCTCAAGCTGGTTTTAGAAAAGGCAGAGGAACCAGAGATCAAATTGCCAACATCAACTGGATCATGTAAAAAGCAGGAAGAGTTCCAGAAAAACATCTATTTCTGCTTTATTGACTGTGCCAAAGCCTTTGACTGTGTGGATCACAATAAACTGTGGAAAATTCTGAAAGAGATGGGAATCCCAGACCACCTGACCTGCTTCTTGAGAAACTTGTATGCAGGTCAGGAAGCAACAGTTAGAACTGTTAGACATGGAACAACAGACTGGTTCCAAATAGGAAAAGGAGCTCGTCAAGGCTGTATATTGTCACCCTGCTTATTTTTAACTTATATGCAGAGTACATCATGAGAAATGCTGGGCTGGATAAAGCACAAGCTGGAATCAAGATTGCCAGGAGAAATATCAATAACCTCAGATATGCAGATGACACCACCTTTAAGGCAGAAAGTGAAGAAGAACTAAAGAGCCTCTTGATGAAAGTGAAAGAGGAGAGTGAAAAGTTGGCTTAAAGCTCAACATTCAGAAAACGAAGATCATGACATCCGGTCTCATCATTTCATGGCAAATAGACGGGGAAATGGTGGAAACAGTGGCAGACTATTTTTGGGGGCTCCAAAGTCACGGCAGATGGTGATTGCAGCCATGAGATTAAGACGCTTACTCTTTGGAAGGAAAGTTATGACCAACCTAGACAGCATATTAAAAAGCAGAGACATTACTTTGCAGACAAAGGTCCATCTGGTTAAAACTGTGGGTTTTCCAGTAGTCATGTATGGATGTGAGAGTTGGACTGTAAAGAAAGCTGAGCACCAAAGAATTGATGCTTTTAAATTGTGGTGTTGGAGAAGACTCTTGAGAGTCCCTTGGATTGCAAGGAGATCCAACCAGCCATCCTAAAGGAGATCAGTCCTGGGTGTTCATTGGAAGGACTGATGTTGAAGCTGAAACTCCAATACTTTAGCCACCTGATGTGAAGTACTGACTCATTTGAAAAGACTCTGATGCTGGGAAAGATTAAGGCGGGAGGAGAAGGGGACAGCAGAGGATGAGATGGTTGGATGGCATCACCGACTCAATGGACATGAGTTTGAGTAAACTCAGGGAGTTGATGATGGACAGGAAGGCCTGGTGTTCTGCAGTCCATGGGGTTGCAAAGTCATACTGACTCATTTGAAAAGACTCTGATGCTGGGAAAGATTAAGGCGGGAGGAGAAGGGGACAGCAGAGGATGAGATGGTTGGATGGCATCACCGACTCAATGGACATGAGTTTGAGTAAACTCAGGGAGTTGATGATGGACAGGAAGGCCTGGTGTTCTGCAGTCCATGGGGTTGCAAAGTCAGACACAACTGAGCTGAACTGAACTGAACTGTCCCTGATAGAGGGAGTCCAGCACTTCTGTGTCATAGAGAATTTTACCTAGATATGAACTCTGCTGCTGCTGCTGCTAAGTTGCTTCAGTCGTGTCCAACTCTGTGCAACCCCATAAACGGCAGCCCACCCACTCCTCTGTCCCTGGAATTCTCTAAGCAAGAATACTGGAGTGGATTGTCATTTCCTTCTCCAATGCATGGATGCATGCTAAGTTGCTTCAGTCATGTCCAACTCTGTGCGACCCCATGGACAGCAGCCCACCAGGCTCCTCTGTCCACAGAATTCTCTAGGCAAGAGTACGGGGGTGGGTTGCCATTTCCTTCTCTAGATATGAACTCAGACACCAGCAAATATTTCTAGGAGATGAGATTGCAGACAAAGGAGAATGGGGTTAGGAGTCATGAAGCAAGATGTAGGGGAATACAAAGCCATTCTAAATTGCATTTTTTATCTTTGTCAAGAGGTTTTCTTAAAAAAAAAAAAAAAAAAAGTCTGTCCCTGAGGGTATTCCTTTCAGGATCTAGTGAATGTTTCTGTGCAACAGAAGATGGACCTGGAGAAAACACTGATTCTTGAGCCCTGCATGACCTTGGCTGTGTAGTCTGGTTTTGGCTGCCTTCTTCTAGGATACTGGGATCCCTGCCTTGTGCTAGATCTTTAGAGCTGGGGTATAGTAGCTCAGATAAAAGCCAGTTAAAGATGCTGTGCTGTGCTGTGCTGAGTCGCTCAGTTATGTCCAGCTCTTTGCAACCCCATGGACGGTAGCCCACCAGGCTCCTCTGTCCATGGGGCTTCTCCAGGCAAGAAACTGGGAAATCCTCCTCCAGGGCATCTTCCCAACCCACGGAGGGAACCGGGGTCTCCTGCATTGCAGGTGGATTCTTTACCAGCTGAGCTACCAGGGAAGCCCCCAACCAAAGTTATCAAGTCCTAATCCCTGGAATTTGTAAATGTAAACTTATTTAGAAAAAGGGTCTTTGCAGATGTGGTTAGGCCAAGGATCTTACGATAGAGAGATTATCATGAATTATTGAGAGGGAACCTAAATGCGACCTCAAGAGTCTTTATAAGATAGAAGCAGAGGGAGATTCGACATAGCTCGCAGAGGAGACAGCGATGCAAAGATGAAGGCAGAAATTGGTGTGATGTAACCCCAAGCCCAGGACTGCTGGGACTGCCACCAGGAGCCGGAAAAGCCAAGGAAGGATTCTCTCTGAGGACCCTGGAGAGAGCTCAGTCGTCCAAACTCCAAAAGTGTGAGAGAATAAATTTTTATGTTTCAAGCCACCAAGTCTGCGGTAATTTTTTTTTTTTTTTTTTTAGCAACCTCAGTAAACTTGGATACGCGGCAAGGGCAGACACAGGTCTACAGGGGCCCACGCCAGCTCTCGGTGATGGCCCTGGAACTGCAGCAAGAGGTGGTCCTTTGGTCCAGGCTGTGTGGTCCTCTCCCCGGTGCTTCACCTGACTCCCTCATCTTCATAGTGTCCCGTACACCATTCAGTTTATTGGAAAACTTCAGTCCACCAGGGGAAGGAACAGTAAATAGCAGGATTTCAAGGAACTCACAGTAAGGATGCCTGGGAGTATAAATCAACCGCAGAAACACCTCTGCTGACTGGGCTTGCCTCTGCCCAAGTCAGGTTGCTCAGTCGAACTTGGCCTCAACCAAGTGGCCCGGCTTTGTGGAGTGGAGGAAACAGGCAGGATGAAGGCCAGCCCACTCCCCAAGGCACCTTGGCCCCTTGCTCTGTTACCCTGCATAAAGCAAGGATGTCTGCACCAAGTCCCGTGCCATCATTCCAGCCCTACCTGGAAGCTGGTCTTGGGGGAATTCCACCCAGTCCCTGAGGCCTGCGTGGCCGAGTCAGAGAGAGTTCCATGGTCCCTTCCACAACTTCAGGTAAAGCAGGTATCATAGTTTCCGCCCTTGTGATGTGAATCAGCAGTAACTGTGAGCCCCCGAGTCTCCCTGTCTGTGAGCCATTGATCTTTGCTTATCACTGACAAAACTCTTGCAAAAGATCTGAGGTTTTCCCCAAAATACGTCAGTCTGTGAATAATGTGGGTGAGGGGAATTACCTAGATATGAACTCGGACACCAGCAGTTATTTATATGAAATGAAATTGCAGACAAAGGAGAATGGGTTTAGAGGTCGTGAAACGAGACACGGAGGAACACATAGCCGTCCTAAATTGCATCTAAAGAAAGAAGCTGAAGTGTAGCGGTGAGATGGATGTCATCTGCCTGGGGAAATTCTTAGCTCGCTCCTGTTTCCACGAGGAACTTCCACATCCCTCCAGAAGGGGGAGCAGTAGCGGAAAAGACAGCTTTGGTTCCACCTCTTTCCTGACGGAGGTGGGGCTGGAGGCGGTGGTGATGATGGTGAGCTCCTATGACTGGCAGGAGGGGAAATTTTGTCACTTGTATCCGTTGGACCACAAAAGCCAGAGGAACGGGCCCCTTTCTCTGTTACCTTTTTAGGATAGCCTGAACTCCACGGTAAAGGTGCCTGTGGCTGTAGACCTTCGTGGGGAGGTGACCAGGTTGGTCTGGGTTTGTTAGGCCAGGTTGCATCCTTGCTTCTTGATTTTGAGGCAGGAGACTGTCCTCTGTGTGGATGACTGAACTTATCCCAGTGACCTGGTCTCACAAGCAGAAATAAACCATGAGCCCATCACTTCACAGTTCTGTTCCTGAAGTGCCTGTTCTCGACACCGTAAGGAAGAATCTGCCGCATTTCTACACACTAAAAAATGAACTATCAGAAAGAGCAAGTTTAAAGAAAAATCCCACTTAAGATTGCATAGGGATTTCCCTGGCCATCCAGTGGTTAAGACCACGCTTCCACTGCTGGGGGTGCAGGTTTGATCCCTGGTTGGGGAACTAGGATCCCATATGCCATGTGGCACAGCCAAAAAAATTAACAAGTAAAATAAATTTTTTAAAAATCACGGTAAAGAAAGCCCTAAGAATAAGCTTAACCAAGAAGGTGAAAGACGTATACTCTGAAAAGTATAAAATATTGATGAAGGAAATTAAAGAGGATTCAAAGAAATGGAAAAATATCTCCTGCCCTTGGATTGGAAGAATCAGCCCCCCATATCACTGAACCCCAAGGCAACCACTGATCATTTGCTGTCTCTGTCATTTTGCCTTTTCCAAAACATTCTCCTGTAGTTGGAGTCATAGAGCATGTAGCCTTTTCAGTTAGCAATACACACTTCAAGGCTTCTCTTTGTGGCTTGATAGCTGGTTTTTTAAGAGCACAGCCAAAAAAATTAACAAGGAAAATAAATTTTTAAAAAATCACGGTAAAGAAAGCCCTAAGAATAAGCTTAACCAAGAAGGTGAAAGACGTATACTCTGAAAACTATAAAATATTGATGAAGGAAATTAAAGAGGATTCAAAGAAATGGAAAAAATGTCTCCTGCCCTTGGATTGGAAGAATCAGCCCCCCATATCACTGAACCCCAAGGCAACCACTGATCATTTGCTGTCTCTGTCATTTTGCCTTTTCCAAAACATTCTCCTGTAGTTGGAGTCATAGAGCATGTAGCCTTTTCAGTTAGCAATACACACTTCAAGGCTTCTCTTTGTGGCTTGATAGCTGGTTTTTTAAGATCACTAAAAAACATGTCATTGTGTGCAATACCACAGTCCTGTTTATCCATTCATCTATCAAAGGACATCTTGGTGGATTCTCATTTTTTGGCAATTATAAATAAAGTTGCTATACATATTTGTGCTCAGATTTTTGTGTGGATATGTTTTCAACTCATCTGGGTAGAAATCAGGAGCATGATTACTGGATTATATGGTAAGCCTATTCTAGCTTTATAAGAAATAACCAAACTGTCTCCCATAGTGGTTGTACCAGTTTGCATTTCCACCAGCAATAAATGAGAGTGCCTCTTAATCTTCTTTTTGTAAAAAATTTATTTATGTGCTTTTCTCTTGTTAATCTTTAAAATATTTGTTTTTATTTATTTATTTGGCTTCACCAGCTCTTAGTTGAAGCATGCAGGATCTTCAGTCTTTGCTGCAGCATGCGGGGTCTTTGGTTGTGGTGTGTGAACTCTTAGTTGCTGCATATGGGATCTAGTTCCCTGACCATGGGTTGAACCCAGGCCCTTGCACTGGGACCATCATCTTAGGCACTGAGCCACCAGGGAAGTCGCTTAATCTTCTTCCTCTCCTGTATTTGGGTTTTGATTTTAGCCATTCTAACAAGTGTGTAATGATAATTCACCATTGCTTTAATATACCGTTCCCTCATGTTTTTTCACATGCTAATCTTCATCTGTGTGTGTTCTTTGGTGAGATCTATTTTTGAAATTTTGGAGTTTTTTTGTTATAGTGTTTTGTTTTAGCATTGTCACTATATGTGATTTTTAAGCATTAAAAAAATAGAAGTATAGTTGCTGTTCAATATTACATATGTGCAATATTACATATCACGGGTGTACACTAAAGTGAGTCACAATTTTTAGAAGTTAGACTCCAGTTATAGTTATTACAAAATATTGCCCCGTTCCCTTATTATTAATGTATCCTTGTAGCTTATTTTATCGGAGAGGGCAATGGCACCCCACTCCAGTACTCTTGCCTGGAAAATCCCATGGGCGGAGGAGCCTGGTAGGCTGCAGTCCAGGGGGTCGCTAAGGGTCGGACACGACTGAGACTTCACTTTCACTTTTCACTTTCATGCATTGGAGAAGGAAATGGCAACCCACTCCAGTGTTCTTGCCTGGAGAATCCCAGACGGCGGAGTCTGGTGGGCTGCCATCTATGGGGTCTCACAGAGTCAGACACAACAGAAGCGACTTAGTAGCAGCAGCAGCAGCAGCAGCTTATTTTATACCTAATAGTTCCTACCTCTTAATTCCCTACCTCTACCTTGCCCCTCCCTCTCCCCACTGGTAACCACTAGTATGTTCTCTAAATGAGATCAATTTTTTTTTTAACTTTAAAAATCACTGTAGGGAGCAGTAGTAGACCCACCCCTATTTTGCCACCGACCACAGATAGATAAGATACCTGCAGAGAAGCTGTTCTCCACTGAGTGCAGACACACAGCAGTGCAGACTCTGAGACAAAGAAACTAGCAACACTGAAAACCTCCAGAAGGAAGGCTCTCATTAAGGTAGGTGTTAATAAGCATCCTTGGGAAAGAAAGACATAAGAAGCAAGAATAGTTTCATGTCCTTGGGGGAGAGGCCGGGATTTCGAAATCTGGCACAAGAGGTGACACTTTTCTTTGCATATCCCCAGTGTTTACAAACCCTGCTTATGTCTCAGTGCCTGTCCATAGCGGTCTACTGGAGAAAAGCAAGCCATGCCATTTTTCTCTGCAGGATGCTAGGAGGGTGTCAAAGCTCCTCCAAGAGTGGGCAGGTGGATAGCAGAAGATTATGCCTATCCCCAGGCATCTGGGGAGGAATCCTTCCTAACGCTGTGTGCATTGTGTCTATGACAGGAAGGCACAAAGGTATTGATCTGAAGGAACAAAGCTGGCAGGCAAATTTCTTCCCTGACTAGATGCTAACTTAAATGACCACAGGCACATCCCACCAAACCCCGAAAAGCCTTCTTGGCCTCCTTCTCGCACACTGAAAAGCCTCCTTTTCAGTTTGAAAAGCAAGTCCAAGTTTACTCTGCTACAAAGTAATCTAGAACTTGGAAGTCAGATGGTCTAGATGCTAAAAGATTGTAGCTTTTTCACTCTTCTTTTTTTTTTTTAATCTTCGATGAATACAGAAAAGAACAAGGATTTGGGGAAGACAGATGCGGTTTTTGAGTCCTGGCTCTGTTGCCTCACCCTTTGTGTAACTTCAGGTACTGGACAAAAGCTGAGATTCAGACATGACTGTAACTCTAGAAAGAGAAAGGAGATGTTAGTGCCAGCTTCACAGGCTTGCAAGAGGAATAAATGAGGTGATGCATGTAAAATTCTTGGTGCACTGTGATAAATGGTAGGGCTCGCTCTAATACTTTCCACAGATTTTAATGATGAAGGAACATAGCCGGGAATGTGGAGTGGATAGGAAGGATCTAGGGAAGAAAATGAGTTGAAGACTTCCTCTTATCTCAGGATATTAGGAGAGCAGAGGAGAAGGACCATGAACTGAAAATTGTTTTTAAAAGTAACTGTAAAAGACAAGTGGGGAGGAAGATGTAGGAGGGGAGACTCCTGTTTTGAAAGAGGCTAGCCACATAAAAAAGAGATCCACCTCCATACTTCAGAAACTCCTTCAAATCTATTTTGTGTATATACTTAGGTGAAATTAATATCTTTTAAAATGGCTAACTTGATTTGCATTTCAAATTATAGAAATGTGGCATGGTGGAGAGGGATGTCTGAGTGTCCAATAATCAAATGCCTTGGAAAAATCGTTAAGTCTAGATCAAAATTACCTTGAATGTAAATATCAGTTTGAGGAGAATAATTATGTTTCAAATGTTGAATCTTCCCTTCACGTTGTTTATCTCTGTTACAAAAGGAAGGAAGGGAGGAAAAGGGAAAGAATCAAAAGCAAATATGGCCATATGCTGGCAGTTGCTAATTCTGAGAGGTAGAACTATAGGTATTTAAGTTTTCTTGGCAAATTTTGGCTTTTCTTATCCCACCGAATCCCTCTGTATTAGTTAGCCTGGGAAGTTTTCAACTTTTTAAAATGCAAATAGGCTTTACTTTCTAGAGAAGTTTTAAGTTTACAGAAAATTTGCGTAGAAAAGGCAGAGAGGTCCCAAGGTGGAGGTGGTAGTGGTGGTTTAGTCACTAAGTTATGTCCGACTTTTTGCGACCCCATGGACTGTATAGCCCGCCAGGCTCCTCTGTCCATGGGATTTTCCAGGCAAGGATACTGGAGTGAGCTGCCATTCCCTTCTTCAGGGGATCTTCCTGACCCAGGGATCGAACCCAGGTCACCTGCACTGCAGGCAGATTCTTTACCAACTGAGCCCCCAGGGAAGCCCCAGAGAGGTTCCATATAGCCCCTGTATTATTATTCTGTTTAAGCTGCCATCACGGAGAAGGCAATGGCACCCCACTCCAGTACTCTTGCCTGGACGGAGGAGACTGGTAGGCTGCAGTCCATGGGGTCGCTAAGTCAGACACAAGTGAGCAACTTCACTTTCACTTTTCACTTTCCTGCATTGGAGAAGGAAATGGCAACCCACTCCAGTGTTCTTGCCTGGAGAATCCCAGGGACTGGGGAGCCTGGTGGGCTGCTGTCTATGGGGTCGCACAGAGTCGGACACGACTGAAGCAATTAGCAGCAGCAGCAGCAAGCTGCCATCACAGGCTCCATATAGCCCCTGTATTATTATTCTGTTTAAGCTGCCATCACAAGATGCCAGGTGGCTTAAATGACAGGAGCTTATTTTCTCACAGTTCTGGGACTAGAAGTCCAAGGCAAGATGCTGACAACCTGGATTTCTGGTGAGAGCCTCTATGGCCGCCTTCACACTTGGTTGTCGTCTCACAAGGACACGGGTCCAATTGGATTAGGGCCCCATCTGGTGACCTATGTTAGCTCCCCATTGGACTATCTCCAAGTTGAGTGACACTGGGGGTATCTTGGTCAGTTTGGGCTCCTATAAACAGAATGCCATAGACCGAGCGCTGACAACAACAGAATTTATTTATCACACTTCTAGAGTCTGGGAAATGCAAGATCAAGGCACCCAAGCAGTCAAGTTCTAGGGAGAGCCCTCTTCCAGGTTGCTAACTGCCAAATTCTCACTGTTTCCTCACACACTCTAGAGCAGAGAGAGGAAGCAAGTTCTCCTGTCCTTCTCATAAGGGCATTCATCCCATTCATGAGGGTGGCGCCCTCCTGTGTGTGCGTGCTAAGTCGCCTCAGTCACATCTGACTCTTTGCGACCCTGTGGACTGTAGCCCACCAGGCTCCTCTGTCCAAGGGATTCTCCAGGCAAGAGTAATGGAGTGGATCGCCATGCCCTCCTCCAGAGGATTTCCCGACTCAGGGATTGAACCTGTGTCTCTTAATATCTACCTGCATTAGCTGGCGGGTTCTTTACACTGGCACCACCCGGGAAGCCCCGCACCCTCCTGACCTCACCTAATTCGATCACTTTCCAAAGATTCCACCTCGTGATACCATCACAATGGGGGTAAGGTTTCAACACACAAAGTTTGGAAGGACACATTTAGTCCATAACAGGGCTTTAGGGCTTCAACATGTGAACCTGGTGGGGAGCAGTGGGGCATTAGTCCGTATTTTTAAATAAAAAACATCGCTAAGAAATGAATGTCTCTTAGGTGCCTCTGGGCTGCCTCCTCCTGCCTTGATGGATTACACGCTCGAGCCCAATTGGACAACAGTAACTGACTTCTACTATCCCGACATCTACTCGAGCCCCTGCGATGGGGAGGGGAGAGACAGCAAGCTGCTTCTTGCCGTCTTCTACTGCATCCTGTTTGTATTTGGTCTTCTGGGGAACAGCCTGGTCATCCTAGTCCTTGTCGCCTGCAAGAAACTGAGGAGCGTCACGGATGTATACCTCCTGAACCTGGCCCTGTCTGACCTGCTTTTTGTCTTCTCCTTCCCCTTTCAGACCCACTATCAGCTGGACCAGTGGGTATTCGGGACCGTAATGTGCAAGGTGGTCTCTGGCTTGTATTACATCAGCTTCTTCAGCAGCATGTTCTTTATAACCCTCATGAGTATGGACAGGTACCTGGCAGTCGTCCACGCCGTATATGCCTTGAAAGTGAGGACGATCAGCACGGGCACAGCCCTGAGTCTGGCGGTGTGGCTGACTGCCCTCGTGGCCACCAGCCCGTTACTAGTATTTTACCAAGTGGCCTCCGAAAATGGCATCCTACAGTGCTACTCGTATTACAATCAGCAGACGCTGAAGTGGAAGATCTTCATCCACTTTGAAGTGAATATCTTAGGCCTCCTGATCCCATTCAGCATCCTGCTGTTCTGCTATATCCGCATCCTGCACCAGCTGAGGAGCTGCCAGAACCACAACAAGACCAAGGCCATCAAGCTCGTGCTCATCGTGGTGGTTGCCTCCCTGCTCTTCTGGGTCCCTTTCAACACGGTCCTCTTCCTCACTTCCCTGCATGACATGCACATCTTGGATGGATGTGTCATGAGCCAGCAGCTGACCTACGCCACGCATGTCACGGAAACCATTTCCTTCACCCACTGCTGCGTGAACCCTATTATCTATGCGTTCATGGGGGAGAAGTTCAAGAAACACCTCTCAGAACTATTTCAGAAGAGTTGCAGCCACATCTTCGTCTACATAGGGAGACAGGTCTCCAGGGAGGCCTTGGAAAATCATCCTCGAATCATCACTCCACTCGCTCCTCCACCATAGACTACATTCTGTGAGTCTGTGCGGGGCAGAGCATCCCTCTGCCTCCATCACCCACCTTCTTGAAATAGAAATGATTCACACTGGAGTTGGAGGCTACATTGAAGGGAGACTCTTAGAAAGCTGGCTACAGACACAAGACTTCTTTCATGATATTCGGTGAATTACTACTATTGCAAGTCAACCCTCTCAACTTTCAAAGATTTTGCCACTATTTTCTAAAAATAGTCGATGAGTTTCACTGTGTTAGCTATAGAGATTCCCCTCCCCGCCACTGAGGTTTTGGAGTATCACTGTGTTAGCTATAGAGATTCCCCTCCCTGCCACTGAGGTTTTGGAGTATCTTTATCAAATACCAGCTTAAATTTTATCAAGTGCTTTCTCCTTATCTACTGAGGTGATCGTGTAGTTTCCCTCCATTATTCGGTTAATTTCGTGAACTCTATTGATAGGTTTTCTTATTTTAAATCAACCCATGTTTTCCCTAGACAAAAATCACCTCATGTTTATGATCATTTTTAACAATAAACAATTGGATTCTCTTGGGATTTTTGTATCTGTGTTCATGAGAGATACTGACACGCAACACTTGTGACGTAGGAAGTGCCTCAGATCTTGAACCTTGCTCAGGACATTGCAAGGGACACCTTGGATATTTCCTGTCCTGGACCCTGCTCCTCACTTACAAGCTGGCCTGAGGGAGCATGTCTGCATGTCAAGGCAGACACGTGTAAGATAAGGTTGAAGATGGTGGTGTTGGTGCTTTCTGTTTTGCCTGCTCCATAGACCTACCCGATGTCCCACCTATAGCCTATAGATATCTTTGTACACATAAAAGTCTGTTATTACTATAATAAAAATACACAGCCAATAACATTTCACTAGATGTGCAGTTTTGGGCGATGTACTTTAACTGTTCTGTGCTTCAGTGTCTTTATATGTAAATGCAGATATTAATAGCAGTAACGCACACCTCTGATTTCGTGAGACGGTTAGGCAAGGTTACGAAGCTGTGTTCTATCGCCACCTACTGTTCACTCACTGGGAGTAGCAAGAGTCCCCTAAAGCAGGGTGGAAAGAATGGGAGCTCATTCCTGCGTGTATCTGGTGTGTGTGTGTGTGTGATATGTGAAGAATGTGTCAAGGAAAGGCTGAAAAACTGTTCCAGGTTAAAGGAGGCTAAAGACATGACAATTAACTCAAATATATGACCTTAAAGTGGATTCTGGGTTGGTGGAGGGGGGATGCTCTGAAAGAGTTTGGGATGATTGGTGAACTTTTAGTTTGGGCTGTTTATGAGATAACACTGGAGAAGGCGACGGCACCCCACTCCAGCACTCTTGCCTGGAAAATCCCATGGATGGAGGCACCTGGTGGGCTGCAGTCCATGGGATCTCGGAGAGTCGGACACGACTGAGCGACTTCACTTTCACTTTTCACTTTCCTGCATTGGCGAAGGAAATGGCAACCCACTCCAGTGTTCTTGCCTGGAGAATCCCGGAGGGGGGGGACCTGGTGGGCTGCCGTCTGTGGGGTCGCACAGAGTCGGACACGACTGAAGTGACTTAGCAGCATGAGATAACATTAAGTATTAAAATTGATAAAACAGAGAAACAGGTAGAACAGCAGCTGGGGGTAGAAAGTGCAACAATTAGCGTTACTTGTTAACTATCTGCTTAGGACATAAATGCCATGAGGTCACCGCCTTCAGCTCTTCTATTCACTCCTGTGGCCCCAGAGTCTGGAACAGTTCCTGGCACATAGTATGCGCCTAATTAACATTTGTCAGATGAATAAATGAACTGGCCTCTGAAACAAGACACAGTTAAGAACAGGGTGAGATATCAAAGCCGTCTGTCCTTCCATGCAGAGACTGAGGTTATCCACTCTGGCTCCTGGTTATTGTTTGTCATCCCGGTGAACCTGGCCTGCAAAACATTCTGATTGACTCAGTTGTTCCAGGCACACAGCCAGAAATACATCTGGCAACTCCCCAGATCAAATAATGTGTAACTTACTAATCCACAATTGCCTAATGTCCTTTCTAGTTCCACTCCCCATAGCTTGGCCTGAGGCAGGAGAGGGACGTGGGACGGCCTGGCCCTCAGAGGACCCACACAGGCTCTGATTGGCTGAGTCCGAGCCTCAGGTCTGTGCTCAACTACCAGGAGGAAGGCTTGCCTTTGGCAGAAGGCTCAGTTGGCACGTCTCGGTTGGACATCACGCTGCAGAGAGGTCTCAGGTGGCTGATGAGGCCCCGACAGGCAGCACGCCTCCTCCCAGCCCCAGCTGGCCAGCCCCGGATGCTCTGGTCAGCCCGGATGCCAGCCCCACTCATCACTGTGAGTACCCACGTTGCATCCAGATGCGGGCTGCTGTGAGTGTGGTCAGAGTCTCAGATCGAGGGAGCTACAAGGGGCCTTAGGCTCCTTTGACAGATGAGAACTCAGAGCCAGGACTCCTCATTCCTAGAAGAGGCTTATGCCACTTGGCCATTTCATCCTGTGTGGAGGGGTGCACGCTCAGACTGGGAACTTAGCGACAATACCTGGAGGCCCTCCAGTCTTACTGACCCTGCTGAACCTTTCCCATATGGTTAAGTGGGGTTGCCGAGCCCCAGAGTGAGCAAATGAGCAGAATCAGGGAAAGAGAATCTCATTAGTGGTGACTCAAGGGAAAGCAGTGGTTATTGTTTAACATAACATTTTCCGGACAAAAAAGAGGCGAAACTAAAAGAAAATTGTGGGTAAGAGTCAAGATGATGGAGTAGGAGGACAAGGAGTTCGTGTCTGCTCATAAGTAGGAACACCTACTAGGCGCTGGTGGGGGATCCCTAGACAGCTAAGGAGATGAGAGGAATCCCCATATGACGGGGTAGGATGTGGAAGGGAAGGAGGAGAGCGAGAAAGGTGGAGGTGGGATGCCCCTCATGGGGGCTGGGGTAGGGAGAGGTTCCCATGCTTGGATGGGGCCTACTCATGGCGAGGGGATCAGCAGAACAGAAAGGGACCTTCGGGGGACTGGAGGTCATAAGAAAATGTGACCAGCATCTTCCCTGCCCACTTTGGCCCCAGCAAGTCTGCTGTGGTCACAGGTCTGAACCCCCACCCCTCAGGGTTCCCTCTGGCCTCCTGGGTCTTGGGCTTGATTCCTCCCCCCACCAGACTCCCCAAGGATACTTCCTGGGCCTGAGTCCTCCCCCACCCCAAGTTTTCTTTCAGCTCTGCTAGCCCTGTAGGAGCAGACACAGTCAGCTACCTTTTGAACTTCCCAGGTCTCAAGAAGTCATCTCCATTCCGATTCAAAGGATTATTCTCTCCCGAATTCTGGCTGGAGCCCCATCATGATGAGGCTGTACAATGAACTCATGGAGAAGACTGTGGATGGGACGTGGACCCGACTTCCTGGTTACGGTCACTCTTGGCAGTTCCTCAAAGAGGGGGACCTAGCTAGGATCGCCAAAGTTGTCCCTGGTACGTTCACACCCCTGTCTTAGGAGCGCTTCACCGGGGCTGGAGGAGGGCTCTGGAGAGAGCAAGACTGTTGGCAAAACTTTGCTTCTGTGTGTGCATTTTCCTCGGGGAGCTCCGCGCTCCAGCCCAGTTCCCACACCTCCCGTGTGGCCTGCATTAGCCTGAGAGTCAGGGGTGAGGCAGTCTAGACATGATGGTCCTAGATTCATACACTATCAGGCTAGAAAAGGAACGTGGAGGCCGTCTAGCTCAACCCGTTCATTTTACAAGTGAGAAAACTGAGGTCTGGAGAGGCAACAAAGCGAGTTTCTGACAGAGGCTGGACTGGAGTCAGGGATTCCTGGCTCCTGGATTAGTGCTCTCTCCACCCCTGTCTGCAGTCACCCCTGGCGTCTCCGTACACCTGCCAGCCCCACCATCTCCTGTAGACCAGACAGGTGCAATGTCAGTGAGGAGCTGGGAAGAGGCAGTGCCTGGGATTAAGGGCCAGTGCTTTCACCCCGGTACACCCAGTTTGGGCAGCTCAGTGATGCTCCAGGGGGCAGGATCTTACTGACCTCTGGGGCCAGGAGCCAGATCTGCTGGGGACAGAACTCGCGCTCCCTCTAGTGGTCAGCTGAGCTGAGCTCTTGAACCAGCCGGTGAAGGACATCGGAAGGAAAACAAAAGATTAAGAGACGCGTTCAAGAGTCAGGAGGAACCAGCCTAACCAGCCGGAAGTCTTTTATTTATAGTCTATACTTATATACTGGAGAAGGCAATGGCACCCCACTCCAGTACTCTTGCCTGGAAAATCACATGGACGGAGGAACCTAGTGGGCTGCAGTCAATGAGGTTGTTAAGAGTCGGACACAACTCAGCGACTTCATTTTCGCTTTTCACTTTCATGCATTGGAGAAGGAAATGGCAACCCACTCCAGTGTTCTTGCCTGGAGAATCCCAGGGTTGGCGGAGCCTGGGGTTGCACAGAGCCGGAGACGACTGAAGTGACTTAGCAGCATACTTATAGACTATGTTCATAGTATATAATTTTATACGCCTAAGCTGTCATTCAGAATGCTGCGTTGGGGGGAATTCCCTGGTGGTCCAGTGAGTGAGACTCTGCCTTTTCACTGCCGAAGACATGGGTTCAATCCCTGGTCAGGGAACTAAGATCTCATAAGCCATGCTGCCAAAAAAAAAAAAAAGCAAGCAAGCAAGAAAGAAAAGAAATTCTGCTTTGAGATTCCTGGCAACAAAGATGTTTGATAAGTATTGGATGTGTTGTGTTAGTCGTTCAGTCATGTCCAACTCTTTGCAAACCCACGATCTGTATAGCCTGCCAGGCTTCTCTGTCCAAGGAATTCTCCAGGCAAGAACACTGGAGTGGATTGCCATTCCCTTCTCCAGAGGTTCTTCCTGACCCAAGGATCGAACCCTGGTCTCCCCTGCGTCGCAGGCAAATTCTTTACCCTTTGAGCTTCAGGGAAGTCCTTAAGTATTGGATATTGGAGGCTTAACCTCTAAGTAGGGCCTCTAAATTCTCCCCATTTCTCTCGGAAGTCATACAGTATAAACAAATCTCACTGAGTGTTCAGGCCTT